>CM076569.1:202229740-202583511 GCA_034641835.2 Pinus albicaulis
AAAGCCTATAGCTGAAACCCCAGCCTATTGTGTATATTATAATGGAGAAATCAAGTAACCAAACAAGTACAATACTCCTCATAAGCATTCACGATTTCTCATAGTTACTCCACATCCGATCTGGCTTTGAACAAGTCTGGAGGTTCAAAACTCCCACAATTGCCTTGCCTCCCATTAAGTAATCATCATGGCCCAGAGATGAAGAGGTTCAAGGTTCGAATCCCCTTGGCTTGACTGCGCAATTGTCATGACAATTCCTCCAAGTGTAATGCAAATCCCATGCAAAACTGATCCTCCAACTGATAGCTTTACTCACCCTTTCATCTACCTCTTCCACTGGTCTCCACTGAACTGATCATGCACTGTAGTGAACTGAAGTGTTCCTGAGTTGACTAATGAGTTAATATTTAGTGAATTAAATATTATTTAATTTACTCCACTCATATCTAGTTGATTAGTTAGTTAACTAATCCCAACTAGTTCAACTAAAAACAAACAGAACACAACTCCACTACTTGTCCCGTTAACTCCTCCAAAAACTCCTGCCACTGAAGTCTAACTGAAGCCAACCATGCAAGATGCCATCAAACCCTAGGAACCACGTGATTCCTTGTGTCAGTTGCATGAGCCACCTCCATGACTCAAACTCAAGTGCGCCAAGAGAGTAAACTGCTGTTTATAGTCAAAATATTATTAAGGGTAAATAATATTTGACTTCCATATTTTTAGGAGATCAGTCTAAAAATAGCCTGGGTCCTAAAAATTAGGGTCTCATCTATTTTTACCCACATGTCGCATCCATCAAGAATCTCCAAGTAGAATTCCCAAATTATGCTCCGTATGTCTAAAAATAGACATAGTCTAAAAATAGACTTTGCGCCAGAATTTGCCTGCGGGCCCACTTAGTGAAGGCGATTTCATTTCACTAAGCTCCATCATCTTGCTGCATTCTCAACACTCCCTCTCAGCAAGATATGGATTATCTGCAATCCCTATCCTGCCTCTGTGGAATTCGAACTTGCTCCTGGTGAGCGCCTTCGTCAGGATGTCGGCATCCTGATCCTTCGTGGGAACATATGAAAGCATCATGATCCTCCGCTGAACACAATCTCTGATGTGATGATACCGATGCCTGAAACACTGCTGCCTCAACTCATCCTCCTGTCTGTACCATGAACCATATCCCGATGTGCCTCTGATATAGCGCAATACATGCTTGCCCGCTTTCCAAAAGAGCTTGGTAGGCTTAACCATAGCTTGCGAAAGCTGGTTAACTGCATAGCATATATCGGGTCGAGTATTGACCAGATACATCAACGACCCCACCAACTGTCGATAGACAGTGGCATCCACTACCTCCTCCGAAGTAGCATCTCCCTTCCTCCAACCTCCAGGAAGAGGGGTATCAACAGGCTTGCAGTCTTGCATGTTGAACCTCTCCAGAATCTCCCGGGCATACTTGCCCTGAGAAACAAACAGTCCTCCACTGCGCTGCCAAATCTCCAATCCCAGGAAATAATGAAGGATGCCCAGGTCCTTCATCTCAAACTCTCGCAAGATCCTCCCTTGCATGAAAGCACAACTGTCACGTCAAAGTGCGGATCATCTACAATGTGACATGATCACCAACTTCCTCCACCACAATCCGGCATGTGTTGATCCGCTTCACTCGAGAATCCAAGCCCTATAATAGTCATTTATCCGAGGTGCATCAAGCACGAGGTGCTTGCTTCAGCCCACAGCTGTTTCCTGAGTCACCACCATGCCACTCACTCGTTGGAGACTCCAAACCTCAAAGGCTACTGATAACACCTCTCTCCTCAATGTTCTATCGAGGAACGCAGCTTCTGCATCCATCCGATGAATGCCACCCCATCTCGCGCCGAGAGAGCAAGGATCGTCCGTATGGAAGAGTACCTGCGATAGGTGCAAAAGTATCCTTGTCAATCCCTGACTGTGAGAAGCCACGGGCGACAAACCGACCTTGTAGCCTCTCCCCACACCTCCCGTCACCACCTGTTCACCTGTAGATCCATCGCGAACTCACCACTGATTTCCCCTCCGGTCTTGGGACAATCTCCCATGCACTGTTTCTGACGATCGAATCATATTCTTCGATCATGGCATCTACCCATGCGGGTTCCTCCACAGCTTCCTCAAAAGAGGATGGCTCCGTCACGACACATTGACTTATAAGAGCCATGTATCCAAAGGTAACCGTATCCAAGGATCGTCTCTCGTCTCGCGCCGTGCCGTAGGTGGTCCACAACCTTCTCTCGCATCCCGAGCCGCCGCTCACCAGGCGTATGCGCTCTCTCGATGGTTGGCGCTCGCTTCGGGTGGTTTCTTTCCACTTCCCGAACCTCCTCTTGTGGCTGATCCACATCCCAAGCTTCTCCTTAGGAACTAATGTTTCCTCATCTCGCATGCAAGTGTACCTTCCTGCTTAACACTGCATGCTTTCTCCTCTGACTTTATCCTGTCAGCATTGGCATCAGCCTTGCTGACCAACCGCACATACAATCTGAGCAGTTGCAGTGAATGCTGTACCCCACAAATATTCCAACTTCAGCAATTGGATCCAGCTTCCTTCTCGCATCCTTCGTCACATGCATGTAGACAGGAGATCCGAAAATCCGCAAATGGGAAATATCAGGCCTCTTGCCAGAATAAGCCTCCTCTGGTGTACTCATGCCAAGAACCTTGTGAGGACAACGGTTCTGCACATACACTGCTGTATTGCATGCCTCAGCCCACAAGTGAAGGGGTAGGCCCCGATCATGCAACATCGCCCGTGCAGCACCCACGATCGTTCTGTTCTTCCGCTCAGCCACCCCGTTCTGCTGTGGGTTATGGGGTGCGATGAGCTCTCTCCTAATCCCTTCTGCGCTGCAGAACTCCTTGAATTCAGCCGAGATGAATTCACCACCGTTATCACTCCTTAGAGCAATCACCTTCTTCTCCAACTCCTTCTCAACCAATGCTTTAAACTCACAGAAATTCGCGAATGTATCGCTCTTCTTCTGCATGAAGAAGATCCAGCACTTTCGAGAGAAAGCATCAACAAAGATCACATAATACTTGTGCTTTGCTGTCGAAGCAACTGAGAAAGGACCACACACGTCTGTGTGAACTCTCTCAAGGATCGTCGTGGCGCGACTATCCTTCTCGTGAAAGGTGGCTTTCACATACTTCCCTAAAGTACAACCCTTGCACTGATCTGACTGCGCAAGAGTGCCCTTAGGAAGTCCAGTAGAAATCTGCTGCAGAATCTTCAAAGCTCCATGGTGAAGATGGCCCAATCTCCTGTGCCATAGTTCGCCCTCATCATCCCGGCTCACCACATCTCCAGCCTTGTATGCCATAGCTGCGCAGTCATCTACCTGCAACTGATAAAGGTTCTGAGTTCGAACCCCTATCTTCCGGGTCTCTCCAGTAGTCTTACTTCGCAGGAAGGCTTTTCCTTCGCTGAAGACCATATCATACCCCTTATCCTCCAACATCGCTACTGAAATCAGGTTCTTCTTCAATCCAGGTACATGCATGACATCCTTTAAGACAAAGGGTTTACCAGACTCCCTCTGAAAGGATACGGTACCGATACCAGTCGCACTGTATCTACCGTCATCGCCCATCTCGATGTGCATACCCAAATCCTTGTTCTCCAGATCTGAGAACAACTCCCGATCTCCCGTCATATGAAATGACGCACCGCTGTCCAAGAACCACACCGATCCCATCACACTTGAAACCAAGCATGCAATCAGTGAAAAGTCAAGCTCGAACCGTGAAGCCAAAGCTTCTCCATCTGCAGATCTTCCCGCTTGCTTGTTCTTCTTCTTCTTTGGACAATTGGTAGCATAATGTCCGTGATCATGGCAGTGAAAACATTTCACTTTCGCCATATCCTGCTTCTTGCCCTTAGCTCCAGAATGAGAGGTTTTCTTACCCTTCCCTTTCTTAGCTTTTGACACCAAAGCGCAGTTTTCTTCATCAGCTCCCTTTGATGAAGATCCATCTCGAGTAGTCCTCCTTATCTCCTCCTGCATGAGATCCGCCCAAAGGCGCTCCCATCCCGGCAGCTTCTCCCGACCATTGACACTATCTTGATATGAGTGCCAAGCCTTCGTAAGACCAAGGAGAGCCAGGTCGACCATGTCCTCGTCTTCGACAGTCACCCCCACACTTCCCAGCTCATCTCTGCACTGAGTGAACTTCGTGAGGTATTTGGCGATACTGTCGCCCTTCTCCATCTTGATGTTCCCGAGCTTATCTTTGAGCGCCAGCTTCCTTTGGTTGCTCTTACTCTGGAATAGATCCGTCAAATATTTCCACATTAAATATGGAGTAGCCTTTCCATGCAGGCTGGATACAATATGATCCTTGACGCCCTCCAACAGGATCCTTCGACATTTCGCGATCTTCTTTGGCCATGCATCGACCAGAGCTGCATCAGTGGGCTTTGGGACATCCGCATCCACGAACTCCTTCAGACCATTATCTTCTAACACTGCTTCCATTCGATCTTTCCATGCAATATAGTTCGAACTGCCTTCAAGAGCATATTCGAGTCGTAAACCATTGAAAGAAGACATCTTTCAACACCGGCACCAAGAAGAACAACCTTCTGCAAAATTCGAATTCCAAACTCCAAGCTCTATCGCTTCCGATCTATACTTGAAAACAAATTATTTCCAAATCAGAGATTGACTGCAAGGGCATTCACTAGATCTTTCACCTTACAAAGAAGGATGAATATTCCGGAGGCTACCTGGCCCGCATGCAGACTCTGTCCGAGGAAATAAGTTTGCAATCACCGTAATAGATCTCGACAATTAATCTCGCTCCGATACCATGTATAAATTAGCTGAATAAATCACTTATTCACTGAAGATTAACCCGGTCATATATCAATTTCGAATTGCATACATAACACATAACCTTCTTCTACAATTAATTGTCACATGCGGAAATAACAGAAGCAATCTCACATCAATTCAATCACACATTAACTCAGTATGTATGGGGAAAGCCTATAGCTGAAAACCCCGCAGCTATTGTGTATGTTATAATGGAGAAATCAAGTAACCAAACAAGTACAATACTCCTCACAAGTACTCAGTACTCTCTCATGAAGTTACTCACAATCTAGCTTGGTTTTGAACAAGTCTCAGGTTCAAAACACACCACTAACTGCCTTGCCTCTATTGCGCAATCATGGCCTGTATATGAAGAGGTTCAAGGTTCGAATCCCCTTGCCTTGACTGCGCAATTGTCATGGACAATTCCTCCAAGTGTAATGCAAATCTCATGCAAAATAAATCTACCAACTGATAGCTTTACTCACCCTTTCATCTACCTCTTCCACTGGTCTCCACTGAACTGATCATGCACTGTAGTGAACTGAAGTGTTCTTGAGTTGACTAATGAGTTAATATTTAGTAAATTAAATATTATTTAATTTACTCCACTCATATCTAGTTGATTAGTTAGTTAACTAATCCCAACCAGTTCAACTAAAACAAACAGAACACAACTCCACTACTTGTCCCGTTAACTCCTCCAAAACTCCTGCCACTGAAGTCTAACTGAAGCCAACCATGCAAGATGCCATCAAACCCTAGGAACCACGTGATTCCTTGTGTCAGTTGCATGAGTCACCTCCATGACTCAAACCGAAGTGCGCCAAGAGAGTAAACTGATGTTTATAGTCAAAAGACAACCGCTACCTCCCAAACTGGTCTTCAGAAATCTGCAGTTTATAAATAAGAATGTTCTGCAGAAAGTAGGAAAATATATGTGGCACCAATGCTTGATGTAGAATGAAGTACAATACTCTTTCCAGAGCTACTCAAAGAAAAAGGTGGGATTCCCGACCAGGAACACCCTGTGCTAAACAACACTTTCAATCTTTGCTAAAAAGTCCCAAGAAAGCAATGGAATGTCACATGACAATTCCATATCTAAACATATCCTCAACGTCAATATCTCAAGCATCTCTTCATTCTTGCCTTCATCTTCATGATATAGAGTTTGAGCCTTCCCATGCCTTGGCCCTCATCTAAGCTGTTTTTTGCATGTGGACAAGATCCTCCATGTTCGACTGCGTTGCTAGTCAAGTCATCCATCATGTCTAGTTGAAATGTACACCCTCTCCATCATGTGTGCATTAATTGCACAACTTCCTCCATCATCTTATCATGAATGCTCCATGATCTTCTGTTTGACCTCTTCAAGATCTTAGTTGACTGTGTCAACCTCCATGATCTATCTCATAAATGATACATGATCTCTAATTCCATTCACATTAGTACTTTCTCAACTACTTCATTATGTATATCTAGGCTTAATTAATCCACATTCACACACAAAAAGTGGATATTTATTCATATTGAGGATTATGAGTCCCTCCACCCTTTTATTTACTTAATTCATTAAGAAAAATAAGAAATCTAATATTCCAAATATTCGGTGAAAATTTGTGAATATTACACTTATAAAGGTGTGTTGGAAATGTAGAGAGGAATGGAACTTCAAAAAGGACTGCAGATCTAAAGCTCCTGAGAAAGGAAATGCATTTGATGATACTCCTTCTATAGAGGAAAAAATCACCTCAAATGAAGGTGGGGATGTGTATTTGGCTTCTTCTTCAAATACACATGTAGATCGTGAGGCATGGTTGATTGACTCAAGTGCATCCTTTCACTTCACTCCCCATAGGGAGTGGTTCCGCGAGTATGAGAAATATGATGGTAGTGATGTCTTCCAAGGGGATGATAGGAATTCCATAATCGTTAGACGTGGAAAATTCAAACTGAAGCTACAAGGTGGGAGGATTAGAACACTTCCTGATGTTCTGCATATTCCTAAATTGGCCAAAGATTTTATTTCTATAAGCAAGATGGATCAATCAGGTGTAAAAACAGTGTTCGAGAAAGATACCTGCAAGATGGTTTAGGGAGCACAAGTATTAATACAGGGATTTTGGATTGTAACTCTGTACAAGCTTCAAGGTAGCACTGTTATTGATGGGTGCAACAATTTTGTGGTTCCTGAAAGTGGAGCAGAAAGCCTAGTAGTTTCTGGAGAAAATACCATGCTATGGCATCAAAGGATTGGAAATATTAGAGAGAAGGGCCTTCATATACTGCATGGTAATGGTATGATAGAATGTATGTCTAATTTCTCTCTCGATTTTGATTTTTGTGAACATTGTGTAAATTGGAAGCAGAATCGGGTGAGTTTTCCTTCTGGTGCTAGGAGGGTGAATAAGATATTAGATCTTGTGCACAATGATGTGTTTGGACCTGTGTCAGTTCCATTACTAGATAAGTCTATGTAATATGTTTCATTCATATATGAATTCTCAAGGAATACATGGATATATTTCTTGAGGAAGAAATATGAAGTCTTTGACAGATTTAAAGAATTTAAGGCTCTGGTGGAAAACCAGACAGAGAAGAAGATAAAGGTGTTGAGGACATATAATTGTGGAGAGTTATGCAAGAAGAAATTTGAAGAGTTCTATAAGAAGTGTGTTATAGCACGACAAAAGACTACTTCATACACACCTCAACAAAACAGAGTTGCAGAAATAATGAACATAATTCTAATGGAAAAGGATAAGACTCATCAACGTTGGAGGATAAGACTCCACATGAGGTATGGATTGGTAAGAAAACCTCTATTTCGCATCTGAGGGTATTTGGATGTGATGCATATGTACATGTTCCAAAGGATAAAAGGACCAAGTTGGATAATAAATTTGAAAGGTGCATCGTTATTGGGTATAAGGATGGTTTAAAAGGTTACAATATTTGGAACCCAGAAACAAGAAGGTTGTATACAGACGAGATGTGGTGTTTAGAGAGGTGAAAGATGTTGTTAAACATGAAGTTTTGTTGGCTCGAGGGGTCCTGACCCAGGTTCGGAGGTTAAGGTTTGCCAAAAAACCCCTATACTACTGGGCCTTTCAGCAGTGACCTGCTTACGCAGGCCAAAGTCTCACCCGAAGCAGTATGGGAGGGTGCTGGAACCCAGGTTTTCGCACCCTGGGAGACGGTAGGTAAGTCAAGTAGAGCTGCATTCAAATTCACAATTACTAGATCATATATCACAGAACCCAAATCTATATATCCCTTCGCATCCACTTGCGCAATACCAATTATAATCACAGTGATCAATAGATCATAAATTCACAGAACAATAACGCAACTATCACATATATTCTTGGATAAAGTATAACAGACAGATCCAGATCAGATGTCGACGCAACATAAGAAAATAACATAGTTACTTTCGTAGCTTAACACAGAACCATGCATAACATAGCAGATATCATAGATTCGCATTAACATATTCAGATATTCCAACAACCTTCCGCTTTCATTAATCCTTCAAATCCTTTTACAATACCCAAAACCCAACCTGCGCACATAGCAGCAGGGTCCGCACACAGCAGGACTGAGGATCTCTGCGCACAAAGCCAACAAGAGTCATTTCCCCCAATAACCCAAACAGATCTACTAATTTGTAATTAACACCAATCTTGATTCATGCCTTTTCTATTGACTCAAAATGTCCTTCTATTTATAATGATCTAGCCTAATCTTTCCTGTGGTCTAAAAACCATGGTTTTCAGACTCTAGGTCTACCCTTTAACCCATTACAATGCTTTCATGGCTTTGACCCACCCCAAAACCCCTGTGCCAGACTAAAATATGCCAAAAATATACAAAAATACTCAAAACTGTCCCAATTCGCAGCCTTTGGAGGACCCTATTCCAACAGTCCCCCAACACAATCTTGTGACTCGTCTCAAGTCACTGAGATGATGGGGTCTCTACCTGCACCCGTATGGCTACTCTGGCCAGAGAGACATTTGATCTGATACGGTTTGAGCCGACTACCATGGACGTAGCCTGGTATCATATCATCGCGCAGGGTAGCTAGCCTAACCACTCCGCCATGTGTGATCTCCCTAACTGTGTAGGGACCAAGCCAATGCTACTGAAACTTCCCGGGATGCTTTGCAAACTGGCTATCATATAAGAGGACCAATTCTCCCTTCGTGAATGTCTTCTGGTGAATATGTAAATCATGCCAGGATTTATCATGGGCCTTCTGGACTTGCTGATGGAAATTCGCAATAAACCGATCTTCCTCCAAAGCCATAAGCTGCGCTAATTACTCCTCCATGATGTCAGGGTCTGCCATGTTTGTAAATGTTGCGATACACAGACTAGGAACAATATGCTCCATGGGCATAACGGCTTCTTTACCATAACCTGAATGGGGTTTTTCCTGTTAGCTTCTTGCAGGTTGTTCGATAGGCCCAGAGGACCGATGGGATGCACGCATCCCAATCGTTGCGATCATCATAGCATACCTTTGTCCGCGCTTGCTCCAAGATTTTATTAAAAGCTCCAACCACGTTGTTGGCCTGTGGGTGATATGCTGTGCTCTTTGCATGATGGATCCGGAACTCCTCGGTCAAAGCTTGGACTGTTTCATTAACAAAGTGTGTACCTCTATCGCTCATGAGGATCTTCGGACATCCAAATCTGGTCAGGATTTGTTCAAAAATGAAACGCACAACAGTATCCGTAGTACAACCCTTTATTGCTTTTACTTCATCCCACTTGGTTACATAATCAGTGGCAATAATAATGTAGCGCGCACCCGTATTATTCCCTGGTGGGTTAATAGGCCTAATGAAATCGATAGCCCACTTATCAAATGCTTATAGAGCCATTTGTGGTTGAAGGGGCATTTCATCTTTGCGGGACAGCCTCCCTATTCGTTGGCACGTATCGCAAGCTTTACAATAGTCGTGGGTGTCACTATGAAGGGTTAGCCACCATAACCCAGCTCTCAAGATATTTTACGTCGTTGTTTTCCCTGCGTAGTGACCTCTTGCTACTCTATCACGAGCCTCTGCCAAGATAGTGTGCCTTTCATGCTCCAAAACATATCGTTGTAATACTTCATATGCTCCCATCTTATATAAATGACCCGTGATGATGGTAAAATCTACTGCCCGGGTGACTAACTCTTTCTTCTGCTGTACAGAGTACTTTGGAGGTGTCATCCCAGTAGTCAAGAATTGAATGATATCAGCGAAGTGTGCATGTACTACCTTAATAGAAAATAGTTGCGCATCAGGAAATCTGGCTTCCAGGTCGATTGGCTCCTCGCCACTCTCTATTTGGGACAAGTGATCTGGCCCAGCATTCAAATTTCCCGGCTTGACGATGATTTCAAAGTCATACTCCTGAAATAGCAGTAGCCATCGGCATATTTTCCTCCCCAACATAGGCTTATTTACTAGGTACTTTAAAGTTGAATGGTCTGTGAAAATTTTGAAGTGTCCTCCTAACAAGTAATGCTGATATTTCTGCAAAGCGTAGACCATGGCCAATCCCTCCCACTCTGTGGTGGAGTAGTTGTGTTCCGCACCAGAGAGTTTCCTACTTGCAAAGGCAACCGGATGGTCAATATCTCCTTCTCCCAGCTACGTAAGGATAGCCCCGAGAGCTATGCCCAACGCATCGACGTGAACATGAAATACCTTCTCCCAATCAAGAAAGATGAGAATAGGTGTTGAGACCATCTTTTCTTTAAGTAACTCGAAGCTCTTTTGACGTTCGTCATTCCAAAAGATCGAAACATCCTTCTTGAGAAATTTTTCCATAGGGGCAGTAATCAGCGCATAGCCTTGAATGAATTTCCTGTAGTAGCCCATGTGTCCAAGGATCGAGTGCAGCTATTTCTCTGTGGTTGGTACTAGCAAGTTTATGATAATTACGATTTTGGCAGGATCTACCATCAACCCTTACCGACAAAATATGTGGCTGAGAAAGATTCTGAAGGGTACATAGAAGATACACTTCTTGATATTTAGGGAAATCTGGTATTTCCAGCAGACATCCAACATCATGCGCAGGTTTGATACGTGTGCCTTTACCAGGCCGAAGACAGTCCAATCATCGAAATACACCTCGAGGAATTTGTGGATGAATTCTTTGAACACTGCGACAACAACCCGCGAGAAGATAGCAGGGGAATTTTTTAGTCCAAATGGCATGATAGTATATTGAAAATATCCCCACTCAGTGGCGAACGTGGTTTTACTGCGGTCCTCAGGTGTGATTCTGATCTGATGGTATCCTGAGAACCCTTCCGTGAAGGAGTATGCTTCCTGTCCTCCCACGCTGTCTAAGATTTCGTCTGAGAATGGTGTCAGGAATGGATCATGAACACAGGCATCGTTAAACTTGCGTAAGACCACACATATCTGAATCTCCCCCTTAGTTCTTTTCTCCCGAACCACCATTGGACTAACCTAGTCTGACTGTTCAACAATTTCAATGATACCCGCAGCAAGCATTTTATCGAGTTCATCCTTGAACTTTTTCTTATACTTGGGGTTCAACCTATAAGGTCGCTGCTTTATGGGCTGCACATCAGGTTTGAGAGTGATATGCATGACCCCTAAGTCTCCTGTGATCCCCTTCAGCTCTGAAAACTTTGTCGGGAACAAGTCCTGGTATTCTGTAAGTAATTCGGCCACTTTGCCTATTGTATCCTCATCCGAGTAGTCCCAAATCTTAGACAACTTAGGGTGCTCTTTCGTCCCAATGTTTACTTCGCGTAGCTTGAGAGGCTTAGTGACATCCACTTCTTTCAGTGGAGGTCCCTCAACAACGTGATGCCCTTCTTACTCCAGGATAGAGACAAACCGTGGATCATCTTCACCTTCCTCCCTTGCCAAGCTGCGACAGTTGACAATATCCCGCATTTGCGTTTCCCATGTCGGTGCCCCGAATACTGTAGAGGAACTGGATTTTCAAAACACAAATGTATCTATGTCTTGCAGAGCTTCGTCAAGCGCCCCGGAACCCCCTATTAGTCTAAATGTTCCTACAAAGTCACTCTTCATAGTTTCCCAATGGCGGGTGCGTTGATGTAGCTCCACATCCAGGTACCATGCAGTAGGGATTGGACCCAACGCATGAGTGAATAAGTGATCCCACTCTTCTGTAGTTTAGTCACCCCACGTCTCCATCCATGCAACACGTGTTCACGTAGATCCCGTGGGCCAAGGAACATCTTAACCCACACCTCCGCTGGAGTCTCAAATTGCAGGAGCATCATGTCCCAGCAATGGAACCATTTGTTAGCTCGAGGGGTCTTGACCCAGGTTCGGAGATTAAGGTTTGCCAACAAACCCCTATACTACTAGCCCTTTTGGTAGTGACCTGCTTGCGCATGCCAAAGTCTCACCCAAAGCAGTATGGGAGGGTGTTGGAACCAGGTTTTCGCACCCTGGGAGAGGGTAGGTAAGTCAAGCAAAGCTGCATTCGACTTCACAATTACAAGATCGTATATCACAGAACCCAGATCTATAGATCCCTTTGCATCCACGTGCGCAATACCAATTATAATCATAGTAATCAATAGATCATAAATTCACAGAACAATAATGCAACTATCATAGATATTCTTGCATAAATTATAATAGACAGATCTAGATAAGATGTCAACACAACATAAGCAAATAACACAGTTACTTTCGTAGCTTAACATAGAACCATGCATAACATAGCAGATATCATAGATTCACATTAACAGATTCAGATATTCCAACAACCTTCCGCTTTCATTAATCCTTCAGATCCTTTTACAATGCCCAAAACCCAACCTGCACACACAGCAGCAGGGTCCACACATAGCAGGACTGAGGATCTCCACGCACACATCCAGTAGGAGTCCTTTCCCCCTATAACCCAAACAGATCTACTAATTCATAATTCGCACCAATCTTGATTCATGCCTTTTATATTGACTCAAAATGTCCTTCTATTTATAACGATCTAGCCTAATCTTTCCTGTGGTCCACAAATCGTGGTTTGCGGACTCTAGGTCTACCCTTTTACCCACCCTAAAACCCTTGCGCTAGACTAAAATATGCCAAAAATATACAAAAATACTCAAAATTGTCCCAATTCACAGCCTTTGGAGGACCCTGTTCCAACAATTACTACCAAAGGAACCTGAGAAGATAGAGTTTGAGCTAAAGGAGGATGAATACAAATCTACAATAGAACAAGATTCAAAAGAGGAAGAGCCACAAACTCTAGATTTGAGAAGATTAGTTCGAGAAAGAAGGCAGCCAGAAAGGTATAGTCCATTTGATTTTTGTTCAAATATTGCTTTAACTATCATTGATGATGATCCCAGAAATGTTAGGGAGACAGTGGATTCAGAGGATGGAAAACTCTGGAAGGAGACCATGGTTGATGAAATGGCATCCTTGCACAAAAATGAGGCATGGGATCTGGTGGAGTTTTTGGCTGGAAGGAATCCCATTGGGATAAAATGTGTGTTTAAGAAGAAGATGAATGCAAAAGGAAAGATGGAGAAATACAAAACTTAGTTAGTAGCAAAAGGTTATTCCCAAGTGTCGAGAATTGATTTTGGTGATATTTTTTCTCCTATTTCCAAGGTTACTTCTATTAGATTACTTTTATCTATTGTTGTCGCATTTGATTTTGAGGTAGAACATATGGATGTGAAGACAACATTTATTTACGAGGATCTGGAAGAGGAGATCTACATGAAGCAACCTGAAGGCTTTGTGGTGAAGGGTAAGAAAGAACTTGTATGCAGGTTAAAAAAGTCTTTGTATGGGTTAAAACAGTCACCAGGGATGTGGTATGAGAAATTTGATACCTATATACGGGGACTTGGCTTCACCAAAAGCAAAGAGGATCACTATGTGTATTTTAAATTAATTAGTTACTGTGTTATTTATTTGGTTTTGTATGTGGATGATATGTTGCTAGTTGGAATTGACAAAGAAATTATCCAGGATTTGAAGACCTAATTGTTCTCCCAATTTGACATGAATGATATTGGTGCTGCAAACTATATTTTGGGCATGGAAATTAAGAGAGATCGGGCAAATAGGAAGCTCTGGTTAAATCAGAGGAAGTATGTCGAGACAATATTGCAGAGGTTCAATATGTAGGATAGCAAACCAGTGAAGGTTCCTATTCCTGTAGGTGTAAAACTATCTGCTAAACAGTGTCCCAAGACACAAGAAGAAGAGGAGGATATGTCCCGTGTTCCATATGCAATTGCAGTGGGTAGCCTGATGTATGCAATGGTCTATACTAAACCAGACATTTCACATGCAATGGGAGTATTGAGAAGGTTTATGTCAAAACCAGGGAAGGAGCATTGGACAACAATGAAGCAGGTTTTTAGATATTTGCGTGGCATGAGTGATTATGGTTTGTGCTACTAGGGAAGACCAGGATTGGACAAAGTTTTGGACATCCATGGTTTTGTTGATGCAGAATGGGATGTATATCTAGACCAGAGAAGATGTACAAGTGGGTATGTGTTTAGCTTATTTGGAGGTGCAGTCAGTTGGATGAGTAAAAGAAAGTTTGTAGTGGCTCTTTCAACTACAGAGGCAGAATACATGGCAGCCACTCATGCAAGCAAGGAAGAATTTTGGTTGTAGAGATTGTGTTCAAGTATGGGGTTGGTGCAACGAGTTGTAAGGATAAACTGTGATAGCCAAAGTGAAATTTTATTGGCTAAGAACCCTGCTTATCATTCAAAGACAAAGCACATTTATGTTTAGTATCAATTTGTGTGTGATATGGTTGAGGATAAAAAGGTGTTGCTGGTAAAGGTGGGCACTTTGAAGAATGTTGCAGATGCATTGACGAAGTCTCTGAGCACTAAGAAGTTCTCTTGGTGTAGAGAAACAATGGGCATTACATGGAGCGGGTAGCCCCCTACACGGAGTTCGAGGCAACGCCCCGGGAAAATTTTCTTTCGACCCTATTTTAGGTGGGCATACCCGCCTACGGTTTTGTGCATGGGTTTGCACATGGTTTTGGGGCATGATACCCCTGGTATTTTGTAGATCTTGTCAAGGGAACTATGGTTTTGTTCTAATACAGTGTTAATGGATTAGGGTTTATGAATGTTTTAACATGTACATATATGTGTTGTAACACTAAAAGGAATATAATGAAAATCAAGCCAGTAGTCCCGATTTCGGATCCAGAGGAAAAATATATGTGTATATTTGTTTTATGTTTTATGCTCTTTTTATTGTTTATTTTTTATTTTTTAAAAATTCGTTTGCAGATAATTTCTATACAAGGTTAAAACTTACAATTTATATGTAATTGTTTTTAAGGAAAATAACTTTGATTATTACAATCTCATTCAAAAAAGTTCATATACATTCTTTCAAGAAAACAACCTTAATTCTTATCATTTCATGCAACAAAATTCAATGCATTCTTTTAATAAAACAACCTTAATTCTTATCATTTCAGGGAAAAAAAAAAAAACCATCATATGCATTCTTTCCAAAAAAGATATATTTATCATTTTTTTTCGTTGCATTCTCCTTGAACTGTCCTTAAAGGTGTCTACACATTCCTTGTACAAAATGGCTGAGATAATTCCATGGTGCTAAAACATGATCCAATTCATCTCTCTTCCTAAAACATTTCCCATCAATAACAATCCAAAGTCTAGGATCCAAAGTCCCTTTCTTTAAAGACAAAACATGCCTTTCCATGAGAAGGACACTGTAACTTTACCCTTTTTTTAAGAAATCATATTTAAAACCAAAACAAAATAAAATTCCTTATTGATGTGGAAAGGGGTGAGATTAATGTGTTTTTTCATCGCACGCGAAGCCTGACCCTCATATCCCATTCAAAAGTAAAATAGAAAATCATCCCAACTGACTCACACATTTCGATGGAGAAAATTTTCTTTTAATGGTACATAACAATGATACATAATACATGGATTTGGAAGTAAAGATAAAAATGAACAATTCCAATGATGACCTTAAAAGGAAATTGTTTTCCTCCAATAACTGCTCATCTTCCCTTTTTTTTTGTTTTTTTAATTTCAAAAACCCTTCTTGAAATGAAGGTCGTTACCTTGTAACTGAATTTATAACAACGAAATGCATCACCAACCAGTCCATTATTGGCATATTTTTTATTAGTTATTAGGTTATATTTATTTACAAAGACTAAGATGCCCACACATTATTTTAATCCAACAACACACATTTTAATGTGCGGTTTAAGGGATATTACATTAATTTTTGAGAACTATAAATTTACAAAATAGCTATAAAAACTATGTAACGATACAAATATTAATTATATCAATTCAATATTGCAAGATTATAAATTTAAAAAATAGTTATAAAATTTATATTGAAGTTAATTAGAGAATAAATATAATATAAAAGGTTCATTAATCATTAAACTTACATGGGATGGATGAACATGAAGAACTAGCTATCCTGTTGGTGTCCCGTGTTTTGATAGTTTGGAAAATCAAAAGACAAGGCAACATCAGAACCAATCTTTAGAGTTACAGGATCTAGTCCTCCTGCTCTCAAAGAGGGATCTCTCAAAATTTGTTCGCAAAGGTTTATCTTGTGTGCTTAGAGTATTGGTTTTAGACTAGTTATTAAGTGCAGGTGTTTGTTTGTTTGGTTGGGTTGAATTGATACAGCAGAACATAAAAGGTCTAGGAAAGATATATAGGACAGTAAAATGTCTGTTTCATTGGGCAATGGAGTCAAAAAGAGGTCATAACACACTTATCAAAGGATATGGGATATCAAAGGGAAAATCTAACTTGGCCACATGATCCTTTTGTTTTTGGAATGGAATGAACATTAATGATTTGGAAAGAGAGTTTTAATTCTCAACAAAGGGAATTTGAAAGCATCATTTGAAACAATAAAGAGTTCTTTGATAGACAGGGCTAACCATAAATTCTACAAATCACACTTTTAAGCAAACAATGATTTCAAAACAACTTTCAAAGTAAAATCTAAGATTCGGGGAACACCCTATTTCCTCAAATATTTTATTCTAAAGGACTTCAGAAAACATATAAGATTTACTGATAATCACAGTCATAGAAGAGGGAACACCTAAAAACATCTATGATCATAATTATAACGACCTTTAAGCCAACTGTTTAAGTGAGAACAAAGGGCAAGATCAAAACAGACCTCTCTGATCCACTATAAGCAAAGAACTTCCAAGGGAGACTTCAATAACAGTTTTTAAGTGGCAACGGACAAGCAAGGAGAACCATAAATCATGCTGAAACCAACTGTTCAAACTATTAAGGAAATAAACAAGCATGAAGACTAAAGAGAAAGATTAAAGCCTCTAAAATACTTCAGCAGAAGAAAACATAAAACAGTGAAGGATGAACAGGTCTAAGGTGCTTCCAGGAGTCATTTCTTAGCCTAATACTTTCTATCCTACTGTAGTGAGAAATTATGGAACATAATGAAAATAGGGAAAAACATGAAACAGTTTAGAATACTTCACCAACATCCAAGCTCATGAATCCAATGATAGAGCCTTCTCAGGAACAAACATGCAACAACATCATCAAGACCTCCAAGACTTCAATTTGTTCTTCAACTTCAAAGGACTATGTATTGATTTCAGAGAGCTTCAATATTACAGCTTGTGATCAAGCAACAACCAACCAACCCCTCACTCATCTTCTGAAGAAGTATATATAGAAAGATGAGGAGGTGAGATTTGATAAAATATCTCAATTACAATTAATACAGACTTAAATGGTTTCTAGGCCTTTGAGGGGTTCAATGAAGAAAATTACATACATATCCTCTGTATTAAATGTTTTTTACATGAAGATTAAGCTTTGTGGGATCTTTTGTTGACCTTTGAGGCTCTGTGTGATGTTGGGGTTACTTTGCAGATATTTTTGCATCTATTTCCTTGCAGAAGTAACTACCTGGCTGTGTTGAAGGCGAATATCTGATTTCATGCAATAACTTCGGCCTGTATTTGATTTTTTTGAGGCACATGTGTCTTTGTGGTAGCTGAGAAGAATTGATTTTCTTTAACTAAGGCGGTGGAGCTTTCTGTCGGATAAAATACTCTGATCTTTCCTTAAAAATGTGTTTAAATTCAGGGATTAGGCCTTTGATAGACATCTTAGATATAATCCCCACAAATCTGTCTCTTAATCCTCTGTTCTGGTGCATTCTGGTCCTCGACACTGATACTCTTTACTTGTGTTGGTTTCATATTTTTTGTTGATGTGCAGGGTCACGCAGGGTCATGTGGCATCAGTGCTTGGATAAACACCGATGAAACGTGAAATTGAACACCTGTGACTGATTTCCCTTGGTGAATCAAAAGCCGGAGGATCGTCACCCTCTCCTTTCGAATTTTCTCAATTTTAGCGGAAAATTGCTTAAAACCCTGCAAAATACAAAAAATGTCATAAAATCCTGCATAAATAGGTTGACTGCTTCAAAGGACGTGTGGAGGAAGCGTGGCCGTTGGATGGCATCATCCAATGATCGGGATTAATCGGGAGAGACATAGAACGGGCGGAAGAAGATTGAATCTGAGCCGTCGATTGCGCAGAGATCGACGGTCGGGAGCGAAGGTTGAAAGTCAAACGGAGGAAATCGGGCAATGGAATATGGACCGTCGATCTGCAGATCATATCGACGGGGGAGATTGATTTTCCGTCGTGTCGTAGCCCAGTTATTGCATGGGAAACTTCGTTAATTGTCGGGCATCTTCGGCGAGTGATCACCGTTGGATGGCCCACCCCAGATCAGACGGTGGACAGCGATATCGCTGGCATCTAGGTCCAAACATTAATGTGCGATGGATGGCGGATGGACAGTGGTTTTGCAAATAGTACACGGGACGCGTGGCGGCAGGTGTATGGAATCGCTGGCCATCGGGGGAAAACAACCTTTTGCCCAAAGGCGGTGCGATGGATACCGCCGGTTTTGGGCAACCGGCTTTCGGGCGGTGGGGACCACAGAAAGACGCACTCCGCACCGTCCGATCTGCAGATCAGATTGACGGTGCAGAACGGTTCAAAAATGAATCTGGCGGAATAAACGAAAAATAATTAAAAACCCAAGTTTTTAATTTAAAACAAAGGTTTTAATGTTTTTCGTGGGCGGATATATAAAATATGATTAGGTGCCCAGCTGCGGGGCCTTTGGGCGCTTGGAGAGTTATATGACCGGAGGTTTCTAGAAGGAAGGGGGCTTAAGACTAAACCCGAGGGGATTAAGTCAAAACAATGCATTTTTATGATTTTTCAACGCTTTTTCAAAGGAAATGAGGGTTCCGATAAGGCTAAGAGAGAGTCTTAAAACCTTATCAAGGGTTTTTATGAAGTGGAAAGGGGAGAAACTTAAAAATGAGGGGTTTTCATGGGAAATGAAGCGGTAGAAAAAGAGGTTATTTTTTGAAGAGATGGAAAGGGAAAAAGAAGCTTGCAGTAGTACTTTGCCTTGGAAACTGGCAGAACTTCAGAATCTTTTAGGAAGCAAATATCAGTGTAGCTTTGAACAGAGGAAAAGGCAGGAGGCCTTCAAGAGTCTTCAAGAGCCAACAAATTTTAGAAATGAAATTTTGTTCCTTGAAGGTTCAAATCAGATTTAGCCACCTTTTGGTATAACAAATATTATAGGTGGCTAACAGTGGCTCCACTTGGGGATGGTGCCTTCTTGAAGGCATCAAGAACTTTCAGACCTTCATTCTCTGGGAGGCTGACCTGTGCCTGATCCTTTAATGTTCTCTGGGAGGCTGATCAGTTGCCTAATCCATTGGGTTGCCTTTCTTTCTGTAGATAATGTGCTCTGAAACATATTAGCAGCCATAAAAGCAATGGATCCTCATCAATACAACTGTCTACCTACCCAATCCTACTGATCTAACATTTTTTCTTCATCAGAGTGCACTTGGACTGGAAAACTCTTTTCACAACATTTTATTCTTTTGAAAGCAAGAAACCTAATCTATTTCTACTCCTTATTTCTTCCTAAACTCAGATTAAACAGTTGAGTTCAAATGATTCTCTACCTAATCTACCATATGTTGGGATTAAACTGTCCAACAGATTTTCATTCTCTAAATTTCTAAAATATAAATTTAAAAACAGTCAAGTCAAGATTAAGTTGTTTGACTTGCTGTGATCTATGGCATAAAGACAAGCTGCACATAGACATTTATTTTGCAGAAAAATAAATAAAAAATCGAAGGCTTAAGATCTGAAAGTTTAAAACACTTCCTTCCTCTTTTCTACAGCTCTGATTTGATTCTTATTGAGCTATCTTTACTTTTTCTCTGGTTCAGATTTAGAGATGTTTAGAACCAGATTTTTACATCCCTTTGACTCAGAAAAAATAAAACATATTTGAGTCATCTCTCTTTGAAAACTTAGGTTCAGATTTTGAACATGTTTGAACCTTCAATTTCTATCCTATTCTATCTACTGATAAACCAAGATTAAACAGTTTGGCAAATCGAATTCACTATCCTATCAACAGAAAATTTAAAGCTAATTAGTCAAGATTAGACAGTTTGACTAACTAGAAGTGTGTTCTTGTAGGAGTGGCATTTGAGCTTGCACACTTTTAGAGTTGTTTCTCTTTTTTGGTATGGGGCTATACCTTTATTGTTTGGACAATCTACCCTCTTTTCTTCCTTTCTTTGTTTTTGTATTTTTTATTTTTCTAACTTTGAATGCAATGGTTAGACTATGATATTTATAATGAAAAATAAAATTCTTTGAAACTTAAGATTCTTGACAGAAGTAATGCTTGAGCATCCTGCCATTGACAGGACCTCCATATAGGTCTTCTCCATTCAGTTCTTTCAAGAAGAATGCATTGTGACCCCTCTCAGCATGAATAATATAGGGCCCTTTCCACAAGTTCTCAAATTTTCCATGTTTTCCCTTCTCTTATTTTCTTGATTCCCACTTAAGAACAACATTTCGAACTTGGAAATTGTTTGCCTTAGTCCTCTTATCAAATAACTTCTTCATATTTTCTTGGACTAACTATGTTCTTTCATAGACTTCCTCTCTGGTCTGCTGTAAATGGATTGTTTGGTTGATTCTTCTCTGCATATCATTCTCTTCAATCTGCACTTCTTGAAGGAGCTTCATGACTGGAACTCCCAATGAGGTGGGAAAGACTGCATCCATGCCATAGACTAGCTGATAGGGGGACATGTTTATTGATTTCTTTGTAGTTAGCCTATCAGCCCATAAGGCATGAACCAGCTTACTGTGCCATGATTTCTGATTTTGTTCCAACAAATTTTTAATGATATTGATGAGGCTCTTGTTGGAAGATTAGGCTAATCCATTTCCTTGGGGATAGTAAGCAGTGGAATGGCCCAAGGTTATGTGGTATTTGTAACAGAAATCAACCATTTTCTTAGATTTAAAAGCAACAACATTGTCTGTTATGATTTTTCTGGGACAACCAAATTTGGATAGGATATTTGTTTCGAGGAACTTGATAATGACAGAGTCATTAGCATTTCTGGAGGGTATAGCTTCTATCCACTTGGTAAAGAAGTCAGTGGCTGTGAGGATCCACTTATGCTGAGCTGAGGAGGATGGATGAATTTCCCCAATGAAGTCGAGCCCCCATTGTTGAAAAGGTCCCTCAACTCTAATAAGATGTAAAGGTAAGGGAAGGAGTTTTATTTTTCCATCAAAGATTTGACACTTATGGCAAGACATGACCAACTTTTGAGTGTCTGGGAAAAGGGTAGGCCAATAGTAACTAGATCTAAGAATTTTGTTCGCGGTGGCCTTCCAGTAGAGGTGTCCTCCACATTCTCCGTCATGCATTTCATGCATGATTCTTCCTGCATCATCTTAGAGTAAACATTTAAGTAAAATTCCAATAGCGTTTTTCCAATATAATACACCATCTAATATGCAAAAACTCAAAGCCTTTTGTTTCAAGAATCTAGCTTTAGTTTTAGACAAAGAAGGAGGGGAATTTAGATATAAAAGCACATAAATAATGTCAGCATACCAAGGAGAATTTAGAAATGTTTCTTCAATAACAGGAGCATCAGATTCTCCTATTTCTTCTAACACATCTACCATATTCATGTCCAGTGCTTGAAAGTTAGACTCAACCATAAGTTTTGCTAATCCCTGCCCCTTAACTAGTTTGGTAGGCCTAATTTCTAAGTCATATTAAATAATAGTTGCAATCCATTTTCCCCTTTTACCATCAGGGTCTTGACTTAGAATGTCCTTGACAACAGTATGTGGAACAAAAGCAATGATGTGAGAGTGTAAAATATAGACCCTAAAGTCTTTTAATGCTTTCACTAATGCTAAGGCTTGCTTCTCCATGATGTTATATTTGAGAGGAGCATCTCTCAAGGCCCTACTAAAGAAAGATATTGGTTATTCTTGCCCCAAATCATTCTTTTGAAGTAAAACTACAGCTATTGTATGTTCAGATGCAAAGGAAAAGATATAGAAATCTTTGGTAAAATCTGGACTAATCAGGACTGGTGCTTGAGTAAGAGCTTGTTTGACTAGTTTGAATGATTGTTTAGCTGGTAAATTCCATTTTACACCTGCATCTTTCTTAAGCATGTTTGTAATTTTTTTTAATAGCTCAGCAAGATTAGGAATAAGCCTTCTCAGGAAATTAATCTTTCCGATGAAATATTGCAATTCTTTGAGGCTCCTTGAATGGTTGATCTACAATATGCCATCTATCCTTGTAGGGTCTATTTTGATTCCCTCTTCTGAAATTATGTGGCCAAGAAGTTTACCTTCTTGGAGACCAAAGAGTGTTTTCTTGGGATTCAATGACAAGCCAAATTTCCTACACTTCTCAAAAACTTTTCTTAGGTGGATCAAATATTCTTCATCAGTTTTTGAGAAAATAGTTATGTCGTCAAGGTAAATGATTATGAAATAGACAATGTCTTCAGAAAAGGCTATATCCATGGCCCTTTGGAAGGTGGCCCCTGCATTCATTAACCCAAAAGGCATTTTTACATACATAAAGGTGCCCCAAGGTGTAGTGAAAGCAGTTTTGATTTGATCACTTGGGAGCACTAGCACCTGATTGTAACCCGAGAACCCATCTAAGAGTGATATCCTTTTTGACCCAACTACCCTCTGAAGTATATGATCCATTTTGGGAAATGGGTAGTTTTCCTTTAGGGATGCTCTATTTAGGTTTCTGAAATCGATACAGAGTCTGATCTCCCCTGTCTTTTTCCTAACAGAAACTAAGTTTGATACCCATTCTGAAAATCTAACAGGTACTATAATGCCAACATCATGCATCTTTTCAATTTCAGCTCTAACTAAAGGTAATAAAAGTGGGTTTATCCTCCTCAGTTTTTGTTTGAAGGGCTTTTGATTTTCCTTCAAGGGAATCTTGTGCTGAATGATATTAGCATCATATGATTTTAGGTCTTTGTATCCCCAAGCAAAAACATCTTTAAACTCTTTGAAGAGCTCTATATACTGCAATTTTATGTGAGATGGGAGAGTGTTGGACAGTTTAATCATCTTGGGTCCTGCTAGGCTGCCTATGTTATGTTCTTCTACATTTGTTTCCACAAGCTCCATTCTTGGTTCTTTGGCTACATCGTTACAATAAAAAAGGTGTTCTAAAGGTGTTAGACCCCTGAGAATTTTATCGTTTTTGAATTGTAAGACTTCTAAGTCTTCTTGGTCTGTGTTGTCAGTTACCTCTGCTTCAAAAGGATTTTCATAATGATTTATATCAGCCGTATATGTTATTTCATTTTCTGGGATTTCTTCAATATATGGACAGTTCTGATTACGGCTAGATTCTGATGTTGGTATGGTGAAATCATTTTCTGACTTTAAGAAATCATCTATGTGTTTGTCAGAGTCAAACAACTACCAGTCATCTTCGTTATTAGGCACAGCAGGTCTATGTTTTACTTTTACACTGAGTTTTTGATTTATTTCAGGTGTTTGACAATTGCTAGCATTGTAAGCGAGTTCATTTGCTAGATGATTCAATTCTCTTGGAATGAAAATAAGTTCATATTTTTCAAAGGTTTTCAATAGATCAAGGGTAGCGTTTCGATATTCCCTAAGTCTCAAATTTTTAGCTGAGTATTATCCTTTGATTTGTTTTATGATAAGTTCAGAATCTCCTAAGATTGATATCCTCTGGGCTTTTAACTGTTTAAGTAGTTGTAAGCCTAGGAGAAGTGCTTAATACTCAGCAACATTGTTAGTGCATGGGAAATCCAATTTATATGAAAAGATCTGTTTTGTATTTTGAATCCACACACCTGCTCCTGCACTTGTTTTATTACAAGATCCATCAAAATTTATTTTCCAAAGTATGCTATCCTTATTTTCATTTTCTTGTTGTTGTTGATTGTCAATGTTTTGAATTTGATCAAAGGGAATATTGGATTGTTGTGGTGAACTGATTGGGTCTATGTTTTCTTTATCTTGTTGGATAATGTCATCTTCGTTATATAAGATAAAGGAATCTAAACTTGATTGAATAGAATAGATTGGAGAATTGTTTGGTCTGTCCATGTTGCTCACCATGTACTTCATGTGAGATTCCCTGTATAGTCTTTTGTTTTGGTTGAAAACAGGGATGGTGGCATAAGACATGTCCATTTGAAGGCTTCCCTGAAGTTTGGCTCCCCATGATCTTGATAAGAGCATGCCATACTTAGGGGGAATTTCAGCTACAACTATATCCATAACCAGACTCTTAGCAGGGATCTGAGCTAAAGTAACACATAAATATTTGATTAAACCCAAACATTTGACTCAGCTTGAGTCAAAAAAATACAAATCTTTGTATGGTTTAGTAATCTCTAAGCCTAAGCTCTCCATTACCACCTTGGGCATCAAATTGTGTGAAGCTCCCGAATATAACATGGCATTGTGTAAAATTTTCTCATGTATGTTCAAGCTAACATAGAAAGGAGGGACAACCCCTTCTTGATATTTTCCTTCAACTTCTGGACCAAACAACAGCTCAGGTTTGTCATCTGTCAAGTTTAAAGTGTCTGTATCACTTCCTAAGTTCAAAGCTTTCAAAACTTGGTTTTTGTACACCTCTTGGGTTACTAGTTCAACTAGGGGGATGGTGACTTTTATTTTGGCAATCTCTCCCTCAAGGCTGAAAGGAATAATTGACTTGTTTGTATTTACATCTGTTTTTTCAATTGAATTCTTTTCAGCAACTTTGATTTGTTGAACCTTGTTTGGACTGGTGATGGGGATAGTTTTATTAGGACCACTAGCTGAAGTGCTAGGGGTACTCTGTTCAACATTTGGCTGGACATCTTTGTCTTTGTTTGAATCTAGTTTTTTAGCTGAAATGTTGGTATTCTCTGTTGTATTTTTGGGTTGTTTTTCTGCGTTTTTCTTGACAGTAGTGCTAGTGTTCTTATCTTTTGATTTATCTATGTTTCCCTTGCTCCTAAGATCATATTGTTTGTGTATCTCCATGATTGCATTTTCAAAACCTAATCTATAGTCATCAAAATCTTCGAAGGTATTTGTATTTTGATCAGAAGAGAAAAAATCTTGTTCTTCCTCAGCGAGGAACACATCATCTCCACTATCTGATCCAATCAAGTTTACATGGGATTCTTCCAACCTTTCCAACTCCCTATCTTCCTCATATTGATCTACCTAGTTTTGTTCAGAAGGGAGGTCTAATCTGTTGGTCATTTTTGTTCTATTTTTCTTTATTGTTTTCTCTTCTATAATTCTGATTTCTATTTGGAGGAGCAGCTTGGTTTTGATTTTCTTGTGCTTTCTTAATTATACTCATCTCTTTCATCATTTCTTCCAACATCCTCTCCATTTTTGAGCTTGAAGTAGAAGGAGTGGACTCTTCTCTAAAAGACACTCTCTTCTCGGTTTTCATTCTTTCTCTCTTCTCCATCAAGTTTACTTCCACAGAAAGAGCACCCTGTTGCATATCTTCCAGAGTTGCAAAATTTCTTTCTCTCAGCTGATAGGTCATGTCAGAGTCGAACCCTTTAGGAAATTTATTTAAAGCTGAGCCCTGTGGAGGTTTTAGTTCTGGGGAAAGTGCATTATACACACTATTGAACCTAGTGCAGTAAGCTTGAACACTTTCTCCAGTGTTTTTATGGAGGTTTTTGTAGTCAGAGAGGACTTGGAGAGGGTTTTTCTTTACTTCCCATTTGTTTAGGAACGTTTGATGGAAGCCTTGGAGATCATTAATACTATGGGGGGCTAGACCTTTGAACCATTTTCTTACTTCTCCCCCTAAACTCTGAGCAAATAACCTAAGCTTGATAGAATCATCATCGATTTCATTTATGTCAAAGTATTCATTCATTTTATCTACATGTTGTGATGCAGTTGTAGCATTGTTAGCATCATATAATGGAATTTTGGATTGGTATTCCTGTGGGAGATTAACTAATGGTACAGGAAGGACTAGAGGAGCATACCATGCTGCCATGATAGGTGGTGGGGGTGGATTTACAAAAGGGAAAGTGGGTTGAAGTGGGGTGGTTTGGACAGTGGATGTTAGGTGGACAGATGTGGATGTACCGGGGATAGATTTTTGAGCTGACCTTGGATGAGAGAAACCTAAATTGAGGAGGAAAATTAAATCAGGTGGTGTGGTTTCTCTACTACCAGGTTGTTCACTTTTTTCTGGGGATGAAAGTGAGGACTCGGAATCTATTTGAATTATATCATCAAGTGACCTAGTTCTAAAAGGATTTCTTAAGTCGACTTGTGATTGGTGTAGGGCTGCGAGATTTTCAGGGACTGAATTAGATCTCAAGGGTGATCTGAAACTAGTTGAAAATTTTATCTTGGAAGGTTTCCTAAGTATACTTTCAGGGTTGTCAACTTCTTCCAGTGGTTTTGGGTTAGGGTAGGCTCTGGTATGAATCTTTCTAGGAGCCACTATGCAATCTTTTTCAGACCTAGTTGAAAAAGAAAAGTTTTAACCAAATATGACAATATTTAAGAGGCTAACTGATCTTTTCAGAAGAAGGAAAATTTTAATCTTAAAGCCTCCTATCTGAGCTTGTTATGATGCTATTAAGACTTGGGGTCTTTCCAGTGGAGTCTTAAAGTCTGTTTTTAGGATTATGGAGTCGCCAGGTGGAAATTTTTAGTTCCTTTAGAGGTAAATTTTTTATGGTCCACCACCAAGTTTATTATGAAGCCAAACTGAAATGTTTTGGGTTTTTCTGAGTTTTATGATTTTACAGGTTATGAGAGTGTCCTAAATTTGTCTTAACACTTAGCTAGGGTGTCAAAACGTACAGATTTTACTCTTATGGCTTGGTAACTAAATCCTTCAAGGTTTGATAAGGCTTTATACGAATCCTAAGGGTTACTTAGTTTGTCATTGATTCAAAAGATCCTATAATGATTACCATTTCTTGGTAGTGCTTGAAAAAGGTTGCTTATGTTATACTTAGACAGTGAGTGTTTTGTTTTGCGGATTTTACTTAGAGTCCCACCGTGATTGCCATTATGTTGGTGTCCCGTGTTTTGATAGTTTGGAAAATAAAAAGACAAGGCAACATCAGAACCAATCTTTAGAGTTACAGTATCTAGTCCTCCTGCTCTCAAAGAGGGATCTCTCAATTTTTTTTTGCAAAGGTTTATCTTGTGTGCTTAGAGTATTGGTTTTAGACTAGTTATTAAGTGCAAGTGTTTGTTTGTTTGGTTGGGTTGAATTGATACAGCAGAACATAAAAGGTCTAGGAAAGATATATAGGATAGTAAAATGTCTGTTTCATTGGGAAATGGAGTCAAAAAGAGGTCATAACACACTTATCAAAGGATATGGGATATCAAAGGGTAAATCTAACTTGGCCATAGGATCCTTTTGTTTTTGGAATGGAATGAACATTAATGATTTGGAAAGAGAGTTTTAATTCTCAACAAAGGGAATTTGAAAGCATCATTTGAAACAATAAAGAGTTCTTTGATAGACAGGGCTAACCATAAATTCTACAAATCACACTTTTAAGCAAACAATGATTTCAAAACAACTTTCAAAGTAAAATCTAAGATTCGGGGAACACCCTATTTCCTCAAATATTTTATTCTAAAGGACTTCAGAAAACATATAAGATTTACTGATAATCACAGTCATAGAAGAGGGAACACCTAAAAACATCTATGATCACAATTATAACGACCTTTAAGCCAACTGTTTAAGTGAGAACAAAGGGAAAGATCAAAACAAACCTCTCTTATTCACTATAAGCAAAGAACTTCCAAGGGAGACTTCAATAACAGTTTTTAAGTGGCAACAGATAAGTAGGGAGAACCATAAATCATGCTAAAACCAACTGTTCAAACTATTAAGGAAATAAACAAGCATGAAGACTAAAGAGAAAGATTAAAGCCTCTAAAATACTTCAGCAGAAGAAAACATAAAACAGTGAAGGATGAACAGGTCTAAGGTGCTTCCAGGAGTCATTTCTTAGCCTAATACTTTCTATCCTACTGTAGTGAGAAATTATGGAAGATAATGAAAACAGGGAAAAACATGAAACAGTTCAGAATACTTCACCAACAGCCAAGCTCATGAATCCAATGATAGAGCCTTTTCAGGAACAAACATGCAACAACATCATCAAGACCTCCAAGACTTCAATTTGTTCTTCAACTTCAAAGGACTATGTATTGATTTTAGAGAGTTTCAATATTACAGCTTGTGATCAAACAACAACCAACCAACCCCTCACTCATCTTTTGAAGAAGTATATATAGAAAGATGAGGAGGTGAGATCTGATAAAATATCTCAATTACAATTAATACAGACTTAAATGGTTTCTAGGCCTTTAAGGGGTTCAATGAAGAAAATTACATACATATCCTCTGTATTAAATGTTTTTTACATGAAGATTAAGCTTTGTGGGAGCTTTTGTTGACCTTTGAGGCTCTGTGTGATGTCGGGGTTACTTTGCAGATATTTCTGCATCTATTTCCTTGCAGAAGTAACTACCTGGCTGTTTTGAAGGCGAATATCTGATTTCATGCAATAACTTCGGCCTATATTTTATTTCTTTGAGGCATAGGTGTCTTTGTGGTAGCTGAGAAGAATTGATTTGCTTTAACTAAGGCGGTGGAGCTTTCTGTCGGATAAAATACTCTGATCTTTCCTTAAAACTGTGTTTAAATTTAGGGATTAGGCCTTTGATAGACATCTTAGATATAATCCCCACAAATCTGTCTCTTAATCCTCTGTTCTGGTGCATTCTGGTCTTCGACACTGATACTCTTTACTTGTGTTGGTTTCATATTTTTCTGCTGATGTGTAGGGTCATGCGGGGTCATGTGGCATCAGTGCTTGGATAAACACCGATGAAACGTGAAATTGAACACCTGTGACTGATTTCCCTTGGTGAATCAAAAGCGGGAGGATCGTCACCCTCTCCTTTCGAATTTTCTCAATTTTAGCGGAAAATCGATTAAAACCCTGAAAAATACAAAAAATGTCATAAAATCCTGCATAAATAGGTTGACTGCTTCAAAGGACGCGTGGAGGAAGTGTGGCCGTTGGATGGCATCATCCAACGGTCAGGATTAATCGGGAGAGACCATAGAATGGGCGGAAGAAGATTAAATCTGAGTCGTCGATCACACAGAGATCGACGGTCGGGAGCGGAGGTTGAAAGTCAAACGGAGGAAATCGGGCGATGGAATATGGACCGTCGATCTGCAGATCATATCGACGGGGGAGATTGATTTTTCGCCGCGCCATAGCCCGATTATCGCGTGGGCACCTTCATTAATTTTCGGGCATCTTCGGCGAGTGATCACCGTTGGATGGCCCGCCCCAGATCAGACGATGGAAAGTGATATCGCTGGGCATCCAGGTCTGAACGTTAATGCGTGACAGACGACGAATGAACGGCAGTTTTTCAAATAGTACACGGGGCGTGTGGCGGCAGGTGTATGGAATCGCTGGCCATCGGGGGAAAACAACCCTTTGCCCAAAGGCGGTGCGATGGATACCGCCGGTTTTGGGCAACCGGCTTTCGGGTGGTGGGGACCATAGAAAGACGCACTCCGCACCGTCCGATCTACGGATCAGATCGACGGTGCGGAACGGTTCAAAAATGAATCTGGCGGAATAAACGAAAAATAATTAAAAACCCAAGTTTTTAATTTAAAACAAAGGTTTTAATGTTTTTCGTGGGTGGATATATAAAATATGATTAGGCGCCTGGCTGCGGGGCCTTTGGGCGCTTAGAGATTTATATGACCGGAGGTTTCTAGAAGGAAGGGGGCTTAAGACTAAACTCGAGGGGCTTAAGTCAAAACAATGCATTTTTATGATTTTTCAACGTTTTTTCAAAGGAAATGAGGGTTCCAATAAGGCTAAGAGAGAGTCTTAAAACCTTATCAAGGGTTTTTATGAAGTGGAAAGGGGAGAAACTTAAAAATGAGGGGTTTTCATGGGAAATGAAGGGGTAGAAAAAGAGGTTAGTTTTTGAAGAGATGGAAAGGGAAAAAGAAGCTTGCAGCAGTACTTTGCCTTGGAAACCGGCAGAACTTCAGAATCTTTTAGGAAGAAAATATCAGTGTAGCTTTGAACAGAGGAAAAGGCAGGAGGCCTTCAAGAGTCTTCAAGAGCCAACAAATTTTAGAAATGAAATTTTGTTCCTTGAAGGCTCAAATCAGATTTAGCCACCTTTTGGTATAACAAATATTATAGGTGGCTAACATATCCCACATCTCTAGTGAATTTAGCCATTCTCAATATTATTCATATTTTTAATTCTTCTTGATGATTTCACTTAACTTATCATTTTTCTACTTCATTTGGAATTTACAAGTACCGTGGAATAATATATTGTATAATAAATTTTTTTGTATATGTTTAGTTAGTATATGAACATTTCGTGTAGAAATTAATAGAAAATTTCTATTACTGATGAATTTGAACTGAAAACAAGAGATTACAAATTTCCTCTACTATTATTCGGAATGGAAATCACAATTTAGAACACATGTAATGACATGCAACCATCAAAACCATAAGAACATGATGATTTACAAGGGAACCCATCTGGGAAAAACCCCTCCATTTCTTTTTACTACTTATATGAGAATGATAAACTATTACAATGTCTTACTTCGATCCTGAAGCACATTCCGCACTATAAATTTTTTCTCGTGTTGATTGTCCTGCTCTCGCAGACAATTATCCAATTCAAGGCCCCATCTTTCTCCTATTTCCTTGTGTAATCCAAGAGGAAATTAGCTCCTAAAAAATAGTAATTTCCTACTATTTCCTTGCGCAAATCCAAAGGAATTGATCACTTGCATCAATGCCAAGCATGTACACTCAACTAGTATATAATTGATAATTACAATGTGCCTTTTCCTCCACTCCAACTAGGAAATTCGAATTTCGTGCATGTTTGGGATATTTCTATCTGATTGACTAGTTTAACTAAGAGATCACTGAGTTAACAACAATTCTGCAACTCAACAGACCTTCAACTGACTCAAACAATGACTTGAGATCAGCTTAAAAATAACTAAAGTAGATTGCTAAATTTTAGTAATCGTCACATGCACAACTCTACTCCAAGCCTATAACTCACATTTACTGAGTTAACTAGTAGACAAATCCATGCCGCACAATTTAAATGCAATCCAAGTCATCCTACTGATGTGGAAAATTGAATTACTCAATTTGACTAAGGCAAAATTCAAATTGAGCCTTTCTTGCTACAATTTCTAACACCCCCTCTTAACAAAAAAGGGATTTTGCACCACCCCTATCCCGCACCTATGGAATTTGTCTCTTGACAATGCATTTGTCAAGATATCTGCATCCTGCTCCTTAGTTGGAATGTATTTTAGCATCATAATTCTTCTCTACAAAAAATCCTGCAAATGATGGTACCTAATATTAATCTGCTTGGACCTGTCGTGAAATACTGGATTCTCAGAGAGTTTGATATAACTCTAATTATCATAATAAATCACTGTTAGATCCATCTCCTTACTAAAAAGACCTACAAGTATTTTCCTCAGACATATGGCCTCACATGTTGCGTGAATTACAACCATGTATTCAACCTATATTGAGTTGAATGCCACAAACCTCAGTTTCCTTCTATACTAGGAAATAGCTACAAACCAAACAATGAAGATAAAACCTAAAGTACTTTTCCTATCTAATGGATTCCCTACCCAATCTGCATCAATGAAGCCTTGGAGTTTCACTCCCTCTATTCTCTTGTACGATAACACATACTCATTTGTGCCTTTTAGGTGTCTCAACACATGCTTTGTTTGCTTCCAATATAGCTTGGTAGGCTTCACCATGGCTTGAATCAATTGATTAACTTTATAGCATATGTTGGGCTTTATGTTCACCGGATACATCAAGGATCCCACATGTTGTTTGTAGATGGTAGCATCTACTACCTCTCTTGAAGAAACACTCTCGTTCCTCTAGTTTGTAGCTAGAGGTGTGTCCATAGGCTTGCAATTCTCCATGTGAAATCTCCAAAGTACTTCATAGGAATACTTCCTCTGACTCATAAACATCTCACCATCACCTTTCCATACTTCTATCCAAAGGAAGTAATTCATCAAGCCCATTTATTTCATCTCAAATTCTCTTACAAGGTCCTCTTTGCAAGAGTGGATCAACTTCTCATCCCTTGCAATTATCAAGTCATCATCATAAAATACTAAGATAAGCAACTTGCCATCTACCACAATGTGATAGAGGTTGGCATCTTCTTCACTTTTGCTGAAGCCCAATCCATTGATATATGTGTCGATCCGAGTGTGCCATACTCGAGGCACCTGTTTGAGGCCATAAAGGGCTCTCCTAAGTCTACACATACATGTCTCCCTGTCATATGTCTCAAATCCCTTCGGATGATTTATGTAAATTTATTCCTCAACAACCCCATTAAGGGAGGCAGTATTCACATCCATCTGATGGATCTTCCACCCTATCTATGAAACTAATGCAAATGGTTCTGATTCGGGAATATCTTGCCACTAGGCAAAATGTTTCCTCATAGTCCACTCCCTCTACCTGATAGAAGCCTTTGGCCACAAATATGGACTTGTAATTTTTAATGCTCCCATAAGCCTCATGCTTCACTTTGTAGATCCATCTCGAACCAACCATTGAATTTTTCTCTGGACTCAACACCACCTCCCATACACTATTCTTCATGATGGATTTATACTCCTCCACCATGGCATCAACCCACACTGGTTGAGAAACTGCTTCTTCAAATGAAGAAGGCTATGTCTCAATGAGTTCTATCATGCGATCCATATAACTATTATATCTATTTGGTGACCTTCTCTGCCTATGCTGAGATGTAGGAGCTCCCACACGCTCTCATGCATCCTGTACCAGCCTTTCAAATTCTCTGGTTCTCTTCCTCCCCTCTCTGGAAGATTCTAGTTGAGTGGCTGCCTCCACTCGACCTCTTGTGTGATCCTCCACTTGTGGCTTCTCCACAACATCCTAAAGCTCTGGATGAGCCTCCTCCTTTGGTGCTAGAATCTCCTCCTTTGATGGGATACTCAACTCTCGCTCTAAAGAGCATATCATAGTCTTCTCCTCATTAAATTTTATCACATCTCTCCTCACTACTGTCACCCTGAGTGAGGGAAAATATACCCTATAATTATGTGGAGTCTCTGTGTATACTACAGAGACCCCCATCTTAGCTGTAGGCTCCAATTTATTCCTTCCATCCTTAGAGACATGATAATACACAATAGCTCCAAAAATTAAAAAATGATATACATCTAGCTTCCTCCCAGAAACAACTTCTTCGGGTGTGATCATGCCAAGTATTATATGAGGATTCCTATTCAGAAAATAAATTGTGATGTTGCATGCTTCTACCCATATATGTAATGGAAGTCCTTGATCATGCACCATAACTCTTACTGCTCCCACTATGTTTTTTTTCTTCCTTTTAGCCACCCCACTTTTTTTTTTGGTTATGTGGTGCATTAGGGGAATTTTGAGGTCTAAAATGGGCCTCCAAAGGAAATTATAAAATAATAGTGGAAATAATAAAATAATATTAGATTACATCATCAAATTTTAGAGGGAAAAAGAAAAAAGAAAAAATCTTTTTTAACTTGTATTTTCAACTTATCTCCCTATGGGTTTACTCAAATTTCAAGCAGAAACACTCGTTGGATGTAGAATTTGATTCCTCATCCAAGGAGTACCCATGTTTCATACTTTTGATGGACCCTGCTACACAAAAAAATTTAAATATATCAAAAAAGTGATTTCAATCATATTTTTTCATGTATTTCTCATATTTCGTGTAGAAAGGTCCATCGAAAGTATGTAACATGGGTACTCCTTGTATGAGGAATTAAATTTTACATTCAAACAGTACTCTCGCTAGAAATTTGAGTAAAAAATTAGGGAGATAAGTTGAAAGTACAAGTTTGTTGAAAATGCAACAAGATGATGGAGCTTAGTGAAAAGAAGTCGCCTTCACTAAGTGGGCCCGCGGGCTATTTTTGGCGCAAAGTCTATTTTTATACATATGGATCATGGTCTATGAGTTGAAGGATGATATTTATGGATGATTGATCGAGTTGGTAAAAATAGATGGACCTCTATTTTTAGACATTGGGCGGATTCTATTTTTAGACTGCCAGGCTAAAAATAGAACAGTCAAATATTATTAACCCTTAATAATATTTAGACTATAAACATTATCTTATCCTCTTGGAGCACTTCATTTTGATGCCTGGATGTGGCAAATTCAGCTGACAGAAGGAAATACGCTTTTCCTAAGGGTTAGTTGAGCTATTGCATTGTTGACTTCAGTTAGAACTCATGTGGCAGAGTTTGGTGGAGTTGATGAGACAATTGGTGGAGTTGTGTTCGGTTTAACTTAGTTGAACTAGTTGTATTTAGTCTAACTGGAAAATACACTAGTGATGAGTGGTGTGAATTAATTATTAATTAATTCACTAATTATTAACTCATAAATCAACTAAAGAACACATCAGTTAACTGCAATGCATGGACAGTTCAGTGGAGACCAGTGTTAGAGGTGCGTGAAAGGGTGAGTCTACTATCAGTTGTGACTATATATGTGCATGAGATTTGCACATGCATTGATTGATATTTCCAATGAGGATTGCGCAGTACAAGCTAGTGGGATTCGAACTTGGATCTCATCATTATTCATCTTGGATTGCGCAGTAGAGGTAGGCAGACTTGTGGAGGAGATTTGAACCTGTGACTTGTTCAGATCTGAGCTAGTTTGTGTGTAAATATTGGAGATAGTACTGAGTACTTGTGAGGATTATTGTACTATGATTGTTACATGTTCTCTATCATTATAATATACAGATAGTTGGGGGTTTTCAGCTGTATGCTTTCCCCATTACATACTGTGTTATATGTGTGCTTGATTATGTTTTAATATGCGCATGCGACTGCTTCTATTTCCGCATATTGATGATAAATTGTAGAAGAGGTTATGTATTATGCATGAAGCTTAAATAGTGTGTAATCAGGATAATCTCGGTGAATAATTCAGCTATTATTTAAATTTCTACATGGTATCGGAGCGAAATTGATCATCGGATCTATTACAGTGATTACAATTTATTTCGGTAGAAAGAGTCTGTAAGCGGGCCAGGTAGCCTCTAGATCCATCCTTTCTCTGAAAGGTGATATATCCAGTAAATTCCCCTACAATCGATCTCTGTGCTAGAAATACTTTTTTCTCACAGATCGGAAGCGGTTGAGTTTTGAGCTGGTGGAATTCGAATTTGCAGCAGGATTTGGAATTTGAATTTGCAGCAGTTTTCTTGGTGTCGAAGTCAAAATGTCTTTCAACGGATTACGACTGGAGTATGCCCTTGAGGGAAGCTCGAATTATGTTGCATGGAAGGACAGAATGGAGGCGGTATTAGATGATAATGGGCTGAAGGAGTTCATAGAAGCTGAGGTCCCAAAGCCTACTGATGCTGCTCAAGTTGAGGCTTGGCAAAAGAAGATGGAAAAATGTCGAAGGATTCTGTTGGAGGGTGTGAAGGATCAAATTGTATCCAGCATGCATGGAAAAGCTTCTCCATAATTGATGTGGAAAGCGTTGACATATTTATTCCAAAGCAAGAGTGACCAGAGGAAGTTGGCGCTCAAGGATAAACTCAGACACATAAAGATGGAGAAAGGCGACAGTATGCCCAAGTACCTCACGAAGTTCATCCAATGCAGGGATGAGCTGGGAAGTGTGGGGGTGACTGTAGATGATGAGGAATTGGTGAGCTTGGCTCTCCTTGGTCTTCCGAAGAGTTGGCATGCCTATCAAGATTATGTCAATGGTCGGGAGAAATTGCCAGGATGGGAGCGACTTTGGTCGAATCTTGTGCAAGAGGAGATAAGGCGGAGTACCAGGGACGGATCTTCATCAAAGGCATATGATGAAGAAAATTGTGCTTTGGCTGCCAAAGCAAAGAAGGGGAAGAGCAAGAAAGCTTCTCATTCCGGTGCGAAAGGCAAGAAGCAGGACATGTCCAAGGTGAAGTGTTTTCACTGTCACCAGCACAGACATTATGCCACAAATTGTCCGCAGAAGAAGAAAAATAAGCAGGCTGCTGGATCTGCAGCGGGAGAGGCCTTAGCCTCGCAATTTGAGCTATATTTTTCGTTGATCGCATGCTTGGCCTCAAGTGTGATGGGATCAGTATGGTTCTTGGACAGTGGTGCATCTTTTCACATGATTGGAGATCGAGATTTGTTTTCAGATCTGGATGAGAAAGATCTTGGAGTGCACATTGAGATGGGCAATGATGGTAGATACAGTGCGACCGGTATCGGTACCATTTCCTTTAAGAGGGAGTCTGGTAAACCCTTCGTATTGAAGGATGTGATGCATGTTCCAGGATTGAAGAAGAATCTGATCTTTGTGGCGATGTTAGAAGACAAGGGGTACGATGTTGTCTTCAGCGAAGGAAAGGCTTTCCTGCGCAGTAAGACAACTGGAGAAACCCAGAAGATAGGGGTTCGAATCAAGAACCTTTATCAGTTGCAAGTAGATGGCTGCGCAGCAATGGCATGCAAGGCGGAAGGAGTGGTGAGCCAGGATGATGGCGAGCTGTGGCACCGGAGATTGGGCCACCTTCACCATGGAGCTTTGAAGATACTGCAGCAGATTTCTACTGGGCTTCCTAAGGGCACTCTTGCGCAGTCAGATCAGTGCAAGGGGTGCACCTTGGGAAAATTTGTGAAAGCCACCTTTCACGAGAAGGATAGTCGTGCCACGACGATCCTTGAGAGAATTCACACAGACGTGTGTGGACCTTTCTCAGTAGCTTCGACAGCAAAGCACAGGTACTATGTGATCTTTGTTGATGATTATTCTCGGAAGTGCTGGATATTCTTCATGCAGAAGAAGAGCGAGACATACTCAAAGTTCTGTGAGTTCAAGGCGCTAGTTGAGAAGGAATCGGGGAAGCATGTGAAGGCTCTTAGGAGCGACAATGGTGGTGAATTCATCTCTGGCGAATTCAAGGACTTTTGCAGCGCAGAAGGGATTCGAAGAGAGCTCATAGCTCCCCATAACCCACAGCAGAACGGGGTTGCTGAGAGGAAGAACAGAACGATCGTGGGTGCTGCACGGGCGATGTTGCATGATCAGGGCCTACCCCTTCACTTGTCGGCTGAGGCATGCAATACTGCAGTATATGTGCAGAACCGTTGTCCTCACAAGATACTTGGCATGAGTACACCCGAGGAGGCGTTTTCCGGCAAGAGGCCTGATATTTCCCATTTGAGGATTTTTGGTTCACCTGTGTACGTGCATGTCACAAAGGATGCCAGGAAGAAGCTGGAGCCGACCGCAGAGGTTGGGATATTTGTGGGGTACACTGATACGCCCCACAACTATCGTGTGTATTTTCCAGACAATCGCAAGACTGTTGTGCGATGGGATATCAAATTTCAGGAGGAGAAAGCCATGAAGTGTTCGCTTGAGAGGGAGCCACACTTGCATGCAGATGAGGAGCTATTAGTTCCTAAGGATGAGTCTCAGGATGTGGATCAGCCACAAGATGAGGTTCATGGAGTGGAAGAGACCACTCATGTAGCGCCAACCATCAGAGGGCGGAAGCGCACTACAGAAGCTGAGCGACTGGCTCAAGATGCAGAGAAGGTTGTAGGACCACCTACAACACAACGCAGACAGAGACAGTCACCGGACCGGTACACTGGATACATGGCTCTTGTGAGAAAATGTGTCGTGACAGAGCCATCCTCTTTCGAGGAAGCTGTGGAGGACCCCGCATGGGTAGATGCCATGGTGGAAGAGTATGATTCGATTATCAGAAATAGTGCATGGGAGATTTTCCCGCGACCAGAAGGGAAATCAGTGGTGGGTTCGCGATGGATCTACAAAGTGAAGCAGGCGGCTGATGGGAGTGTGGAGAAGTACAAGGCAAGATTTTTTTCCCGTGGCTTCTCACAGATCGAGGGGATCGATTATGAGGAGACCTTTGCACCTGTCGCAAGGTATTCTTCCATACGGACGATCCTAGCTCTCTCAGCGCAGATGGGGTGGCACATTCATCAGATGGATGTGAATACTACGTTCCTCAACGGATTCATTGAGGAGGAGGTGTACATAGATCAGCCCAAAGGTTTCGAGATCTTCAGCAGCGAGTCGCATGTGTGCAGGCTCAAGAGAGCGATGTATGGGTTGAAACAAGCACCTCGTGCTTGGTACACACGGATAGACAGTTATTTCACCGGACTTGGATTCTCCAAGAGTGAGGCGAATCCTAACCTATACCAGATTGTGGTGGAGGGTAAGTTGCTGATCATTGTACTTTATGTAGATGATTTGATTTTGACAGGTGATGAGCTGTTGATACTCTCATGCAAGGAGGATCTTGCAAAAGAGTTTGAGATGAAGGACTTGGGCCTCCTTCATTATTTCTTGGGATTGGAAATTTGGCAACGCAGTGATGGACTGTTTGTTTCTCAGGGTAAGTATGCCCGAGAGATATTGGAGAAGTTCAACATGCATGGCTGCAAGCCTGTTGATACTCCTCTTCCTGGTGGTTGGAGGAAGGAGGATGCTACTTCGGCGGAGGTAGTGGATGCCACTGTTTATCGACAATTGGTGGGGTCGCTTATGTATCTGGTCAATACACGACCCGATATATGCTATGAAGTTAACCATATTTCACAAGCTATGGTTAAGCCTACCAAGCTCTTTTGGAAGGCGGGGAAGCATGTATTGCGTTATCTCAGAGGCACATCAGGATATGCATTGTGGTACGCATTAGAGGATGAGGTGAAGCCGTGTGGCTTCACTGATGCAACATTGGGCAACGTGGAGGGTGAATACGTAAAGAGCACATCCGGAGGGGATCTTCGCATCGTGTCGACAGCGCGCTTCGTGGTACAGCAGAAGCGTAGATCCGTAGCACTCGCCCACAGAGGGTCGAGTATATACAAAGCAAGCTTGGCCGCATGCGAGGCCATATGGATGAGGAAGATCCTGGTCGGGTTGTTCGGGTCACACTGAGCCTACTATGATTTACATTGATTACCTGTGAGTTGCATTAAACTCTTGGCTAATCCAAACATTTCATGATAGATCCAAACACATCGACATCGTGTACCATCATATCGTATATTGTGTGCAGCGAGAATCATGTTACTTTCATACATTCCCACGGAGGATCGTGATGCCGACATCCTGACATCTCGACGAAGGCACTCACCAGAGAAAATTCAAATACTACGTAGAATCATGTGTGTTTGGCAGGATAGGGGTTGCGGATAATCCATATCTTGTTGAGAGGGAGTGTTGAAAATGCAACAAGATGATGGAGCTTAGTGAAATGAAGTCGCCTTCACTAAGTGGGCCCGCAGGCTATTTTTGGCGCAAAGTCTATTTTTAGACTATGTCTATTTTTAAACATATGGATCATGGTCTATGAGTTGCAGGATGCTATTTATGGATGATTGGTCGAGTTGGTAAAAATAGATGGACCTCTATTTTTAGACATTGGGCAGATTCTATTTTTAGACTGCCAGGCTAAAAATAGAACAGTCAAATATTATTAACCCTTAATAATATTTAGACTATAAACATTATCTTATCCTCTTGGAGCACTTCAGTTTGATGCTTGGATGTGGCACATGCAGCTGACAGAAGGAAATACGCTTTTCCTAAGGTTTAGTTGAGCTATTGCATGGTTGAATTCAGTTAGAACTCATGTGGCAAAGTTTGGTGGAGTTGATGAGACAGTTGGTGGAGTTGTGTTCGGTTTAACTTAGTTGAACTAGTTGTATTTAGTCTAACTGATAAATACACTAGTGATGAGTGGTGTGAATTAATTATTAATTAATCCACTAATTATTAACTCATAAATCAACTAAAGAATACATCAGTTAACTGCAATGCATGGACAGTTCAGTGGAGACCAGTGTTAGAGGTGGGTGAAAGGGTGAGTCTACTATCAGTTGTGACTATAGCTGTGCATGAGATTTGTACACACATTGATTGAGATTGCCAATGAGGATTGCGCAGTACAAGCCAGTGGGATTCGAACTTGGATCTCATCATTATTCATCTTGGATTGCGCAGTAGAGGCAGGCAGACTTGTGGAGGAGATTTGAACCCGTGACTTGTTCATCTTCCGTGCTAGTTTGTGTGTAGCATGTGAGATAGTGCTGAGAGCTGTGAGAGCTTTGTGCTATGTATTGTTACATGTTCTCTATCATTATAATATACAGATAGTTGGGGGTTTTCAGCTGTATGCTTTCCCCATTACATACTGTGTTATATGTGTGCTTGATTATGTTTTAATGTGCGCATGCAACTGCTTCTATTTCCACATATTGATGATCAATTGTAGAAGAGGTTATGTATTATGCATGAAGCTTAAATAGTGTGTAATCAGGATAATCTCGGTGAATAATTCAGCTATTATTCAAATTTCTACAAAGTTGAAAAAGTAGTTTTATTATTTTATTATTTTTTAATCTTTTTACCTTTTACCCCAAAAATGGTGAATTATCCCCCATGGTTGACATCATCATCTTGAGTCCTATTGGTTCTTATAAATTTTATTTTGGTTGTACATTTTTCTTAGGAGACCCATTTTAGACCTCAAAAGTTCTCTAATGATATCAGTTGTCTTCTAATACCTTCTTTGGCACAAAATTCCATGAAGGTGTTAGAAACAAATTCTCCTCTATTGTCACTTCGCAGGGCTTTCAATTTATGAAAAATCTCCTTTTCAACCAATCCTTTGAATTCACTAATTTTTGAGAAAACTTCATCCTTCATCTGCATGAAGAAGATCCAAAATTTTCGAGAAAAGTGTTGAAAATGCAGCAAGATGATGGAGCTTAGTGAAATAAAGTCTCCTTCACTAAGTGGGCCCGCAGGCAAATTCTGGCGCAAAGTCTATTTTTAGACTATGTCTATTTTTAGACATATGGAGCATGGTCCAGGGGTTGCAGTATGTTATTATTGGAGTATTGGTCATGTTGGTAAAAATAGATGGACCTCTATTTTTTGACCTATAGGTCGAAGTCTATATTTAGACTGGCTATCCTAAAAATAGGGAAGTCAAATATTATTTACCCTTAATAATATTTGGACTATAAACTTCAGTTTACTCTCTTGGAGCACTTCAGTTCGAGCCTTGGAAGTGGCTCATGCATCTGACATAGGAATTACACTATTCCTAAGGGTTTGGTGAGCTCATGCATGGTTGACTTCAGTTAGGACTTCAGTGGCAGAAGTTTGGTGGAGTTAATGAGACAGATGGTGGAGTTGTGTTCGATTTAACTTAGTTGAACTAGTTGAGATTAGTTTAACCAGCTAATCAACTAGTAATGAGTGGATTGAATTAAATATTATTTAATTCATTAATTAGTAACTCATTATTCAACTCAAGAACACATCAGTTCACTACAGTGCATGGACAGTTCAGTGGAGACCAGTGAAAGAGTTAGATGAAAGGGTGGAGTTAGCTATCAGTGGCGACATCAGTTGTGCATGAGATTTGCACCACACTTGGAGGAATTTCCCATGATGATTGAGTTTTCAAGCCAAGGAGATTCGAACCTTGGATCTCTATTTAGACAGGCCATGATTGCGCAATAGAGGCAAGGCAATTGGTGGTGAGTTTTGAACCAGTAACCTGTTCAAAACCAAGCTAGTTTGTGTGTAACTTCATGAGATAGTACTGAGTACTTGTGAGGAGTATTGTACTAATTTTGTTACATGATTTCTCCATTATAATATACACAATATCTTCGGGGTTTTCAGCTATAAGCTTTCCCCATACATACTGTGTTAATGTGTATGATGATTTGATGTGCTATCGCTTGTTTTATTTCCGCATGTGTGATGATCTGAGTGGAAGAGATTATGTGTTGCATATAAATTTGAATTGTATGTGATCAGGATAGTCTCGGTGGATAATTAATCATTATTCATCAAATTTCTACATGGTATCGGAACTATTGAAGCAGAGATTGATCATCACAGTGATTACAAACTTATTTCGGTAGACAGAGTCTGCATGCAGGCCAGGTAGCCTTTGGATCCATTCTTTCTTTGAAAGGTGATATATCCAGTAAACACCCCTTACAGTCAATCTCTGTGCTAGAAATAATTTGTTCTCACAGATCTAGAGCGGTTGAGCTTTGAGTTGGAATTCGAATTTTGCAGTAGTTTTGTTTTCTTGGTGCCGGTGTTGAAAATGTCTTTCAACGGTTTGCGACTCGAATATGCTCTTGAAGGCAGTTCGAATTATGTTGCATGGAAGGATCTCATGGAGGCAGTATTAGAAGATAATGGTCTGAAGGAGTTCATAGATACGGATGTCCAAAAGCCCACTGATCTTGCTGAAGTCGAAGCATGGCAAAAGAAGATGGTGAAATGTCGAAGGATCCTGTTGGAGGGCGTCAAGGATCATATTGTATCCAACCTGCATGGAAAGGCTTCTCCATATTTAATGTGGAAAGATTTGACGGATCTATTCCAGAGTAAGAGCGATCAAAGGAAGCTGGCGCTCAAAGATAAGCTCAGGAACATCAAGATGGAGAAAGGCGACAGTATCGCCAAATACCTCACGAAGTTCACTCAATGCAGAGATGAGCTGGGAAGTGTGGGGGTGACTGTCGAAGATGAGGACATGGTCGACCCGGCTCTCCTTGGTCTTCCGAAGGCTTGGCACTCATATCAAGATAGTGTCAATGGTCGGGAGAAGTTGCCGGGATGGGAGCGCCTTTGGGCGGATCTCATGCAGGAGGAGATAAGGAGGACTACTCGGGATGGATCTTCATCAAAGGGAGATGATGAAGAAAATTGTGCTTTGGTTGCCAAAGCAAAGAAGGGGAAGGGTAAGAAAACTTCTCATTCCAGTGCAAAGGGAAAGAAGCAGGATATGGCGAAAGTGAAGTGTTTTCACTGCCATGATCACGGACATTATGCTACCAATTGTCCAAAGAAGAAGAAGAACAAGCAAGCGGGAAGATCTGCAGATGGAGAAGCTTTGGCTTCACAGTTCGAGCTTGAATTTTCACCGATCGCATGCTTGGTTTCAAGTGTGATGGGATCGGTTTGGTTCTTGGACAGCGGTGCGTCATTTCATATGACGGGAGATCGGGATTTGTTCTCAGATCTGGAGGACAAAGATTTGGGTGTGCACATCGAGATGGGTGATGATGGTAGATACAATGCGACTGGTATCGGTACCATATCCTTTCAGAGGGAGTCTGGTAAACCCTTTGTATTGAAGGATGTCATGCATGTACCTGGATTGAAGAAGAACTTGATCTATGTGGCGATGTTGGAGGATAAGGGGTATGATGTGGTCTTCAGCGAAGGAAAAGCCTTCCTGCGCAGTAAGACTACTGGAGAGACCCGGAAGATAGGGGTTCGAACCAAGAACCTTTATCAGTTGCAGGTAGATGGCTGCGCAGCTATGGCATGCAAGGCGGGAGAAGTGGTGAGCCGGGATGATGAGGGCGAACTGTGGCACATGAGATTGGGCCACCTTCACCATGGAGCTTTGAAGATTCTACAGCAGATATCTACTGGACTTCCTAAGGGCACCCTTGCGCAGTCAGATCAGTGCAAGGGGTGTACTTTAGGGAAGTATGTGAAAGCCACCTTTCACGAGAAGGATAGTCGCGCCACGACGATCCTTGAGAGAGTTCACACAGACGTGTGTGGTCCTTTCTCGGTTGCTTCGACAGCAAAGCACAAGTATTATGTGATCTTTGTTGATGATTTCTCTCGAAAGTGCTGGATCTTCTTCATGCAGAAGAAGAGCGATACATTCGCGAAGTTCTGTGAGTTTAAAGCACTGGTCGAGAAGGAGTCGGGGAAGAAGGTGATTTCTCTAAAGAGTGATAACGGTGGTGAATTCATCTCGGCTGAATTCAAGGAGTTCTGCAGTGCAGAAGGGATTCAGAGAGAGCTCATCGCACCCCATAACCCACAGCAGAATGGTGTGGCTGAGCGGAAGAACAGAACAATCGTGGGTGCTGCACGGGCGATGTTGCATGATTAGGGCCTACCCCTTCTCTTGTGGGCTAAGGCATGCAATACAGCAGTGTATGTGCAGAACCATTGTCCTCACAAGGTTCTTGGCATGAGTACACCGGAGGAGGCTTATTCTGGCAAAAGGCATGATATTTCCCATTTGCGGATTTTTGGTTCTCCTGTCTACATGCATGTGACGAAGGATGCGAGAAGGAAGCTGGATCCAACCACAGAGGTTGGAATATTTGTGGGGTACACTGATACACCTCACAACTATCAAGTGTATTTTTCAGACAGTCGCAAGACTGTTGTGCGACGGGATATAAAAATTCAGGAGGAGAAAGCCATGCAGTGTTCGCTTGAGAGGGAGCTATACTTGCATGCAGATGAGGAGCTGTTAGTTCCTAAGGAGGAGCTTCCGAATGTGGATCAGCCACAAGAGGAAGTTCAGGAGGTGGAAGAAACCACCCATGCAGCGCCAACCATCAGAGGGCGCATGCGCACTACAGAAGCTGAGCGACTGGCTCGAGATGAAGAGAAGGTTGTAGGACCACCTACAGCACAGCGCAGACAGAGGCAGTCACCGGATCGGTACACTGGATACATGGCTCTTGTGATTCAATGTGTCGTGACAGAGCCATCCTCTTTTGAGGAAGCTGTGGAGGAACCCGCATGGGTAGATGCCATGATCGAAGAATATGATTCGATCGTCAGAAACAGTGCATGGGAGATTGTCCCAAGACCGAAGGGGAAATCAGTGGTGGGTTCGCGATGGATCTACAAAGTGAAGCAGGCGGCTGACGGGAGTGTGGAGAAGTACAAGGCGATATTTGTCGCCCGTGGCTTTTCACAGATCGAGGGGATTGACTATGAGGAGACCTTTGCACCTGTCGCAAGGTACTCTTCCATACGGACGATCCTTGCTCTCTCAGCGCAGATGGGATGGCACATTCATCAGATGGATGTGAAGACTGCGTTCCTCAACGGAGTCATTGAGGAGGAGGTGTACATAGAGCAGCCTGAAGGTTTTGAGATCTTCAGCAGTGAGTCGCATGTGTGTCGACTCAAGAGAGCACTGTACGGGCTGAAGCAAGCACCTCGTGCTTGGTACACTCGGATAGACAGCTACTTCACCGGGCTTGGATTCTCCAAGAGTGAGGCGGATCCTAACCTGTACCAGATTGTGGTGGAGGGGAAGCTGTTGATCATCGTACCGTATGTAGATGATCTGATTTTGACTGGTGATGAGCAGTTGATACTTTCATGCAAGGAGGATCTTGCACGAGAGTTTGAGATGAAGGACTTGGGCATCCTTCATTATTTCCTGGGATTGGAGATTTGGCAGCGCAGTGGAGGACTGTTTGTTTCTCAGGGCAAGTATGCCCGGAAGATTCTAGAGAGGTTCAACATGCAAGGCTGCAAGCCTGTTGACACTCCTCTTCCTGGTGGTTGGAGGAAGGAGGATGCTACTTCAGCGGAGGTAGTGGATGCCACTGTCTATCGACAGTTGGTGGGGTCGCTTATGTATCTGATCAATACACGACCCGATATATGCTATGCTGTTAACCAGCTTTCGCAAGCTATGGTTAAGCCTACCAAGCTCTTTTGGAAGGCAGGCAAGCATGTATTGCGCTATATTAGAGGCACATCGGGATATGGTCTATGGTACAAACAGGAGGATGGAGCGAAGCTTTCTGGCTTCACTGATGCAGATTGGGCAGGGAGCCCAACGGACCGGAAGAGCACTTCTGGAGGAGTTTTCAACATTGGGTCGACAGCAGTTTCCTGGTACAGCAGGAAGCAGAGATCCGTGGCACTCAGTTCAGCAGAGGCCGAGTACATGGCAGCTAGCTTGGCTTCATGCGAGGCTATTTGGATGAGGAAGATCCTCGTTGGATTGTTCGGGTTGCATTTGGAGCCTACAGTGATTTACTGTGATAACCAGAGTTGCATTAAACTCTCGGCTAATCTAGTATTTCATGATAGATCCAAACACATCGACATCAAGTACCATCATATCAGAGATTGTGTTCAGCGGAGAATCATGATGCTTTCATATGTTCCCACGGAGGATCAGGATGCCGACATCCTGACGAAGGCGCTCACCAGGAGCAAGTTCGAATTCCACAGAGGCAGTATAGGGATTGCAGATAATCCATATCTTGCTGAGAGGGAGTGTTGAGAATGCAGCAAGATGATGGAGCTTAGTGAAATGAAGTCGCCTTCACTAAGTGGGCCCGCAGGCAAATTCTGGCGCAAAGTCTATTTTTAGACTATGTCTATTTTTAGACATATGGAGTATGGTCCAGGGGTTGCAGTATGTTATTCTTGGAGTATTGGTCATGTTGGTAAAAATAGATGGGACTCTATTTTTGTGACCTATAGGTCGATAGGTCGAAGTCTATTTTTAGACTGCCTATCCTAAAAATAGGGAAGTCAAATATTATTTACCCTTAATAATATTTGGACTCTAAACAACAGCTTACTCTCTTGGAGCACTTCAGTTCGAGCTACAGAAGTGGCTCATGCATCTGACAGAGGAATTACACTATTCCCAAGGGTTTGATGGCATCATGCATGGTTGACTTCAGTTAGGACTTCAATGGCATAAGTTTGGTGGAGTTAATGAGACAGATAGTGGAGTTGTGTTCTGTTTATTTTAGTTGAACTAGTTGAGATTAGTTTAACTAGCTAATCAATTAGTTATGAGTGGAGTGAATTAAATATTATTTAATTCATTAATTAGTAAATCATTATTCAACTCAAGAACACATCAGTTCACTATAGTGCATGGACAGTTCAGTGGAGACCAGTGAAAGAGGTAGATGAAAGGGTGGAGTTAGCTATCAGTGGCGACATCAGTTGTGCATGAGATTTGCACCACACTTGGAGGAATTGCCCATGATGATTGTGCTGTCAAGCCAAGGAGATTCGAACCTTGGATCTCTCATTAGACCAGCCTTGATTGCGCAATAGAGGCAGGCAATTAGTGGATGTGTTTTGAACCTGTGACTTGTTCAAAACCAAGCTAGTTTGTGTGTAACTTCATGAGATAGTACCGAGTACTTGTGAGGAGTATTGTACTGAGTTTGTTACATGTTTTCTCCATTATAATATACACAATAGCTGCGGGGTTTTCAGCTATAAGCTTTCCCCATACATACTGTGTTAATGTGTATGATGATTTGATGTGCTATCGCTTGTTTTATTTCCGCATGTGTGATGATCTGAGTGGAAGAGATTATGTGTTGCATATAAATTTGAATTGTATGTGATCAGGATAGTCTCGGTGGATAATTATTCATTATTCAGCAAATTTCTACAAAAAGTCATCAACAAAAAGCACATAATACTTGTGTTTTGTTGTAGAGGTTATAGAACATGGTCCACATACATCAGAGTGGTCTCACTCCAAGATTGCTCTAGCTTTGCTATCTTGGCCTTGAAAGTTGGATTTGACATATTTCCCCAATGTGCATCCCTTGCAGATATCATGTTGGTCAAGGGTGCATTTTGGGAGACTGATGGTAATCTACTACATGATTTTTAAGGTCCAATGGTGTAAGTGTCCCATGTGTATGTGCTAGAGTTCTCCAATATCTCGACTCTACACCTTTTCTGCCTTGCTACTGAGTGCATTGCAACATTCAACCTCAAGTTTGTAAATTTTTCTCACTCTAACACCAATTTGTTTCACTTGCTTGATACTTACATTTCTCATAAAGGATTTCCCCTTACTGAAAACAACATCATAACCTCTATCCTCCAATACAACTATAGAGATCAGGTTCTTCTTCATCCCAGGTTCATACATGAAATATTTAAGATGAAGATGGCAGCTTGAATCCCTCTTAAAGGTTACGATTTCAATTCCTTAAATGGTATTGTACCATCCATCATCCCCAATTTTATGTGCATATTGAGATCCTTCTCCTTTATGCTACTGAAGAATTCTTTGCTTCCTGTCATATGGAATGAGGCACTTAAATCTATATATTATACACTCCACATTACAGTGCTTGCCATGCATGCAATCAAGGTGAAGTCTAATCCGAGTTGTGAGGAAAGTGCTTCACCTCCTGCTCCTCTTGAAGACTTCTTGTGTGAACATTTTGTTGTATAGTGCCCAAATTCATGACATTGAAAACATTTTATCTTGCTTAGATCCTTCTTCTTTTCGTTGTTCTAGCTGGATTCTGGCTTGCTTTGGGTCTTCTTGCCATTATCCTTCTTTATCTATCCAAGCAAGGAAAAATTATCTTCCTCATCAAATTTGGATGTTACTCCATCTCTAATGTTCCTCTGAATTTCTTCCTGACCAAATCAGACCACAATCTCTCCCAATTTGGTAATTTTTCCCTTCCATTTATGGAGTCTTGGTAGTTGTGCAAATATTTTGGAAGGCCTAAGAGAGCTATTCTCACTAGCTCTGAAGATGTAATATTTTCTCCAATTCCTCCAAGCTCATCTCGACACTAAGTGAATCTGGAGATGTAATGTGGAATGGTTTCATTTTTCTACATGTGGATGTTTTTGAGCTTGTCCCTCAATGGAAATTTCCTGGCATCACTACCAATTTTTAATATCTCAGTGAGGGCCTTCCACATAGAAAATAGAGTCTCCTTGCCATGTAAATTCAAGACTATGTGGTCTCTCACACCCTCTAGGATGATCCCCATGGATTTTGCGGTATTCTTCTTCTATTGGGCTAACTTTTGTGCATCTGATACTACTCGTTTTGGAATGTCAGTTTTGGTGTACTCCGACATTCCATTATCATCGAGTACAACTTCCATCATGTCCTTACAAGCTATGAATTTGAGGTTCCCTCCAAGGCATACTGCAATCTCAATCTGTTGAAAGACATTTTCCTGCACAGAAGAAAAGTTGCTTCATTGAATCTGCAAATCCAAATCTCTGGAGGAGAAGATCTATTCACTAGTTTCTATTGTTATTTTGCTCTGATACAATGTAGAAATTAATAGTAATTTGCTACTATTAATGAATTTGAACTAAAAACAAGATATTACAAATTTCCTCTATTATTATGCGCAATGGAAATCACAATTTAGAAACACATACAATGACATGCAACTATCAAAATCACAAGAACACAATGATTTACATGGGAACCAACTGAGAAAAAAACCCTTCGATGCTTTTCATTAATCAGACAAGAATGAGAAAATATTACAATGTCTTGCTTCGATCTTGAAGAACACCTTGCACTGTAAACTTGTTCTCCTGCTGACTGTCCTGCTCTGGCCAACACTTATCCAATTCTCGACCCCAACTTGCTCCTATTTCCTTGCGCAATCCTTGATGAAATTAGCTCCTAAAAGATAGAAATTTCCTCCTATTTCCTTCTGCAAATCCCAGGGAATTGATCACTTGCATCAATGCCAAGCCTGTACACTCGACTAGTAAACAATTGATAATTACAATGTGTCCTTTCCTCCACTCCAGCTAGGCAATTCGAATTCATGCATGTCTAGGCTATTTTTAGTTGATTGACTAGTTTAACTGAGAGATCACTGAGTTAACAACAATTCTACAACTAAATTGACCTTCAACTGACTCAACTAATGACGTGAGTTCAGTTAACTAAGTTCAACTAAAAAAAACTGAACTAGATTGCTACATTTTAGCAATCATCACATGCACAACTCTACTTCAAGCTTATAACTTCAATTTACTAAATTAAATAGTAGACAAAACCATGTCACACAAGTTAACTGCAATCCTAGAATCAAATTTCGAATTACTCAATTTGACTAAAGAAAAAATCAAATTAAACATTTCTTCTGCAATCCTAGAATTGAATTTAGAATTACTCAATTTAACTAAAGCAAAAATCAAATTAAACATTTCTTATCAATTTAACTAGACAAAAGTCAAGTTAAACATTTCTTACCACCATTTCTAATATTACAAATAAAAAACATTAACTTTTGTTATTAATCTAGTTTCTAATCTTACAAAAATACATTTAATATTATATAATATATAATCCATTTAATAAAAAAACTTATTAAAAAAAAAAGAACAGAAGAGAAAAACACAATATCAAACTTGGCTAAATAATTATATAGTAGTAAACAAAATCCTAAATTGAAAAGCAGACCTTCCGGCCATGGAATCTCAATCAGAATGCCATACAAACCATTAGAAAATTCGATTATCGAGTCAGGTTACCCAAACCAGCGTAGTAATTTCCACAGGGACGATAGGTAAATAATGGTGTTTAAGGGTATATTAATGAAAGTAATAATAATAATTTATTATTATTTATGTACGATTTATTAGATGGATATGTTGTAATTATTATTAAAAATGTATTGGTTGAATTTATATTTGTATATATTATGAAAAACATATTAATAATAATTAATTATAAAGTTAATTTTAGATCATTGTCATCCATAATATTGAATATTAATATAGTTCTATATGCGTAAGAATTTAGCCCGAATCTTCTAAGTTAATTTTGTGGATTGAATTTTCATATTAATTAAAAATGAGCTGTGTTATAAGATTAATTTATATTAATATTAATTAGAAAAATATATTAATAGAAATTAATTAATTTTAATTATTTGGTACTAATATTAATAAGTATTTAACTAATTCCATGTTAATAAGTATTTAATTTGAATTCCTCTAATTTAAATTTGTTATTTTATATCTATAAACTTACTATTATATATCTATAAGTTTATTAAATATATTAACTATAAATGTAAAAGAATCTCTCATAATTTTTACTTAAATATTTATCTTAAAATAACAAAACAAAATATAATCACTTGTGTATATTACTAAATATATAGTTTATTGTTAAATCTTAAAAAAAAAAAAAATTAAAAAGAAAAAAAAAGTTATTACATATTAACTAAACTATAATAATATTTGTAAACTTGAATCCATTACGTATTTAAGGAGTAATTTAACTTTCAAGTTTCTAACAAGTTTTATAGGACAAACTTTCACCTTCTTACATTTATTGATATAATAAAATTTTGAGAATCATATGAGCTAAAAACAAGCGAGTAGGGTTAGTTCAATTGGTCTAGTCCTCATTGTTAAGATCCTTTTTCTATTGAAAAGTCACTAATTATATTTTTAGTGATATTATAAAGACGCATTAAGTTTTTAATATTAATTTGGAGTGGTTTGAGTAACTAAAAAGATAGTTGTGATTTTTTCTCACTCAAGTTTAACTTCCTTTTTGTTACTTACTATTTTGTGAGTCAATTGTGATGTGGTACCCAAAGTAAATTGGATCCAATTCAAGGGGTTTACCAACCTTAAAATGAGGATATACCAGTTTAAATTCCATTTTGTCTTATTATTTTGTGAGTCAATTGTGATGTGGTACCCAAAGTAAATTGGATCCAATTCCCGGGGTTTACCAACCTTCAAATGAAGATAAAATATACCATGAATATAAGATGAATTATATGTTTAATAATATTATAAAGATGTATTAAGTTTTAAATATTAATTTGGTGTGGTTTGAGTAGCTAAAAGGAAAGTTGTGATTTTTTCTCACCCAAGTTTAAATTCCATTTTGTTACTTACTATTTTGTGAGTTAAGTGTGATGTAGGTACTCAAAGTAAATTGGATCTAATTCAGGGGGTTTACCAACCTTCATTTGAGGATCCAATATACCTTAGATACAATCCTCCTAATAGAAGTAGCAACCTTGAATGTGGATTCATTTTGTGTTGGATACCATACTTGGAATGAGGGGAAGTAACAACTTAGGAATACGAGGATCCTTGAAATGAGGAGAAGTAACAACCTAGGAATATAAGGAAAAGTAACAACTTTTGAATGGGGTACCATCCTTGGAATGGGAAAGTAGCAACATTGGAATGAGAATTCAATATACTTTGAATACCATCTTGGAAATGAAAATAAACTGCAATCCTAAAATAAAAATCCAGTTTACTTTAAGTATCATCGTCAAAATGAGGAAAAGTAACATCCAATTAAAATTGATACCATATCAAAATAAAATTGGAATAAGAAAAAATAATAACTTTTAAATAATGATCCATTTAACCTTAATACCATGTGACAATGAAACAAAATGATACCATTTCAAATTGAAAAGAAAAGAAGTACATGATTGGTACGAAAGGAGGAGTATAAGGAGTATACCTGGGAATCAAGCATACTCAAGTTTAATAAAGTTTAATATTTTTTTAATATGGATAAAGTTTGTAATTAAATAAAGAATTAAATCAAGGAAATAAAATTTTTGATGTATTAATCAAAATATAATACATATTTTTTAATTTTAATTTTAAATTTAAGAAATAATAAGATATTTTTTTATTTTTTAATATAATAAATATTAGATATCTTTTTTGGAATTCGATTATGTTTAATTAAGTTATTCATTCATCTCTGTGAGTATTATTAGATGTAGTGAGTGCAAAGTAAACTATTTAAATATCATAAGATATTAGTCAAACCATAGATGAATGATTTACTTAAACTCAGTTGAATTCCAAAAAAATAATATTTAATATAATACAGTGCGAAAATTTCTCATACTTAAATAATAAATATTATCATTCAACTCTTTAGTCAATTATAAACTTTTTTTAATACAATAAACATAATATTTAATTTATCGTAAATATAATTAATTTTAATAAACACAATATTTAATTCATCGTAAATATAATTAAAAATTAAACTAATCACATACATTAATATATTCTATTTATCATGTAAATGTTAAGTTGACCATGAAATGGGGTTAAGACTTCTCTATATAGTTACGACTACTCTATACCTATATATATATAAATGAGTAGCACTTATCATTGTAATTCATTTTGGGTATCAGTTGCAAGAGATCTCTTGATCCTTGCTTCTGAGAATTGTTTCCATCCATCCTTCCATCTTTGGAGAAGAATTATCATTGTATTTCGTATTGGGTATCACCTGTGAAGGGAAATTTCTGGCATTGTTTCAGAGCGCTGCTTTACTTCATCTCTTTGGATGTCACTTGCGAAGGGAACGTTCTGGTATTGCCGCTGAGTATTGTTTCTATCCATCTCTGAGGCGAGTAAGTATCCAAACGATCTCGATGATTTATATTTGATTTAGGAATATGTATATATGTTAGTAAAATTATAATTATAATTATATATATATATATATATGATTATAAAAAATGTAATATATATAATAAGAATGATACAAGTGTAAATTTTTAAGAGTGTATGTTATTTAGTTGTTCAGGTAGTTTTAAAATTTTGATTTTTATTTGTAATAGAGATAGTTTGTTGGAGGAATCACTTTATTTATATGGAATTCATCATTTCTACTTACGGGATTCTAGTTATTTGTTTGGAAAGTTTACTAAAGTCTGTAAGTTTTGGTGTAACCGAAAACTTATTCTTGGTATTAGAGTTTTGGACTTAGGTATGTATGTGGCTTAGATAACAAGTAATAACAACTATTCCCACTATTCATTAAGGTCAAAAAGTCTACCCACTAGTTTAGTATAAAAAATATAGAAAGAAAGAAAGAAAGAAAGTATTTGTAATGTCCACGAGGCTAAAAATAGCCTATGGGACAGATTGCTTCTTCATCTGGCTCTTTTTCAACCAGAGGCATTGAGACAGGGTTTACTCTACGCAATTTCTGCTTGAATGGTTTCTGGTATTTGGCCTTTTTCCTATGAAGTTTTACAATAAGTTTACCTATATAATTTTCCCAGTTGTCTTTGAAGGCCTCACATCCTAAAATGAAATGTTTTTCAGGAAGAGCAAAAAATACATACTCTCTCCTCCCACATTTCTTTTGGCCTGTGGCTGATGGTTATCAGTGGGGTTAAACTCTTCAATGTAGTACTTCTTCTTTCTCTCTAGCTCTTTCTCCCAAGTGGGGTTAAACTCTTCAATGTAGTACTTCTTCTTTCTCTCTAGCTCTTTCTCCCAAGTAAGTTTGTGGAACTTATCCATAACAAAAGTTTTTATCTCTTTACTGTTTGTAAGACACATGCTCAAGAAAATACCCTATTTACTAAACCATTTGTTATTTTGTCGTATCCAAGTCTTCTTTCTTTTGCACAATCTGTCACTAAACACAACCTTAGGCCATCTACCCTCTTCCATTTGCTCATTTTTTTTCAAATACCTTATGACTTGCACCATAGCAATTGCTTCAATAGGAGCAACCCCTGTTTCACTTAACAGGATAGCATAAGGAACTACACTTTTAATTTTGAATTTGTTTGTAATCAAAAGCTTTTGAATTTTCTAAATTTGTTTCCACTGCATCTCGGTTGCCTTGCTGGCCCACAGTTCACAACAGTAGAGAATCACCATAATCACTAGATAGCTACAATTAGTCTTCCATATTCATTTAAGAGTGTAAATTTTTAAGAGTGTATGTTATTTGGTTGTTCAGGTAGTTTTAAAATTTTGATTTTTATTTGTAATAGAGATAGTTTGTTGGAGGAATCACTTCATTTATATGGAATTCATAATTTCTACCTACGGGATTCTAGTTATTTGTTTGGAAAGTTTACTAAAGTCTGTAAGTTTTGGTGTAACAGAAAACTTATTCATGGTATTAGAGTTTTGGACCTAGGTATGTATGTGGCTTAGATAACAACCATTCCCACTACTCATTAAGGCTAAAATGTCTACTCACTAGTTTAGTATAAAAAACTTAGAAAGAAAGAAAGAAAGAAAGTATTTTTAATGTCCACGAGGCTAAAAATAGCCTATGGGACAGATTGCTTCTTCATTTGGCTCTTGTATTTGGCCTTTTCCCTGTGAAGTTTTACAATAAGTTTACCTACATAATTTTCCGAGTTGTCTTTGAAGGCTTCACATCCTAAAATGAAATGTTTTTCAGGAAGAGCAAAAAATACATACTCTCTCCTCCCACATTTCTTTTGGCCTTCAATAAGAATTTTAGATCTCCAAGAAATATTGACCCCTATGTACGCCTTTTGCTGATCAGTGGGGTTAAACTCTTCAATGTAGTACTTATTCTTTCTCTCTAGCTCTTTCTCCCAAGTAAGTTTGTGGAACTTATCCATAACAAAAGTTTTTATCTCTTTACTGTTTGTAAGACACAAGCTCAAGAAAATACCCTATTTACTAAACCATTTGTTATTTTGTCGTATCCAAGTCTTTCACTAAACACAACCTTAGGCCATCTACCCTCTTCCATTTGCTCAATTTTTTTCAAATACCTTATGACTGGCACCATAGCAATTGCTTCAATAGGAGTAACCCCTGTTTCACTTAACAGGATAGCATAAGGAACTGCACTTTTAATTTTGAATTTATTTGTAATCAAAAGCTTCTAAATTTTTCTCAATTTGTTTCTGCATCTCGATTGTGCTGCTCGCCTAGAGTTCACAACCCTAGAAAATCATCAGAATCACTAAATAGCTACCATTAGTCTTCCGTATTCATCCTTGAACTCAGGATGCATTCCATGTCTTAATGTTGGTTATAACCATTGTTATATGTTTCTAATTGGGGGTTTGAGTTAGGTTTGGCAATGATTATGTTCTCTTGGAGTTGAAATTTTTTGATGAGGTTTTGATGAGGTTAGCTATTAGATTAGTGTGCAGTGTTTTTGTGTAAGAAGTCATATGTTCAAAACCAGAGAGGTAGAGTATATATGCCTTCCTAGACTTTAGCAATCAAATTGTTGTACGAAGGCTAGTCCCTTGTCTCACAAACAGGACACCAATTTGGTGGTTGTGACCTTAAAATTATATATATATATGTGTGTGTGTGAGAGATAAAATAATAATAAATTGACATTAGTAAACATAAAAAATGCTATCACAGATATAGAAACTGCAATCATAAATTACAAACTTGAGTTGCGATATAAAGTTATGACTTCCTTTCGATGCATTGAATTGCACAATTTTCTTTTTAATTTGTCAAATTACAATTTGAATGATCTGAATAGATTCAGAGACCTTTCCGTCGAAATTAGAAACATTGGGTTACACAATTTTGGGTGGTCCAATTGCGGTGTGAATGACCTGAAAAATGCAGAGATCATGAAAAACTAAAATTACTGTTTGAATTTTTTTGAGATTGTAGATGTGCAATTACTGAAATTGAGTTGCCATTGCCAAATTCAAGGAAAAAGGTGTCAGAAAACCCATCGGAAAGGTCGTTTGAGTCGGTGTTATCCTACTGTTGGTGCGCAATATACCTGAAACAGCTACTTTTTTCTCTAGCTTGAAACTAAAAAATAATTCGGAAATAAACACACGTTCCTATGCCCAATAATGTGTTAATAAAAAACAGTATTTTCGTGGGTTCGGTGAAAATATTTAAGAGGTTTAATATTAGTTATATAGAAAGTATATTAAATTAAGAGCTTTGAGGTTTTAATTGAAATTTATAGAATAATTTAGGAATTTAAGTAATAGTTATTAAACTTTAGTATTTTAGGTGAGTTAGGAGTTTTTGATGGTGCTGAATCTATTTTCATTCTAAAAAATATAATTCAAACACTCAACTACTTGATTTAAAAAAAAATTTAACCTGATTCTGACAAAAAAAACTGCCATCCAAACTATTTTGTTGCATCTGTAAACAACTCCCATTAACCTATATAACTAACTGGTACTGGTATCTGTAGAAAAAAAGACATTGAAAAAATAAATATACATATATCTGGAAGTTATAATAATAATGGTTAAAATGAATCAATCCCTTGTCAAGTAAAATCAATCAATCCTTCGTCAAGTATATATGAAACTGTGAATTGCCAATTCCTGGTTATAAAAAATATATATATTAATTATATTAAAAAGTTTATTAAATATTATTATAATATATTTAGAAAAATAAAAGAGAAGGCATAAAATATAATAATAAAATATTAAGACGTATCTGAATTAAACTCCATGATTAAATTGGATATTAAAATAGTGTTTAAGATTTTTTTGTGTAGTATAATAGATGTAAAATAATATTTAGAAATTTACAATAATAAATGAAAATATTAAAATAAAATCACTTTAACTTAATATTAATCAATCATAATCATTATTATGATTATGATCCTCATCATTGCTATTTATAAAAGGGTAGAAATTCTCCATAAACTTTTTCTACTTTTCTGCAATTAGTAGTTGCAGGCCTCTCAAAACTTTCAGTCATGTCTCACTGCAATACTATTGGTGTACTGTGTATTTGTATTTGAATATTTAAATTGAGAATCAGAGTAGTAAAATAAGGAATTTAATTGTGGGTTGATCTTCTGGTGTGATATCTTGGTTTGATTATGATGTAATGTTCTTCTATTTTTCCTGGAAATATGAATCAGAATCTTCTTTTTTCCTCAATCTTGCTTTGCTTGACAGTAGTAATAATATATTGGGAGTCAAAATTATATTAACTTCTGTTATGATCTATCTGCAATCTCGTCGATCTCTGAGTGGTTCAAGTAACAATCTTCATAATATAATTTAATCTGAAAACATGGAATCGCAATCTCGTCGACCTCTGAGTGGTTGAAGGAATATCTTCAATATAATTTTATTTGAATACATGGAATCGTACAAACTTTCATGGAAAACAGAGGAAGCTGACTGACTCTGTGAATATTCACAACTTCCCGGCGCTTTAAGAAGCTGAAACAGTAATTCTGTGTCATCATTAATTCATCCACACATGTACCCTTATATGCCACCAAAAACCAAAAAGAAAACTGAAAGTATAAAACAAAAAGCTTTTAACAGTCTCTTGGAAGGTATAAAACAAGCACAGCGCATACTTCCACTTCCAGTTCTCATTCCAAATTGATTCTGTGCTTCACTTTAATGTCACCATCTATTTGCTGTGCCTATTTATAGGCCACCCATGCATAGACTCTGTGTTATTCTATGACCCCAAAAGTTAAATATTGCCATTTTTAAGTATAAAAATTCTATCTTTTCCATTTCCATGAATCTATATAAACAGATCTCAAAGCAGCCAATATATTCAAGTGACTCTTAAGGAGAATAGGAGAACAAGATCGTTGTTCCTTCTGTTGGCAGGGAAGAATAATCACTGAATTGCTGGACACTCTGCAATTCTTGGCACTGCGTGAAGTTGAGATATAGATCTCTCGTTATGTGTTAAATCCCTCGAGGTTTATAAATTTTCTCTTTGCTGTCAAAATGCAATTGTGCCCCCACAGGGTTTTAGTAGCTAGAAGCCTTAAATTGATCTGGGATTTCTTCAAATGCCAGTCGAATAGATTATTTGCTCTCCGTTTGGTTTACAGGGTGGGGATAAGGGATAAAATGGGTGATCGTCTTTTTATGTCTGCTCATTTCACAGTTAAATTTTAAATATTTTGACATGGATACTGGTTAGAAAAACTACATACATTATACATGATTTTTTTTCCACAAACCCGAAAATACTGACTGTAACAAGCTTTACATTAAATATTTATTCTTATACACACACAGTTTGCCATTCCAGATTCAATAAATACGTATATGTTTTATATTTCTCCATTATTGTCAATATTGGAACTTGGTCTCATTTCAACAATAAATGTGTTCCTTCTTTTCTAAATTTGCTAAGCTGAATAGAAAATGCATTTTGTTTTTCAGATACTTCAATTTTTAGACCTGCCAAGAGGGAAAATTCATAGCATTAAATATTTATTCTTATATACACAGAGTGTCTTTCCAGATTCAATAAATATGTATATGTTTTAGATTTCTCCATTATTATGAATATTGGAACTTGGTCTCATTTCAGCAATAAATGTGTTCCTTCTTCTCTAAATTGCTAAGCTGAATAGAAAATGCATTTTGTTTTTCAGATACTGCAATTTTTAGACCTGCCAAGAGGGAAAATTCATAGCGAATTCCTCTTCTGATCAGGCAGTATAATGGAGGGAGGAGGTGCAGCAAGCGCTGAGGAACTTAAAACGTTTTGGTCGATAATATTGAAAAATCCATTCATTTTGCAGCTAGCATTTTCCGCTGGAGTAGGCGGCCTCCTCTTTGGATACGACACAGGTAACTTGACAGACAATTTTTTTTCGAAGTATTAAGATCTTTAATGTTCACATAAAATTAAATATCTTAAGGTTCTATTTAGCTTTGCACAATTTTGTCTTTACTCTATTTTATCATCTGGCTTGGGTTTTAATCCAAATCTGTTCGAAGTATTAAGATCTTTAATGTTCACATAAAATTAAATATCTGAAGGTTCTATTTAGCTTTGCCCAATTTTGATCTTTACTCTATTTTATCATCTGGCTTGGGTTTTAATCCAAATCTGTGAATTTCTAAATTGCAGGGGTGATATCCGGGGCTTTGCTGTATATTCGAGATGATTTCAAAGCAGTACAGGAAAGCGTAGTCTTGCAGGTAAGCAAGTCAACATCTGAAAAAAAATTACTAAAATCTAGCCATTTGCCTGCATGCAGGGGCCTGGAACTTCATTTCTTCATTGATTCATCTGCAAAGAAACATTTAAATATGGATTTGCAGTGAATCTTACATTTAATGTATGGATTTTCCGTGAATCTTACCTTTACAGGAGACGATAGTGAGCGTGACCATTGCAGCCGCCATATTTGGTTCGGCAGTAGGAGGATTCTTGAGCGATTATATTGGAAGGCGGCGGTCGATTCTTATCGCTGATGCCGTGTTTGCTGTAGGCGCAGTTGTCATGGCTGTGGCACCAGATCCAGCTGTTCTCATTATCGGTCGGATACTCGTCGGTGTAGGTGTAGGATTTGCCTCTGTAAGCGTTCCCCTGTACATTTCAGAGGCTTCTCCTGCTAAAATAAGAGGAGCTTTAGTGAGCACCAATGGTTTTATGATAACTGGAGGACAATTTCTCTCCTATCTCATCAATCTGGCATTCACCAAGGTTTGCGAAATCTAACACAATTCTGGAGTCCTATATTGATTTATAAAGCTATATTTAGTAGCGCTTAAAGGCTATGTTTCTCAGGTAGAAGGGACATGGCGTTGGATGCTTGGTGTTGCTGGCTTGCCTGCTGTAATTCAGCTAGTTTTGATGTTCTTTTTACCTGAATCTCCCCGCTGGTTATACAAACAGGTTCGCAGCTAATTCCTTGTTTCCATATTGAAAACTATATAAGCAAGAAATTGTGTGCGCTGTTTTATTAATCCCTGTGCGTGCAAATGAATTCTGAACTACAGAAGAAGGTTGATGAAGCAGTGGCGATTCTTCGAAGGCTCTATCCTGAAGAAGAGGTGAGTGCTGAAATTACAGCTATTGAGGATGCCATTGCCGCAGAAGATACTGAGAGCTCGATGCTGAAAAAAGTTTTTGATTTGTTTAAATCACCGGAACTTAGACCAGCTGTGGTGGCAAGCGTTGGAATTTCGGTAAACCATTATTATCATCTTTTGTTACAGTGTAGTTTAATTTACTTTTCTTCCCAAATTCTGGTCTATTGCTATAAATATTCTCACATACATCGAATTTTCCCACCCAAAATTTCTAAAAGGAGAATCTTGGGTGCCTTTTGACCTATTTCTTCTGTAAAAGGAGAATCTCTTTTACTCCGCGAGGGTCTCATTTAGAACTTTGCGTTTCATCCTATCGTAATTTTGGTTGGGTTTGAAATTTTAGTATACTTTCAGTGATATTTTAACTAAAAAATATGGTTTAGGGGATTTTTTGTTTTTTGTTTTTTTTTGGCAATTCAATTTTTTTTAATTCAAATTGATGAGGAGTTAATTCAAATTTTCAACAATTTATTAGTTGTAAAGATAATGTTAAGAAATCTCTGATTGTTTTGAACTCATCACATTCTAAAATGAAATTTCCACCGTCCCGTTTCACACCTTAGTTGATGCTAGTTGGTTCTTAATTGAGCAATAAGAAACTTTGCCCTCTATTGAATGAACCTTCTCCCTCCACTGAATGTTAGCTCCAATGTATTTTTTTTGTTGGAGATCACACTTAGGGTTGAATTCTTCAATGTAGTACTTCTTCTTTTTACCCAACTTTTTTAACCATACCCATTTAGAAAATTTCTCCATAACAAAATTCTTTAGCTCCTTGCTATTTGTGGGATAAGAATTGAGATAGATATTCCATTTTTAATAAAAGATAATTTTTGAGATTTAATTAATAGGTGAATTTGTAGTTTTTTTTATCAAAACATTTTATTTTATTAGAATTGTTTTAAGAATAAGAGATTTAAAAAAAAAAAATGGTTTTTATATAATTTTACTGTGATATGTACTTCTTTATTTGTGATTGGTTGGTTAGTTGGAGATTTTATTATATTTTTCTTAATTCTTTCATATTTTCAAAAGAGATGTATTGCAATCAATTTTTAATTCTCACCACTAATAAAATAACACAAAAATAAAAAATTATTTGTTCAACATTTTACAGTAACAAATTAATTAATTATTATATTATTTTTTCCTTTCTTATTAATTATAAATTTATTATTGTTTAGGGTTAATTGACCGTTTTGGCCTTGTTATGAAGTATGATGTAAACTATGAGATTCAATGTTCAAGTCCTCGTCAAAACAAAAAACAAAAATAAGTAAATCATAAATTTATTATTCTATCGCATTTTCTATACTAAGAAGGTTGAAGATGAAAATCATTTTCTCTTGGATTGCACACATTCCAAAACATTTGCCAAACTACCAACCTTCTTGACTTATGAATTCAACAAAACTACACTGACCTAGAAAGAGTTCTTTCCCTTCTATTTGACTATAAAAATAAAATATTAAAAATCTCAATTAATCTCTAAAAAAAACAATATTAGTTTTAGTGAACTTTAATCATCATCACAATTATTATTAATAATATTTTGTGAGATTTTTTATTGTTATCCATCTTTTTCTATATTTTTTAAATATCCATGTCAAACGTCATCATTCACTCATTACTTTATTTCAAAACGACATATTACCATACATTTATTTTTTTAAATAAATTATAAACAAAATATCTGATGGCTTATTTAATTTTTATTTTTACTTTTAAAATTATTTAATTAATTAAAATAATTATTTATATAAAATAAAATAATTTTATTTATTTTAAAATAATTTTTAACACTATTTTCCTTTCCAAGTCCAGTAGGTCCCTCACCAATGGAAATGAACTTCACTTTGTAAATCACTCCTTCCAAAATGGACTCCTTTCTCTCTCTACGATCTTTTCTTATCTTTATTTCCTTCTCTATAATTAGACAAAAATGTCTTTCGGACTCAATCTTTATAATATAATTAATTTAAAGACATTTTCATCAACATTTAAAAATATTATTTAGTAATTATTATGTGGTTTTTAATTATTTTTAATGAATAATTAAGGTAATTTTTGTTTAACTCGAAGGTTTGATATAGCCAACTGGCAGGTCGTGTTGTTAAGACATTGAAAATGTTACTGGTTCCAATTTTTTTCAAGCCAAAAAAATCCAGTCATGATAAAAGATCCTAGCCCTTCTGTGATCTTTCTCAGACCATAGATTTGGCTTAAAGCCATGTAAATTTTTGTGAAAATTGTGATGGTAAACTTTAAATCTATTGATTGTAAATTTCGAAAATATTTTTAGAATTTGAAAAATAAGAAGAAATTCAATTTTTTTCATTTCGAAATATTTTCAAAATTTACCATTACCATAAAATTACCATAAAAATATCAAGATTTTAATTCCAACTAAAAATATCAAGATTTTATTTCCAACTTGATGTATCCATATAAGCCTGTGAAATTATTTGGAAGCATTTCATTCATGGTTCTAATTTTTGGATTCATTTGTGACAGGTCCTGCAACAGTTTATTGGGATAAACACTGTAATGTATTACAGTCCTACAATTATTCAATTGGCAGGATTTGCATCGAACACAACAGCTCTGCTCCTATCGCTGATAACATCAGGATTGAATGCAATATTTTCCCTAGTGGGAATGTACCTAATTGACAAAACAGGGAGGAGGATGCTCGCATTGCTGAGCTTGTCTGGAGTTATCATATCTCTTGGACTGCTCGTAGGAGCATTCAAGTATACAGAGATCAACTCTCCCCCAGTACTCGGCGAATTGACAGCTATGGGGACAGAAGGCGCCTATGTTTGCCCAGCTTTTCAAGCCTCAAATAAGCCTTGGACTTGTGGTGACTGCCTAGCCAGCAGATGTGGATTCTGTCAATCACAGACATCAACAAAGGTATGGTTAAAAATTATGATGAATTAAGGAGCTTTTATATGACAATATTATTGATTGATTGATTTTAATGACCTCACCTTAAGGCTAAGGGGTCAAGAGAATGAGAGCATTAACTTATCTTTATACTTTTTTTTTTGGATTTCTGATTGATTGATTGATTTTAATGACCTCCAGATTAAGGCTAAGGGGTCAAGAGAATGAGAGAATTAACTTATTTTTATATATATTTTTGATTTTTGATTTTCGGTTATGATTTTTGATTAGAAGATTAGCAATAGAGTTGATCTTATCCAAATAGATGATGCATGTTGTTTATCTTTAAACTATGTTTATATTGAATATTTATATTTTTTTAGGCTGCACATTCCATGACAAAGTGTTATTCTGTCTTTACTAGATTCTTACTGTAGAATATACAAATTCCCCTCTACCTACTAGTCTCACATCTAAAGTGATTTGATCCCATCCTCACCTGCCCAACTAACAATCTTGCTTTTCCTTTAATAGCTACTCTTAAATATGTCTTTCCACCATGGTCATAAGTCTTTAATAGCTGTCCCTAAATATGTCTTCTCACCATGGTCACAAGTTGAGAAAGAAAGAAAGAAAGAGTATTTTTAACGTCCACTAGGCTAAAAATAGCCTATGGGATAGATTGATTCTCCATTGGCTCTTGTATTCGGCCCTTTTCTTGTGGAGTTTTACAATAAATGCCAGAGTACCTGCCAAATTTTCTCTGCTGTCTTTGAAGGCCTAACATTCTAAAATGAAATGTTTTTCAGCAAAAAGCACATACAATTTCCTCCCACATTTCTTTTGGCCTTTTCCAGGGCTCTGTTTCACAGCTGAGTTGATGAGAATTAGTCACAACTGAGTTGACCAGAATTAGTCCTTAATTGAGCAATACAAATTTTAGATCTCCAAGAAATATTGGCCCCTGTCTAAGCTTTTTGCTGATGATTATGAGTGGGGTTAAACTCTTCAATGTAGTACTTCTTCTTTCTCCATAGCTCTTTCTCCCAAGTACGTTTGTGGAATTTATCCATAACAAAAGTTTTTATCTGTTTACTGTTTGTAGGACACATGTTCAAGCAAATACCCCATTTACTAAACCATTTGTTATTTTGCAGCATCCAAGTCTTCATTCTTTTGCACAATCTGTGATTAAACACAACCTTAGGCCATCTAACCTCTTCTATTTGCTCAATTTTTTTCAAATATCTAATAACTCGCACCATAACAATTGCTTCAACAAAACTTAATAAACCCATTGCTATTGATCCACATGCTGATCCTAAATCTTTTAAACACTAAAATTAAAATTTTTATTTCTTCTTTAATTGTTAAGGACATTCATGGAGATTGATACTCCACTGATTAAATTTGATTGGTGTGATTGTACATGACATTGCTACAGAATCACTTTATTGGAACCTGTCTGTTGTCCAATCAGACAGTGGAAGATATGTGCCACAGTCTCCGCCATTCCAGCAGCTCTTGGTTCACTCAAGGATGCCCCAGCCAGTATGGTTGGCTTGCCATATTGGGAATGGGTCTGTATATCACCTTCTTTGCCCCTGGCATGGGAATCGTACCCTGGACAGTGAATTCAGAAATATACCCACTTAAGTACAGAGGACTTGGGGGAGGACTTGCAGCAACCTGTCTGTGGGTCTCCAACCTGGCTGTGTCACAGACGTTCTTGAGCCTTACTGGTGCTATCGGTGTCTCAATGACATTTCTGGTATTCATGGTGTTTGCGTGCTTCACCATGCTGTTTGTTTACCTGTTTGTGCCGGAGACGCAGGGCCTCTCCCTGGAGAAGCTTGAGCAAATGTTACACGATCTCTGTGAAGAAAAGAAAAAGGGGGGCAGTTGTAGCTCTCTCTGTTACGTCATGAAAGCGCGCAAACGTGACAAAACCTCAAGTGTACGCAATGCTGAAGATGAGCAGAGGGTCTGATTACTGCTTTCAGACATGGAACCTCTGTTGGTTACAAAATTATGTCCAATTTCAAATGCTTATGAAGTGTGCTTTGCTATGTTCCTGTTAATTTTAAAGAAGTGTTTTCTTTTAGGTCACATAACTGGATCAAAGTGCAGAGGTAGGATGAATGTGTTCCAGTGGTGCTGTTCATGGCTACGATGCACCCGGACTCTGGACTTTCCTGCAGGATATCATTTTCATTATTTTCAGTAGGATTACATTAATGATAATTCAAAACACAATGATCCTTTACATCTGATACAAATAATTTATATAGGTAGTGCAGGGTAGAGACCCACTTTGAAACAGAGTGAGAGAGTAGTCTATTCTATTTGGTACTATGCATGTGCCAATCAAAGTTTAGAGAGCTTTCTAGGAAGTATACTGGCAAGTTATTCTGAATATTCTCAAGGGGATTATAGCTTATTCCTCTTCTCTTTAAATTGGTTCAAGAAACATTATCAACTTCAGTTTTTATTCAATGAATGAGCAGAATCACATTCTATTCCTTGATATATATATTGATAGGTTGATATGTATAAATGGTTGATACACATGAATGGATGCTATAATTTTTTTTTTAATGGTAATAGCGTGAAAATAATATTTTATGTATTATTTTGATAAGATATGTTTTTTTTTAATGGATACTTATTTATAAGTTATATGAATGAAATAATCTCATTATTATTCTAATTAAAATTGCTAAATAGCATAGTTAATCAATGTTAAACAAAGAGTATTGTATTTATATATATTGTTTATCTTTGGTTGAAGACATGATATTTATGTTTTTAAATGGTTAACATATTTAAGTTTAGTTGTATTTTTATGTTGGATTTTGATCATAGTTATTAGTATTTTAATAATGGGTAAATAAATTGTAGTTTTAGGGATAGAAATTTAAAATATTGTTTATTAGGTTTTATATGGCAAGTGCAGATTAATTGATGTTGACCTAGTTGATGACTATGATTGATTAGTGATGATGTGGACCTAATTAGTTGATCAATTATGATCATCTAACTTCAAGAAGTTCAAAAGCTTGTCAAAAGTGCATTCAAATTCATTTGAAGTATCTTAGCCCAAGGTCACCTTGGAGTCCTTGGAGACGAAGGGGGGATTTAGGGTAGATGGAGTCTTTGAGAGAAAGAGGGATTTAGGATTAATTAAGAGGGTTATCAAAAGGATCCTAATAAGGGTAATTGTATATGTGAGAAGAGGCATTTTTAAAAAGTAAAGCTATGGCCTTATGAAATATGAGATAGGGTAAATCCAAATGCATTGAACTTGTGTATGTGTGGGATTATGATGTAATGAATTCACAACTTTGTAATGGTTTTTTATCTAGTTTTTTTTTAATGATAATAAAGAGTTCCATGTTTTACATTCATGGGATTTTATTTATTTAGTTGATTTTGTAGTCTATGGTTGATTACTCTAAAATAGGCATCTTGCAACAGTATAACATGGTTTATCATGACATGCTAGTAGCATTATAAAGATTAAAAACTAGTGATGATTGTAACCTATGAACCAAAATCCCACCGGCCATTACAAATTGATATTGTTGACATAAAAACTAAAAGTCTCTAACAAAAGAGAAAATTGCAATATAAAAATCAAATATTAAATGTACTAACTATTTCTTGAAGAGTGTGAGTTAGATGTTTTCTTGACCATCCATGAGTGTAAAACATGGGTGAATAATTATGTAAGGATAATTTGGACTTCATTATATTGATCCATAATAATGCATGACCCAAAATTTGAATTGCTTCAACACCTTTACATTTTGTACAAGCCTGAATAAACTCCACAATAAGAAAAACTTGTATATTAAGATGAGAAACACAAATTTTATACATCCTAAATATCGGTACCAGACAATTATGTCTAGACAACTTACTGAAAAATAGAAACTAATGAAAGGACTAATGTACAATGAACATCACGAAGGATTAGTTAACATTCCCCCCTTAATCAGAAGGGACATCAGACATGCCAAGTAACATTTTAAAATTTTGAAACTTTGCATGTCACAGTGCCTTTGTAAAGATATCTATAATCTGCTTTGAAGTAGGACAATGTGTCAGATGAATAACTTTGGCCTCTGTAGAATGTCGAATCAAGTGATATTTGGCGTTAATATGCTTGCTTCGATCATGAAAATTAGGATTCTTGGACAACTAAATTGCAAAAGAGTTGTCAATAAGACTTTTTTCTCCTGCAAGTCCTCAAGTATTTTGCATAGCTAAATGATTTCTTTTGTAGCTCGAGTTGTTGCAACATATTCGGATTTGGTGGTAGAATCAATAGGAACATATTGCTTGTGTGATCTCCAACTGATGGCTACTGATCCAAGACTCATCAAATAACTAGAAGTAGAGACCCCATCCTCCTTATCTCCATCAAAATCATAATTTCAATAGCCAGTGAGATGGAAATCTATAACTTTGGAATATTTGATGTTTTATGTTCAAGTGCCTTTGAAATACTTGAGCACTCGCTTTGTTGCATTTCAATGACCTTCACATGGTTGATGCATGAACCTAGAAAGTATCCCTACAAAAAAGATATGTCAAGTCGAGTAGTAGTTAAAAAAATCAAACTTCCAACAAGTTTCATGTACTTTGTTGGATATTCAAACATTCTTCCTCCAGTGGAAGTAAGCTTCAAATTTTTCTCCATAGGAGTAGCAACAGGGTTACAATCTTGCATCCCAAATTTGTCCAATAGCTATCCAGTATACATCTTTTGAGAAATACAAATATATTTGGGTTTTCGATCAACTTCAATTCCTAATTAATAATGCAATAAACCCAAATTTGTCATGTCAAAACTTTCAATAATTTTGTTTTAACAGATGTTATGTTATGAAACCAACTCCAAAAATACAAGAAAAGAGAGATCGACGCCTTAGAGATAAGCCACTTTGAGGGGGAAACCTCCTTTACATTACATAAATGAACAATTCTTGGATGATACAAATGACAAAACCTATTTTCTATATATAGGATTTCATGGGCTCACAATATAATCCTAGCCGACCTAACAATAATAATGTAAGACCACAATAATAACAATATAGGGGATACAGGGGTACAACAATAACAATAAGGGGCTACACTAACAACAATAAGGGACTACACTAGTAATATAGGGACCTAACATGCCCCTCTCCTTTAAAAAAGTGTTGTCCTCAACGCTTGAGTAGCTTTGGATGCTTCTGTATAAAATTCTCATCCTCCAATGTAGAATCTTCAGTGGGTAAGTTCCTCCACTTGATGAGACACTCTGAAATTGATTGATTTCGTAGCTGTCGAGTTCTTGTTTCCATGACTTCTTCAGGTTCCAATGTAATTTTTCCTTTCTCATCAAGTTCTCGCAATATTGTTTGAACTGGAAGTTTGTCACCTATAACCTTCTTTAAGCATGAAACATGAAAACTTTATGCACTCGAGAAGAAGTAGGAAGCTCCAATTTGTATGTCATAGTACCAATATTTTGCAACACCTTGTAAGGACCATAGTACTTTGGCAATAATTTATTATCCTTCTTAGCTTGCTTGAGGGAAATTTGTTTGTATGGTTGTAGCCGTGAAAATACCCAATCTCCTACATCAAAACTTCTCTCACTGTGATGTTGATCTACCTGTTGTTTCATTCAATTTTGTGTCAAATTTAGGTTATCCTTTAAGAGTTGGAGAACTTGTTGTTGATGCTCGATGTGATATTCCATTGCTTGAACCTTAGAATTTTCTCTTAAAGATGATGTGATTGATGGTGGATGATATCCATAAAGTTCCATAAATGGGGTCATTTTTGCTACAGTATGGAAGGAATTGTTATACCACCATTCAGCCAGAGGTAACCACTCGACCCATTGTGTTTGTTTTTCAGATACAAAACAACGAAGATATCCTTACAAACATTTGTTCACTATCTCAGTTTTCCCATCGGATTTAGGATGATAAGATGAGCTATGAGCTAGTTGAGCACCCAAACAAGAAAATAATTCCTTCCAAAAATTTCCAGTAAAAATGGGATCTCTGTCGCTTACAATAATATTTGGCTTTCCATGTAGCTTTTGAATTGTTTACATAAATGCAGTAGTAATTGTACTTGCTTTAAATGGATGAGATAATGCACAAAAGTGTGCAGACTCTGTAATTCTATCAAATACCACCATGTGACACTCTTTCCTTCAGACTTAGGTAAACCTGCGATAAAATCCATTGAAATCTCCTCCCAAGATTGACTTGGAATGGATAAAGGTTGTAGAAGACTCGAGGTCTTAATTGTCTCAACTTTATTTTGCTGGCAAACCAAACATTTCACCACAAACTTTTGAATATCAGATTTAAGGCCATCCCAAAAAATTTCTTTCTTCACCCTGTGGTAAGTTTTTTAAATTCCTGAGTGTCCTCCTAAGCGAGAAGTGTGCAATTCTGAAAGAATATTTTGTTTTAGTTAGGAATTCTTACAAAGATATAAGTGATCTATGTACCATAAGGAATCATTTTTCCAACTAAATGTATCAGATGTAATAGGATCTTGCTGCAACTTTTGAATGAGTGTCCACACTTCTTCGTCCTTTTTACATTCATCCCTTCCTTCAGTTATCCAATCTGGTTGGATAATAGAAATGGCACAAAGCAGTGCTTCCACCTCTTCATCCTTTCTTGAGAGTGCATCTGCAACAACATTTAGCTTCCCTTTTTTGTAGATGATTTCAAAGTCATAGCCCAACGTCTTTGTGACCCATTTTTGCTGCTCTTCTAAAGATAGTCTTTGTTCCAAAAAGTATTTAAGACTATCGTGATTATTTTTTACCTTGAAGTGTCTTCCCATTAGGTAAGGTTGTCATTTCTTTAGTGCATGTAGTATTGCCAACATTTCCTTCTCATAAATAGATTTTTGTAAATACTATCCTTTGATTGGATGACTTTCAAAAGAAATGGGTCTTCCTTCTTGCATTAAAACAACACCAATTCCATTTCCTGAGGCATCACCTTCCACAATTAATGTTTTTGTGAAGTCTAGTGTAGCTAAGATCAGTGCTAGGCACATTGCCTCTTTAAGATGTTCAAAGGCCTTAGTTGCTTCAGGAGTCCACGAAAATGCATCTTTCTTCAATAATGTTGTTAGAGGTGTTGCTATTCTCCCATAATTCTTAAAAAATTGCAATAATACCCTGTTAACCCAAGAAATACTAGAAAATTCTTTATGGTTGTGGAGACTTTCCATTCCTTAATGGCTTTAATTTTTTTAGGGTCTACCTTAACACCCTCGTGAGATACAATATGACCCAGATATTCCACTTCTTGTACTCCAAAGAAACATTTGAAGGTTTTTGCATATAATTGTTTCCTCCAATAGTTTGAGCACCTTGTCAACATGTTGAACATGATCCTTCCAAGACTTGTTGTAGATTAGTATATCATCAAAAAATACTAACACAATTTTTCTAAGGAATGGTTTGAAAATGGAATTCATCAACCCTTGAAATGTAGAAGGTGCATTGGTAAGGCCAAAAGGCATGACCAAAAATTCATAATGACCCTCATGAGTTCGAAATGCTGTTTTCGAAATATCTTTAGTCTTCATTCTAATTTGATGATATCTTGAACAAAGATCCAAATTGGTAAAATAAATTGCTCCATATAATTCATCAATCATAGGAATGAGAAATTTATCTTTAATAGTGAGCTTACTGATCTCCCTATAATCCAAACACATGGGCCATGATCTATCCTTCTTGTGCACCAATACTACTAGAGTAGAGAAATAACTTTGACTCGGTTGAATTATACCAACATCTAACATTTCTGAAATCATACGTTCAATTTTGCTCTTTTGGACATAAGAATATCTATAAGGCCTGATGTTTGGAGGAACACTTCCTGGAATCAAATGAATAGTATGATCATGATCACGAATAGGTAGGAGTCCTTTGGGAGTTTCAAACACCTTAGAATGATTTTCCAAGACTTTTTTGAGATCTGGAGAAATATAAGATTTTGATGTTGGAACTTCTACTGAGCATAATTGTGTAATTACACGTCGTTGTTCTTTCTTCAGAAGCTTTTTCAATACATTAGAGCTTATTATCTTTCCTAACTTTCAGACGATCCCCCGTAATTCAACTTCCTTTCCTTCCGAAAAAAATTTCAAGAAAAGTTCTTGAAAATTAAAATCTACCATCCCCAAAGATTGTAACCATTGTACTCCTAGTACTACATCAGCACCTCCCATTGGAATGGAAAGCATTGGAATAATCAATACATATTCCCCCATGGTTAACTTGATATTATGGAATTTTCAGGAGAAATTTATAGTTCCTCCATTTGCAACCATCACTTGAAATTTTGGTGTTGGGTATAGGAAGAAATTTGATTCCTTGGCTTCCTTACAATGAATAAAATTATGGGTAATACCCAAGTCAATCAACACTATTACCCTTTTCTTCTTGATATGTCCTTCTATCTTGAGAGTTTTAGGAGTGGTAATTCGTGCCAATGCATTATAGGATATGTTCATACTCATTTTTTCTTTCTCTAGGGTTGGTTCCTCGTGTATATCCTATTCTTGTTCAATTTCTTCCTCCTCTTCACAATCTATTAAAATAATTTCTTCTCAACACACTTATGGCCTTTAGTGTATTTGCTATCACAACTGTAGCAAAGCCCTTTTGCTCTTTTTTCTTCCAATTGTTGTGGTGTCAACCTTGTAGATTGTGAAATTTTAGGAGTAGAAACACTTCCATCTTTATAGATGTGAGTGGTAGGCTTCCTTGTCGCCATAATTTTACATTAAATTTTTCTTGCCAACATGAATTCCTTCTCCAATGAATCAGGTTCTCAAAGGCGAACCTCATGTTGGATGTTATCCTTGAAAGTTTCTATGAAGACATCAATCTTGTGTTCCTCTGGAATATCAATTACCTTTATATTTAATTTTTGGAAGTCCTTAATGTGCTCAACCACTGAACCCTTTTGTTTGAGATTTATCAATTGGATAAAGAAGGTGTTGCTATTGTTATCCTCATAATGTGCTATCATTTCCTCCGTAAAAATTGAACAAGTGACAATTTTTTTACGGGAGCAAAGCCATCGATAACATACAAATGTATTTTGTTCTAAATATAAAGTTTCCATGCATACCTTTTGCGTGTTTTTCACATTATTGAGATCAAAATATGTAGAAATTTAAACAATACAATTATGCATTACTGGATTCTCCTGATCTAACAATTATATCCACTGTTAAATACAAAATCCTTCTACTTAATTATTTGCGGAAATTTAATCGCCAATTGCAAACACATAAAGAAAAATCAATTGCACATAACACATAAGTTTTGACTGGGAAAGCATAAAGCTAAAAACCCCAACTATCATATATTATGTATATCATGGATCATGAAACAATCTCATACAAAACTCTACTCCAAGAGCTCTCAGTACAATATACAATCATCTCACACTGTCATACAAAAATTGGCTCACACATGCACCAATTTACTGCCTCCTGACAGCTTGCCTCCATTGCGTAACCCCTGATGGTCAAGAACCTTTGAATGATTTCGATATGGCTAGCCTTGACTACTTTCTTGTCTTGTTGAAGACGTTATATTGTTTGTCTTTTTTTGAAGACATGATATTTATGTTTTTAAATAGTTAACATATTTAAATTTAGTTTTATTTTTATGTTGGATTTTGATCATAGTTATTAATATTTTAATAATGGGTAAATAAATTATAGTTTTATGGATATAAATTTAAAATATTGTTTATTAGGTTGTATATGGAAAGTGATGATTAATTGATGTTGACCTAGTTGATGACTATGATTGATTAGTGATTATGTGGACCCAATTAGCTTGATCAATTATTATCATCTAACTTCAAGAAGTTCAAAAGCTTGTAAAAAGTGCATAAAAATTAATTTCAAGGTATCTTAACCCAAGGTCACCTTGGATTCCTTGGAGAGGAAAGGGGGATTTAGGGTAGATGGAGTCTTTGAGAGAAAGGGGGATTTAGGGGTAATTACGAGGGTTATCAAAAGGGTCCTAATAAGGGTAATTGTATATATGAGAAGAGGTATTTATAAAAAGTAAAGCTATGGCCTTATGAAATATGAGATAGGGTAAATCTAAATGCATTGAACTTGTGTATGTGTGGGATTATGATGTAATGAGTTCACAACTTTGTAATGGTTTTTTATCTAGTTTTTTTAATGATAATAAAGAGCTCCATGCTTTACATTCATGATATTTTATTTACTTAGTTTATTTTGTAGTCTATGGTTGATTACTCTAAAATATGCATCTTGCAAAAATATAACATGGTTTATCATGACATGTTAGTAGCATTATTAAAAACGAGTGATTATTGTAACCTATGAACCAAAATCCCATCCTCCATTACAAATTGATATTGTTGACATAAAAACTAAAAGTCTCTAACAAAAAGAGAACATTGCAATATAAAAACCAAATATTAAATGTGCTAATTTTTTCTTGAAGAGTGTGAGTTAGATGTTTTCTTGACTATCGATGAATGTAAAACATGGGTGAATAATTATGTAAGGATAATTTGGACTTAATTATATTGATCCATAATAATACATGACCCCAAATTTGAATTTCTTCAACACCTTTAAATTGTGTACAATCCCGAATAAACTCCACAATAAGAAAAACCTGTATATTAAGATGAGAAACACAAATATTTATACATCCTAAATATAGATGCCAGACAATTATATCGGGACAACTTACTGAAAAATAGAAACTAATCAGTGGAGTAATGTACAATGACCATCACAAAGGATTAGTTAACATTCCCTCCTTAATCAGAAGGGACATCATACATGCCAATTAGCATTTTAAACTTTTGAAACTTTTCATGTCCCAATGCCTTTGTAAATATGTCTATGATCTGATCTGAAGTAGTACAATGTGTTAGATGAATAAATTTGGTCTCTACATAATTTCGAATAAAGTTATATTTGGTGTTAATATGCTTTCTTCTATCATGAAACTTGGTATTCTTGGACAACTAAATTGCAAAAGAGTTGTCAATAAGTACTTGAGTTGAAGCCATTTGTTTCTCCTGCAAGTCATCAAGTATTTTGTGAAGCTAAATTATTTCTTTTGTAGCTTGAGTTTTTGCAACATATTCGAATTTGGTGGTAGAATCAATAGGAACATATCGCTTGCATGATATCCAACTAATGGCTACTGATCCAAGAATCATCAAATAACTAGAAGTAGAGACCCCATTCTCCTTATCTCCATCAAAATCAGATTTTGAATAGCTAGTGAGATGTAAATATGTAACTTTGGAATATTTGATGTTATATGTTCAAGTGACTTTCAAATACTTGAGCACTCACTTTGATGCATTCCAATGACCTTCACATGGCTGATGCATGAGCCTGGAAAGTATCCCTACAAAAAAAGCTATGTCAGGTGATCAGGTGATCATGTCCAAAGTTGAAAAAAATGCTCAAAAATGGAACTGCTCAGAATTGGTTGAAATTTGAACGACCGAATAGGCCTCGTCACTGCAATTCTGGAACTGGAACGAGACTTAAATCCAAGGTCGTATGTGAAATATATTGAAGTTTGAAGTTGCCCAATAACCTCCAAAAACAAGACTTTTGACTATGACTTTGTCAAATTTTGCAAAAATAAAATATTATGGAAAAAATTCATTTTTTTAATGGTTTTTGGGGGCCTATCAGAGGGTGCCATGTGGCCTTCCCAGAGGCTTCCACGTGGCCCCAGGCCTATGGTTCAAAGTCATGTTAAAAAGAAATTTTGTGGGCTGACCCGACCTAACCTGAACGGAGTCGGGTCACGCTGAACACGTTTGGGTCTTCAAAAGGCAGGCAGCAGCTGAACGCATTCGGGTCGGGCATGTTGTTGTGTGCACGAGTTGTCGGGTCTTCGTTTTAAACATTGGGTGGAGTGAAAGAGTTAAGCCTGCAGGGTTTGAGGTTGCAGGTTCCGCGATTAGGTGCCAGGACCAAGGGCTAAGCCCTGTTGAACTGACAGAAAAAGTGATAAGCACTCGGGTGTTAGCACTGAGCAAAATCTTGTTTGGGTCATAAATTTCTCAATTTTTTACCAAACAAGACAAAATTTTAGTCAATTTTGGCTATTTTGAGCATTCTGGAGTGTTTGGGATAGGTTATAGAGTGAACAGAGGTGTTATTCAGCCAATTTTTCTTGAGGTGAAACAAAAGCCATTTTTAGCTTATTTATGTCTTCTGAATTCAATTTCACAGCTGGTTTCGCCTGTTTAGTCATATTTCTCACTGTATAACCAATTTGAGAAACTTAATAGAGCAAGGAAATGCCCATTGGGAGCCTTGGACCCAACAAATGTAGCCTAGGAGGGGTGAACTGCCTCATCATGTTGTTGTGTTATGTTACGGTGAAGTTTATCTATTGTATATTTCTGATTTAATATGTTAAAAAATAAATTTAATTAACACTCCCTCACACATAAGACTCAGAAACCTTATCAAAAACACTTTGTTTAATTTGCAAGACATGGAGAATACTTTTCACACTTAATTAAATGGAAATGGATACTTTGCACAACATTTACAAATACTTCCATTTTCAGATCAGATGGTATCAGAGATTAGGATTTGAGCCTTAGAAGCTAGAGTTTTACTCAACATTTGTTTTGTGCAAAGATATAGTTGATTGTTTGCAAGTTTTGATGCTTACTAGGCTTAAAATCAAGAGAGGTGAAGGACACTTGGTTAGGGCACAAAGTAATCCACAACCAAGAAGGGCCAGAGAGCTACCTCCAAGAACCATAGAAGCAGCCTCAAGAATTTCTTCAAGAGAAGGAGAAGCTCCTGAAGATATTGATCCCAAAGAAGAAGAACGGGTATTCCAAAAATATTTCCTAGACATGACAGAGATGGTAAGGATACTCTACCAAGAAAGGAATGATAGGCTTGTTGAAGAAGGGTCTAGACACCAGAAGAAGGAGAGGGTTCTTTAGAAGGAAATAAAAGTGATGACAAGTCAAATAAATGACACGGAGGAAATGGTGATCCACCATCCCCATCTTCATCCTCTTCCTCTACATCGTCATCCTCTACTTCGATGAATGAATCTCACAAGTCTAAAACTACTGGTAAAAGCCCATTTTAAAAGCTTGATGTTAAATTTTAGTTGCCTATGTTTAATGGTGAGGTCAATGCAAAGAAACTTGACAATTGGATAAGATAGTTGGAAGTTTATTTGAGGATACAAAACCTTCATGAAGACTACACCAAGATACAATTAGACTCTTTAAGAATAGAAGGAGCAACATTGGTATGGTGGGAAGCCAAGACCAAGGATGAAATTAAAAAACATGGTAAGATCACTTTATCATGGGCTGAATTTATGTCCACAATTAAGCAACAATTTTATCCATTATCTCATTTACAAAAGGATATCATGAATTGGTAAAGTTTTAGACAACTTAAGGGACAAAGTGTTCAAGATTACACTCAAGAGTTTAGAAGAAGGGCCTTATTACTTGGAATTGATTTTCATAGTCAAGATACTTTGCTGAAATATATAGGTGGTTTACATAGCTATCTTATACATACTATCCTTATGTTTAATGCTACTAGTCTAGACGAGGTTTGTGTCCAAGCCACACATTTAGAGGCTAGAGGGAAACAATATTTTGATGGGAATGAGGATAGTGAATTTAAAGGAAAAGGGAGAAAAAGAAATGAAACTCTAGGAAATAAAAAGGAAAGTTATTTTGTAAAAATTGTTCCAAAACAAGCCACAATGAAGACCATTACTGGAATCGTCATCCAGAGTTGAAACCAGAAAAATTTAAAATCAAAGATAAGGCCAAAGAAAAAGGCAAAACGGTTGCAATTGCTGAACAAGACTTAGGGTCTGAATTAGGTGATGAAACTAAAAGCATAGACATGGTACGAAAGAACATAAAGGGGAAAGATATTGTAAATGAAACAAATCCCAGTTCTAACACTTTAAACTATCACATAGAAGCTCCAAATGAAGAGAGGAGGATAGAGATTTTTCATGTGAGGATAATCTCAAAACACAAAAAGATAGACACACTATTTGACAGTGGGTCACAAGCAAATCTCATCTTAGAAGACTTAGTCAAGAAGTTGAAACTTGAGACCATTCCACATCCAAAGCCATATCCACTTGGATGGATTTGCAAGGATGCTAATTTACAAGTTTCAAGGAAGTGCATGTTGCGCTTCGCCATAACAACTCATTATGTTGATTTGGTTGAACTAGATGTGGTACCGCTTGACATTACAGGTGTGGTGTTGGGTAGTTTGTATTTATATGACAAAAAAGAAATCTTCCATCATCATGAGAACAAGTACCACTTGTTCAAGGATGGTAAGGAGTTTATTGTGAGAGCACATTGGAAGAAGATGACAAGATGTTGCAGAAAGTGCCTTTGGTGTCGATTGGTGCAGAGAACAAAGTGTCGATGCAAGATGGTGCAAGAATCCAAGACAGGGAAAAACATGCAAGAAAAGAGGGCAAAAATTTCAGCATGGGTCATTGCTAGTTTCAGAATGGCAGATTGGTATGGCGAGAAAACTTGGTCGGGAATCGACACAAGTACATGGCTCATTCAACAAAAATTCACCATGAGGACAGTTGGCAAGGTGAATCTCAATTTCAGTTTCCTTTGAAGGTAGATCATTGTAGAAGAAATATATTTTCTGCAAATTATATTTTCTCTTCTACAAATTTCAAAAATTTGCATCATGACTCAGTCAAGGTTAGCAACAGTCGGTCAACAGATTCAAGGAAGAATTTATCTTTTTATGAGAAGCTCAATTTGATGAATTCAGGAAGATTTCAGTGGTTCAAGGTTGGAAGAGTAGAGAATCAATCTCATCATCTTCAATTTTTGAAATTCAGAGAGATTTTGGGGTCCAAAAGCTTCCAATTTGGGAAGTGTGATAAGGTGATCATGTCCAAAGTTGAAAAAAATGCTCAAAAATGGAATTGCTTAGAATTGGTTGAAATATGAATGAACAGATAGGCCTTGTCGTTGCGATTTTGGCACCATGAACGAGACTCAAATCCGAGGTCATATGTGAAAGACATTGAAGTTTGAAGTTGCCCAATAACCTCCAAAAACAGGACTTCTGACTATGACTTTGTCAAATTTTGCAAAAAAAATATTATGGCAAAATTTCATTTTTTTTTTTTTTTAATGGCTTTTGGGGGCCTATTAGAGGGTGCCACGTGGCTTCCCGAAGGCTGCCACGTGGCCCCAGGCCTATGGTTCAAAGTCATGTTAAAAAGAAATTTTTTGGGCTGACCCGACCTGACCTGAATGGAGTCGGGTTACACTGAACACGTTCGGGTCTTAAAAAGGAGCGCAACAGTTAAACGAATTCGGTTCGGGCATGTTGTTGCATGCACGAGTTGTCGGGTCTTTGTTTTAAACGTTGGGCGGAGTGAAGGAGTTAAGCCCGCGGGGCTTGAGGTTGTAGGTTCCATAATCAGGTGCCAAGACCAAGGCTAAGCCCTGTTGAACCGGAAGAAAAAGTGATAAGCACTCAGGTGTTAGCCCCTCTCCACAGGACCTCCGCCCATGACCATGGGCGGGCGTTAATCCCTTATCCACCAACGCAAACCGTCCATTTATTTCGGCATGTGAACACATTTGTTCAACTGACAGTTACATTTAATGCAACCCCTAAATTGGTGGAGCGGTTCCGTCATTCTGACCTGTCCGACTATTCTGGTGGGACTAACTAGAGTTCCTCCAGTTTTGGAGGAGATTTTTTAATGCCACTGGGAAAAATCTTGTTTGGGTCCTAACTTTCTCAATTTTCGACCAAACAAAACAAATTTTTAGTCAATTTTGGCTATTATGAGCATTCTAGAGTGTTTGGGACAGGTTGCAGAGCGAATAGAGGTGTTCTTCAGCCACTTTTTCTTTAGGGAAGCTTGAAGAGCCATCAGGGCCATCAGGGAAATGGAGCTGTATTGGGCTATACTTCACTTTTTGAGGTGAAACAAAATCCATTTTTAGCTTATTTCTGTCTTCTGAATGCAATTTCATAGTTGGTTTTTCATGTTTAGGCATATTTCTCATTGTATAACGAATTTGAGCAACTTAATAGAGCAAGGGCATGCCCATTGGGAGCCTTAGACCCCTCAGATGTAGCCCAGGAGGGGTGAACTACCTCATCATCTTGTTGTGTTATGTTATGGTGAAGTTTATCTGCTGTGCATTTGTGATTTACTATGTTAAACAGTAAATTTAATTAACATTCCCTCACACATAAGACTCATAAACCTTATCAAAAACATTGTTTAATTTGCAAGACATGGAGAATACTTTCCACACTTAATTAAATGGAAATGGATACTTTGCACAACATTTACAAATACTTCCATTTTCAGATCATCGGGTCGAGTAGAGTTAAAAAATTCAAACTTCTAACAAGTTTCATGTACTTTGTTGGATATTCAAACATACTTCCTTTAGTGGAAGTAAGCTTCAAATTTTTCTCCATAGGAGTAGCAATAGGGTTAGAATATTACATCCCAAATCTTTCCAATAGCTATCCAATATACTTATTTTGAGAAATACAAATATATTTTGGTTTTTGATCAACTTCAATTCCTAAATAATAATGCAATAAGCCCAATTTTGTCATGTCAAAAACTTTCAATAATTTTTTTTTAACAGATTTTATGTAGTCATTATTGTTTCATGCGATCATCAAATCATCTACATACACAACCATATATACAACTAACTTTCCAATCTTCTTAACATAAAGAGTTACATCACCCAGATCAAATAACTTATATTTCAACTTGAGAAGGTGTTCAGTTAATTTTTCATACCATGCATGAGATGCTTGTTTCAATCCATACAAAGCCTTCACCAACTTACATGCATGAGTTATAATGATATTTTTTTCCTACTATACCAAGAAACTGTTGTAGTTCTGATACTGAAAACCCCTCCTGATGTGCTCTTTTTGTCTGTTGGGCTGCCTGCCCAATCTGAATCCGTGAAGCCATGCAACTTCACCTCATCTGTCTTTCTGTACCATAAGCCATACTCAGATGTGCCCCTGATATAACTCAAGACATGCTTGCCTGCCTTCCAAAAGAGCTTGGTAGGCTTAACCATCACTTGTGAAATTTGGTTCACTGCATAGCATATGTCCGGTCTTGTATTAACTAAATACATGAGCGAACCCACCAACTGTCGATAAAAAGTGGCATCCACTACCTCTGCCGATGTAGCATCCTCTTTCCTCCAATTTCCTGGAAGAGGAGTGTCGATAGGCTTGCAGCCTTGCATGTGAAACTTCTCCAGTATCTCCCGGGCATACTTGCATTGAGACACAAACAGTTCACCTTCCCACTGCCATATTTCCAATCCAAGGAAATAATGAAGGAGGCCCAAATCCTTCATCTAAAACTTCTTTGCAAGATCTACCTTGCATGAGTGTATCAACTGCTCATCACTCGTTAGTATTAAATCATCAACATAAAGAAAAATGATTAAAAGCTTACCCTCCACCACAATTTTGTACAGGTTTGCATCCGCCTCATTCTTGGTGAAGCCAAGTCCAGTGAAATAGCTATTGATCCATGTGTACCAAGCATGAGGTGCTTGCTTCAACCCATACAACGCTCTTTTGAGCCTGCACACATGTGACTCGCTGCTGAAGATCTCATATCCTTCAGGCTGCTCAATGTACACCTCTTCCTTAATGATCCCATTAAGGAACACAGTCTTCACATCCATCTGATGAATGTGCCAACCCATCTGCGCTGAGAGAGCAAGGATGGTCCTTATGGAAGAATATTGTGTGACAGGTGCAAAGGTTTCTTCATAATCAATCCCCTTGATCTGTGAGAAGCCCCGGGAAACAAATCTTGCCTTATACTTCTTGACGCTCCCATCAACAACTTGCTTTACCTTGTAGATCCATCTTGATCCTGCAACTGATTTACCCACCGGCCTTGGAACAATCTCCCAAGCACAATTTCTGACAATGGAGTCATACTCCTCCACCATGGCATCTACCCATGTGGGCTCCTGCACTGCTTCTTCAAAAGAAGATGGCTCTGTCATGATACACTTTATCATGAGAGCCATGTATCCAGTAAATCGGTTAGGTGAATGTCTCTGTCTGCGCTATGATGTAGGGACTCCTACATTCTGTGCCGCACCAAGCTTTAGTCTCTCAGCTTCTGTGGTACACTTTCTGCCTTGTTTGATGTTTGGTTATGAATGAGTGGACTCCTCCACTCCATGAATCTCCTCCTATGGCTGATCCACATCTAGAGACTCATCTTTGGGAACAAGAAGTTCCTCCTCTTCATGCAAGTGTAGCTCCCTCTCAAGCATAGCTCATGTAGCACCCACGATCATTCTGTTTTTCCTCTCAGTGACCCCATTTTTTTGTGGGTTATGAGGCGCTATGAGTTCTCTTCAAATTCCTTCTTTGCTACAGAAGTATTTGAATTCATTCAAGATATATTCACCACCATTATCGCTCCGTAGAGCCTTCACTTTCTTCCCTGACTCCTTCTCCACCAATGCCGCTAAACTCACAGAACTTTTATAGTGTTTCGCTCATCTTCTTCATGAATAAGATCCAACATCTACGAGAATATTCATTACAAAATATAACATAATAACTGTGTTTTGCTGTTGAAGCAACCGAGAAAGGTCCACACACGTTTGTGTGAATTCTCTCTAGGATCATCAAAGCATGGTTCTCCTTCTCATGAAAGGTGGTCTTCACAAACTTACCCATAGTACATCCCTTGCACTGATATGACTGCACAAGAGTACCCTTGGGAAGTCTAGTAGAAATCTGCTGCAAAATCTTCAAAGTGCCATGGTGAAGATGGCTCAATCTCCTGTGCCATAATTCACCCTCATCCCGGCTCACCACTTATTCTGCTTTACCCATCATTGCAGTGCAACCATATACCTCTAGCTTGTAGATATTCTTAAATCGAATCCCTATCCTCTTGGTTTGACCCGTTTTTTTATGTTGCAGGAAAGATTTTCCCTCGCTGAAAACAACATCATAACCTTTGTCTTCCAACATTGCAACGGAGACCAAGTTCTTCTTTAGACCTGGAACATGCATAACATCTTTCAATAGAAATGGATTACCTTACTCCCTCTCAAAGGTAATGGTCCCAATTCTGGTCGCACTATATTGACCATCGTCGCCCATCTCTATATGCAATTGGAGATCCTTCTCCTCCAAGTCACTAAACAACTCCTTGTCTCTCGTCATATAGAAAGATGCACCACTATCAAGATACCACACCGATCCGATTGAGCTTGAAACCAAGCATGAAATAAAAGAGAAATCAAGTTTGAATTGCAAGGCTAAGGCCTCACATGTTGCAGCTCTAGTAGCCTTTTTTTTCTTCTTATTTTTTGGGCAGTTAGTGGCGAAATGCCCATGTTTGTGTTAGTGAAAACACTTCACCTTGGATAAATCCTGCTTCTTTCCTGTAGCTTCAGATTTTGGATGGGATTTCTTCCCCTTCCCCTTCCTTTCTTTGGTAGCCAAAGCACAATTCTCTTCATCATCATTCTTCGATGAAGAGCCATCCCTGGTACTTCACCTTATCTCCTCCTGCAAAAGATCCGACAAAAATCGCTCCCAACCCGTCAGTTTCTCCCGTCCATTGACAGAGTCTTTGTAGCTATGCCAACTCTTCAGAAGCCCAAGGAGAGCCAAGCTCACCAAGTATTAATCATGAAGAGTAATCCCCACACTTCCCAGTTCATCCCTATAGTGGACAAACTTCGTGAGATATTTTGGAATACTGTCGCCCTTCTCCATTTTTATTTTTCTGAGTTTATCTTTCAACGCCAACTTCGTCTGGTCGCTGCTGCTTTGGAACAAATCTGTCAAATCCTTCCACATTTCAAATGTAGTGGCTTTCCCGTGAAGGCTGGACATAATATGGTCCTTCACACCTTCCAACAAAATTCTTCTTGTCTTTGCTACCTTCTTTTGCCACGCGTCAAGTAATGTAGCATTACTAGATCTCGGCTTAGGAACATCGATATTGATGAACTCCTTCAGTCCATTATCTTCTAGCACCACCTCCATCCTATCCTTCCAGGCTATGTAATTCGAGCTAACATCAAGGGCATACTATAATCACAACCCATTGAAAGACATTTCAATGTATACTCAACTGTCGCACCAAGAAATTTCTGCAGCAAATTTGAATTGTCCACCAGCACAAACTCAACAATTACTCTCAATTCCAATCTTCAAGAATTAACACTACTCTGATACCATGTATAAATTATATAACATATGCATGTATATATCTAGATTCTCCTGATCTAACAATATTTATCTTCTTTATAAATACATAATCCTTCCAATGTTAATCTTTTGCGGAAATTTAAACTCAATTGCAAACACATGAAGCAATAAAAACAATCGCACATAACATAATTGTTTAACGGGAAACCTTGAAGCTAAAAACCAAAAATATCATATATTATGTATCATGGAGATAATGTAACAATCTCATACAAAACTTAGTACATCAAGCTCTCAATACAATCAATCGTCACACACTAACATGAAGAAATCTGCAAATCCATGCACTGATTTCTTGACACCTGATAGCCTGCCTCCACTATGCAATCCTTGCTAAAGAAGACCCCTGAATGAATTTGAATCTACCTTGTCTTGACTGCGAAAACCTCATTGGAAATTCCAATGTGTGTGCGATGCAATCAATGCATCACTATAGTCACAACAGATAGTCCATCTCACCCTTTCACCTATCTCTCCAATGGGTCTCCACTAGAACTGACATGCACTGTAGTTAACTGTTGTATTTGTTTTGTTGATTAATGAGTTATTATTTGTGAATTAATTAAATAATTAATTCACTCCACTCTCACTAGTGTATCATTCAGTTAGACTAGATACAACTAGCTCAACTAATTTTAACTCCATTAACTGAGTTAAACTAAATAACAAATCCATGAAATACTCTTCCAACTCTGTCATAAATTTTCCACTTCAGTTCTAACTGAGTCCTCCATGCATGAACCACCAGTAAACCCTAGGAATTTCGTAATTCCTTCAGCCCACTAATTTTCAAAATCTATACATTGAAATTAAGTGCTCTAAGAGAATAATTTGATATTTAGAGTCTGATTATCATTAAGGGCTAATAATAATCAACACTTCTATTTTTAGATCGACGATCTATAAACAAAATTCACCCAATATTCTAAAAATAGAATTTCATATATTTTTCCAACTTTACCAACCATCCAAAAATAGCATCCTACAACTTCTTAAATATGATCACCATGTCTAAAAATAGACATATTCTAAAAATAGACTTACACCTAAAAATAGCCTACGGGCCCACTTAGTGAAGGTGGTTGATTTTCACTAAGCTCATCATCTTGTTGAATCTAAAAAATTCTTCTTAACAAGATAGGGATTATCCTTCACCCCGATCCTTCCTCTATGGTATTCGAATTTTCTCCTGGTGAGCACCTTCGTCAGAATTTTTGCATCCTGATCTTCCATAGGAATGTACTGAAGCAACATGATCTTCCACTGCACAAAATCTCTGATATGATGATACCATATATCAATATGTTTAGATCTATCATGAAACACCAAATTAATCGAGAGTTTAATGCAACTCTGATTATCACAATGTATCATTGTAGAATCTAAATGTGAACTGAACAAACCGACTAGGATCTTCCTCATCCAGATAGCCTCACATGCAGCTTGACTTGCTGCCATGTATTCTACTTCTGTTGAACTAAGTGCCACAGATCTTTGTTTCCTACTGTACCAAGAAACTGTTGTAGATCCTATACTGAAAACCCCTCCTGAAGTGCTATTTCTGTATATTGGGTTGCCTGCCCAATCTGCATCTATGAAGCCATGCAACTTCACCTCATTCGTCTGTCTGTACCATAAGCCATACTTAGATGTGCCCTTGAGATACCTCAAGACATGCTTGCCTGCCTTCCAAAATAGCTTGGTAGGCTTAACCATCGCTTTTGAAAGTCGGTTCATCGCATAGCATATGTCCGGTATTGTATTAACTAAATACACGAGCGAACCCACCAACTGTAGATAAACAATGGCATCCACTAAATCTGCTGATGTAGAATCCTCTTTCCTCCAATTTCCTAGAAAAGGAGTGTCGATAGGCTTGCAACCTTGCATGTGAAACTTCTCCAGTATCTCCCAGGCATACTTTCCTTGAGACACAAACAGTTCACCTTCCCACTGCCATATTTCCAATCCAAGGAAATAATGAAGGAGGCCCAATTCCTTCATCTCAAACTGCTTTGCAAGATCTTCCTTGCATGAGTGTATCAACTGCTCATCACCCGTTAGTATTAAATCATCAACATAAAGAACAATGATTAAAAGTTTACCCTCCACCACAATTTGGTACAGGTTTGCATCCGCCTCACTCTTGGCGAAGCCAAGTCTAGTGAAATAGTTGTCGATCCGTGTGTACCAAGCACGAGGTACTTGCTTCAGCCCATACAATGCTCTTTTGAGCCTGCACACATGCAACTCGCTGCTGAAGATCTCAAATCCTTCATGCTTCTTGTTAGCCATCAATAAATTTTGTCATAACTGATGATGGCTAAAGCAAGTCTATTAGTCTTCAAGAAACAAATTTCATACAAAATCTGTGACTTCTTGAAGCCTCTCTGTGTTCATTATCTTTTAGAAGTCCATGTTATTGATAACCTTCATTCAAATTTCTCAAAGAAAACCTACTGATATAAAATACTATTTCAAAGCCTCCCTTTTCCTTCATTTCACCCATTTCATCAATTTGCCTTGAAAACCCCCTTTCGTCTTGTCAAATCCCTATTTTTCTTCCCTTTCATACTCCATTTCATCAAAATCCCCTTTAAACCTATAAAACATCCTTTTTTATGGTTTAATAACACCCTTTTTACCTTATCAGAACATCCAAAAAGTCAAAAAACCCATTTTTTGGCATGTTTCCGACCTTTTTTATATGTGGGTTTTAAGCCCCCTTCTCTTTTCCACCATATGAATCAGGAGCTATGACTAAGCACCAAGCCTTCAGCCCCTTTTTACCTAGCCCCAATCCTCCTTTCTCCCACAAAACCTTCCCCCAATTTGTTTTGCCCCTTCCCTTGTTTTCTTCTCGACAGATATGGACCGTCGATCTCACCAGATCGAATGGTAGCCGGCACCCCTTCACTTCCCCAACTCCTCGTCCACCACCTCCCCCTGGAATCCATCTCCACCATTGATCGTATTTGATCTAATGGCCATCTCACTCACTCTCACCTTTCACCTGCCCGATAACCTTTCCGCTCCGCGACAAGAAAGCTTACGTCACCTGCCGGTCCCACTACCTTTTATCCCGCACATCTATCCGCCTGTTACGCCGATCCTCCTTCGTTGGATCTACAGCCCTAGATCCAATGGTTTGCGTGTTGTTTCGTGCCCAATCCACCTGAAAGCCTCCAGCGTGCAACTTCCACGTGAAAACGATCGTTTCGGCAGGGACGTGTATCATTCAATGTGTGGTATCGCATTGGTTCAGGCGAATACCACTAAATTCCTAAACGCTACGTGAAAACCATTCGTGGTTTTCCAATACCGCTTTTCTAAATTTTCGCGCCCAATTTAAATTTGAGCCCTGGTTCATCTCCGCCATGATTAAACCCTTCCCCGCTGCATTCACCTTGCCTCCTCACTACTCCATAACCTCTGCCAAAGCCCTCTGTTGCAGTTAAACCCAAGAAACATAGGATTTCATAACTAGTTTGTCGTCATGTGCAGGTTTTAATGGTGGATTGATATAGAGGTCTCCCACAGCCAAGGAAACAGTGGCAAAGGGGCCGAGGGGTAAAATTTCAAAGCTTAATAAAATGTTTTATGGATATGATTACAAATCAAACCCTCCAGCACGCTGAAGCCACCTGTACACTGAAAAAGAAAACAGAAGAAAGAACCATAAAGAAAGAGATCAGAAGGATAAAGACAAAGGGATTAAGCATAAAGTTGAAGATTAAATGCTTAAACTCAGAGTATAAAGACAAAAACACATTTTAAAGACAGAAGATGATCCGAGGAGGCCTAATAAAGCCTTAAAAGCACAATTAAAAGACAAATATCAGTGTTTAAAGTGCTAAAACACAGATCAGCAGAAGAAAAGTCTCGAATGACACCTATAGTCCTATTTTACCTCAAAGGAATACATGTAAATGCACAGTCAGAGATATCTTGTGAAAGACACCTCATAAAGTAATTGACTGCCATCCTGATGACAAACCCTCTGTGAAAATTTCAGAATAGTTATTAAGCAGACATGGGGCTAAAAAACCCAAAAAATGACAGTTTACTTGTCATAGAGGTCAAACAGGGTACTTCAGACCAAGATATCTTCAAAGAACACACTTCAGAGTTATTACCAGCCTACCAGATATGCCTCAAATATAGGAAAGACTACCAAGGTGGTACAAATAGTTAATGCTATGATTATTAAGCATAATGGGCATTCAAATACCTCTCCCGCTCTGTCTTAATTCATATTTATTACCATTTCTGCAACACCCTTCCTCTTGGCACCTATATGTAGTTACAGAAAACTCATTGTACAGGGTTGGGAAATTTCTGATAGTTGAACTGTTATTGAGTAAAAGTTGCTGAGTAGTTGTAATATAGTAGGCTGGGAAGAGAAGCATTGGACTGTAAAAAACTATTAGACTCAAAGTATGTAACTGGTTTTTCACATCAAATAGATAAGCAGATTCACTGGATCCTGATCTAAATCATTGGTGATGTTATTCTCACTATAATTGTTATTCTCCTTATGTTTCCACTATGTTCATATTCTCTAATAAAGAACAGTAAAAAATAGATTAGGATTTACTTATTAAAGTACCCTAACTATGACTGATAAGTTTTATCTTTATGTTTTCTTCTAAATGTGTGTTTGGGAATATTTCAATTGAGTATAACTAGTCAAGGAATGTTGGTGAACCCATGTCTTTCTAAGTAGAACTTGAGATGTTGTTGTTGAATGATATTTTCACTGCATGCTAAGTAGAGTCATAATCAAGGAATTTTATGGTTAGTCCTGTCCCTTTTTTAGTCTTAAACAATTGTTTTGAATATTTCCCTTAAAAGTGTGCCATAGCAGGCTAGGTTTAAAGTCCTTACCTGATCTTAGGTTACTTTTTGTGTTTATCTTAAATATCTTCCTTGAGTGCATGTCGAAAGAAGGCTAGGTTAAAATTCCTTACCTGATCTTAGATTGCCCTTTGTTTTTCTTATATGTTTTCTGTTCTTAAGAGTATGCCAAAAGCAGACTAGGTTAAAAGTACTAACCTCATCTTAGGTTGCCCTTTGTTTTCTTACATGTTTGCTCCTTTCACCACACTTCTTAATGTTCCATACCACAAACTCAACTTAAAATATCTTCTGATATAGATGACTTTCTCTTTGAAAACCCTTGAGTATTTGTTGTGCAAGTAAACCCTTTTATGATTCCATTGCCCAATGGTTTAGCACTGTTTTTTGGCCTATCTTCCCATGTTGAAACATACTTCCACTTATTTCCTCCTTCACTTCACATGACCTTCTCATTTAATGATCCCCAACAAACAAAAAAACAAACCCCTTACACTTTATAACTAGCCTAATATCATATCACAATCCTTAAAGATATATCCTCTGAAAACACTTACATATAGAGAGATCCCTCTCTGAATCTAGGAGGGCTAGATCCTAGGATTCCAAAGTGGTTCTGGTGTTGTCTTGTCATTTGGTATGCCAATTTGCCAAATCACAGGACCCCAACACTGCTCAATGTATGTATCTTCCTCAATGATCCCATTAAGGAACACAGTCTTCACATCCATCTGATGAATGTGCCAACCCATCTGTGTTGAGATTGCAAGGATGGTCCTTATGGAAGAATACCGTGTGACAGGTGAAAAGGTTTATTCATAATCAATCCCCTCGATCTGTGAGAAGCCTCTGGAAACAAATCTTGCCTTATACTTCTCGACGCTCCCATCAGTAGCTTGATTTACCTTGTAGATCCATATTGATCCTACAACTTATTTACCCACCGGCCTTGGAACAATCTCCCAAGCACTGTTTCTGACAATCGAGTCATACTCCTCCACCATGGAATCTACCCATGTAGGCTCCTGCACTGATTCTTCAAAAGAATATGGCTCTTTCACGATACACTTGCTCATGAGAGCCATGTATCTAGTAAATAAATCAGGTGACTGTCTCTGTCTGCACTGTGATGTAGGGACTCCTACATTCTGTGCTGCATCAAACTTCAGTCTCTCAGCTTCTGTGGTATGCTTTCTGCCTTGTCTGATGTTTGGTTCTGCATGAGTGGTATCCTCCACTCCATGAATCTCCTCCTGTGGCTGATCCACATCTAGAGGCTCATCATTGGGAACAAGAAGTTCCTCCTCTGCATGCAAGCATAGCTCGCTCTCAAGCATAGCTCATGCAGCACCCACGATCGTTCTGTTTTTCCTCTCCGCGACCCAATTTTGCTGTGGGTTATGAGGCACTATGATTTCTCTTCAAATTCCTTCTTTGCTACAAAATTCTTTGAATTCGTTCGAGATATATTCACCACCATTATCACTCCATAGAGCCTTCACTTGCTTCCCTGACTCCTTCTCCACCAATGATTTAAACTCACATAACTTTGAGAATGTTTCGCTCTTATTTTGCATGAATAATATCCAGCATCTACGAGAATATGCATAAAAAAATATAACATAATACCTATGTTTTGTTGTTGAAGCAACTGAGAAAGGTCCACACACATTTGTGTGAATTCTCTCTAGGATCATCGAAGCACGGTTCTCCTTCTCATGAAAGGTGGTCTTCACAAAATTAACCATAGTACATCCATTTCGCTAATCTGACTGTGCAGGAGTACCCTTGCGAAGTCCACTAGAAATTTGCTGCAAAATATTCATAGCGCCATGGTGAAGATGGCGTAATCTCCTGTGCCATAATTCGCCCTCATCCCGACTCACCACTTCTTCTGCTTTGCCCATCATTGCAGCACAGCCATCTACCTCCAGCGTGTAGATATTCTTAACTCAAATCCATATCCTCTTGGTTTGACCCATTGTTTTATGTCACAGGAAAGCTTTTCCCTCATTGAAAACAGTGTCATAACCTCTGTCTTCCAACATTGTGATGGAGACCAAGTTCTTCTTCGGACCTGGAACATGCATAACATCTTTCAACAGAAATGGATTACCTGAATCCCTCTCAAAGGTAATGGTCCAAATGCCTATTGCACTGTATCGACCATCGTTGCCCATCTCTATATGCATTTGGAGATCCTTCTCCTCCAAGTTACTAAACAACTCCTTGTCTCTTGTCATATGGAAAGACACACCAATATCAAGATACCACACCGATCCCATTGAGCTTGAAACCAAGCATGCGATCAAAGAGAAATCAAGGTCAAATTGTGAGGCTAAGGCCTCACCCATTTTAGCTCCAATATCCTTCTTGTTTTTCTTCTTCTGCGGGAAGTTAGTGGCGAAATGCCCATGTTTGTGATAGTGAAAACACTTTACCTTGGACAAATCCTACTTCTTGCCTTTAGCTTCGGATTTTGGATGGGATTTCTTCCCCTTCCCCTTCCTTTCTTTAGTAGCCAAAGCGAAATTCTCTTCATCATCATTCTTCGATGAAGAGCCATCCCTAGTACTTTGCCTTATCTCCTCCTGCACAAGATCTGACCAAAGTCGCTCCCAACTCTGCAGTTTCTCCCATGCATTGATAAAGCCTTCGTAGCTATGAAAACTCTTCAGAAGCTCAAGGAGAGCCAAGCTCACCAAGTATTCATCATCAATAGTAATCCCCACACTTCCCAGTTCATCCCTACAGTGGACAAACTTCGTGAGATATTTTGGAATATTGTCGCCCTTCTCCATTTTTATTTTTCTAAGCTTATCTTTCAGCGCCAACTTCCTCTGGTTGCTACTAATTTGGAAAAAATATGTCAAAGCCTTCCACATTTCAAATGGATTTTATTTCTCATGAAGGATAGACACAATATGGTCCTTCACACCTTCCAACATAATTCTTCTTGTCTTTGCTACCTTCTTTTGCCATGCGTCAAGTAATGCAGGATCGCTAGATCTTGGCTTAAGAACATCACTATCGATGAACTCCTTCAGTCCATTATATTCTAGCACCCCCTCCATCCTATCCTTCCAATCTATGTATTTCAAGCTACCATTAAGGGCATACTCCAGTCGCAACCCATTGAAATACATTTCAATGTATACTCATCTGTTGCACCAAGAAATAGGTTCACAAATTCTATTAAAAAGCCACTGAAATAATGATCAAAAGCATACCTTTTTAGTACTCCACATGCAACAAATTCGAATTTTCCACCAGCACAAAATCAACAATTCTTCTCATCTGCAATATTCAAGAATTAACACCGCTTTGATACCATGTAGAAATTATATAACATATGCATGTATATATCTAGATTCTCCAAATCTAACAATATTTATCTTCTTTCTAAATAGAGAATCCTTCCACTGTTAATCTTTTGTGGAAATTTAAACTGAATTGCAAACACATGAAGAAATAAAAACAATCGCACATAACACAGTTGTTTAACGGGAAATCCTGAAGCTAAAAACCCAAACTATCATATATTATGTATCATGGACATCATGTAAAAATCTCATATAAAGCTTAGTACATCAAGCTCTCATTACAATCAATCGTCACACACTAACATGAAGAAATCTGCAAATCCATGCACTGATTTCTTGCCACCTAATAGCCTGCCTCCACTGTGCAATCCCTGTTGAAGAAGACCCCTGAATTAATTCAAATCTACCTTGCCTTGACTGTGAAATCCTCATTGGAAACTCCAATTTTTGTGTGATGCAATCAATGCATCACTATAGTCACAACAGATAGTCCATCTCACCCTTTCACCTATCTCTCCACTGGGTCTCCATTGGAATTGACATGCACTATAGTTAACTGTTGTATTTGTTTAGTTGATTAATGAGTTATTATTTGTGAATTAAGTAACTAATTAATTCACTCCACTCTCACTAGTGTATTATTCAGTTAGACTAGATACAACTAGCTCAACTAAGTTTAACTCCATTAACTGAGTTAAACTGAATAACAACTCCATGAAATACTCTTCCAACTCTGTCATAACTTTTCCACTTCAGTTATAACTGAGTCCTCCATGCATGAACCACCAGTAAACCCTAGGAATTGCGTAATTCCTTCAGCCCACTGATTTGCCAAATCTGTACACTAAAATTAAGTGCTCCAAGAGAATAAGTTGATATTTAGAGTCTGATTATTATTAAGGGCTAATAATAATCGACACTTCTAGTTTTAGATCGATGATCTATAAATAGACTTCGCCCAATATTATAAAAATATAATTTCATCTATTTTTCCAACTTGACCAACCATCCACAAACAGCATCCTGCAACTTCTGAAATATGAACACCATGTCTAAAAGTAGACATATTCTAAAAATAGACTTACACCTAAAAATAGCCCATGGGCCCACTTAGTGAAGGTGACTGATTTTCACTAAGCTCATCATCTTGTTGAATCTCAACTCTCCCTCTCAAAAAAATGGGTATTATCCTTCACCCTGATCCTACCTCTATGGTATTCGAATTTTCTCCTGGTGAGCACCTTCGTCAGAATGTCTGAATCCTGATCTTCCGTAGGAATGTATTGAAGCAACATGATCTTCCACTAAACACAATCTCTGATATGATGATACCGGATATCAATATGTTTAGATTTATCATGAAACTCTAGATTAATTGAGAGTTTAATGAAACTCTGATTATCACAATGTATCACTGTGGGATATAAATGTGAACTAAATAAATCGACCAGGATCTTCCTCATCCAGATAGCCTCACATGTAGCTTGACTTGCTGCCATGTATTCTCTTCCACTGAACTAAGTGCCACAGATCTTTGTTTCCTGCTGTGCCAAGAAACTATTGTAGATCCAATATTGAAAACCCCTCCTGGTGTGCTCTTTCTGTTTGTTGGGCCGCCTGCCCAATATGCATCCGTGAAGCCATGCAAATTCACCTCATCCGTCTATTTGTACCATAAGCCATACTTAGATGTTCCCCTAAGATACCTCAGAACATGCTTGCCTGCCTTCCAAAAGAGCTTGGTAGTCTTAACCATCGTTTGTGAAAGCTGGTTCATCGCATAGCATATGTCTAGTCTTGTATTAACTAAATACATGAGCGAACCCACCAACTGTCGATAAAAAATGGCATCCACTACCTCTGCCGATGTAGCATCCTATTTCCTCCAATTTCCTGGAAGAAGAGTGTTGATAGGCTTGCAACATTGCATGTGAAAATTCTCCAGTATCTCCCGGGCATACTTGCCTTGAGACACAAACAGTTCACCTTCCCGCTGCAATATTTCCAATCCAAGGAAATAATGAAGGAGGCCCAAATCCTTCATCTCAAACTCCTTTTCAAGATCTGCCTTGCATGAGTGTATCAACTGCTCATCACCCGTTAGTATTAAATCATCAACATAAAGAACAATGATTAAAAGCCTACCCTCCACCACAATTTGGTATAGGTTTTCATCTGCCTCACTCTTGGTGAAGCCAAGTCTAGTGAAATAGCTGTCGATCCATGTGTACCAAGCACAAGGTGATTGCTTCAACCCATACAATGCTCTTTTGAGCCTGCACACATGCGACTTGCTACTGAAGATCTCAAATCCTTCAGGTTGCTCAATGTACACCTCTTCCTCAATTATCCCATTAAGGAACATAGTCTTCACATCCATCTGATGAATGTGCCAACCCATCTGCACTAAGAGAGAAAGGATGGTCCTTATGGAAGAATATCATGCAATAGGTGCAAAGGTTTATTCAGAATCAATCCCCTCGATCTGTGAGAAGCCTCTGGCAACAAATCTTGGCTTATACTTCTTGATGCTCCCATCAGCAGCTTTCTTTACCTTGTAGATCCATCTTGATCCTACAACTGATTTACGCATCGTCCTTGGAACAATCTCCCAAGCACTGTTTATGACAATGGAGTCATACTCCTCCACCATGGCATCTACCCATGTGGGCTCCTGCACTGCTTCTTCAAAAGAAGATGGCTCTGTCATGATACACTTGCTCATGAGAGCCATGTATCCAGTAAATCGGTCAGGTGACTGTCTCTGTCTGCGCTATGATGTAGGGACTCCTACATTCTTTGCCGCATCAAGCTTCAGTCTCTCAGCTTCTGTGGTAGGCTTTCTTCCTTGTCTGATGTTTGGTTCTGCATGAGTGGACTCCTCCACTCCATGAATCTCCTCCTGTGGCTGATCCACATCTAGAGGCTCATCTTTGGGAACAAGAAATTCCTCCTCTGCATGCAAGTGTAGCTCCCTCTCAAGCATAGCTCGTGCAACACCCACGATCGTTCTATTTTTCCTCTCCGTGACCCAATTCTATTGTGGGTTATGAGGGGCTATGAGTTCTCTTTGAATTCCTTCTTTGCTACAGAAGTATTTGAATTCATTCAATATATATTCACCACCATTATCGCTCTGTAGAGCCTTCACTTATTTTCCCGACTCCTTCTCCAACAATGCTTTAAACTCACAGAACTTTGAGAATGTTTCTCTCTTCTTCTGCATGAAGAATATCTAGCATATATGAGAATATCCATCAAAAAATATAACATAACACCTGTTTTTTTCTATTGAAGCAACCGAGAAAGGTCCAAACACGTTTGTGTGAATTCTCAAAAAGAAAAATTCAAAAAAATTTTGAAAAAAAAATTGAAAAAAAAGAAGACAAAATAAAAAATAAAAGGTGGACCCACCACCTCTTGGCATGCGAAAGAGAGTTTCTACATGAAAAATAAGACTGCTACAGGCACACAATATGCTACAGGAAGTTTCTACAGGAAATACAAATTTTCTACATGAAGTTAACCAGGAAAAATTTTGTTGATCAAAGGTGGTTTTCCTCCTCTCTTCTCTCTCTCCTCTACTTACACACTCCATGGAAAACTCTAGCATGCACCCATTCACTCATTTAAGCTTTAAATTAGGTAGAAAACTCCATTTGTATTCCTGACTGTAATTGCTACAGGAAATTCCTAGCAGCTACGGGATTCCTGTAGCACTAAAAGAAACCCTATAAATGCTATAGGAAACTTATTTAAAAGGAAAGTATCTCTCTCAAAGGTTTCTAAACTTCAAAAAGTGAATGATAATTTATTTTTTTCCTATACCTATCACTCCTAACCCTCACTTCACTCCATGCACAAGGATTCACTTTGTAAACCCTATGTTGTGCCATTAGCAGCTATATCACCTATACCTTGGCATGGGACCTCTCCCCTTACTTATCCATCACTCCATACCTAACATCCATAAACCATTTCCATTCATATCTAAGAAATATGGAGCCCCAAGAAGTAGAGAGAAGACTGCTACAGGAAGTTGAAAAGTTTCCTGTAGCAATTTTGTATATGGTAGAGAAAGGTCAAAATCTGAGGATAAGTTGATTAAGATGGCTTCAAAGGACCACCAACAGACTCCAGTAGGATGAACACACCAGAAAAGGCAACTGAGGACCTCCATGCAACACCTGCAAGAATTAAAAAAAAAAAGGTTAAGAAACTCACTCAGAAACAAGCTGCTAACTCAGAAAATACATAAAAAAAACACAACAAGAGAAATATAGCCATGATTATCACCAAATTCCAGCTCCTTGCACTAGATAATGTGTGAAACTCCTCAGAAACATGTACAAACATTAAGGCCCTAAATTTGCACACCATTACAATTGAAGAATCACTTGAGAGAAAGAAGCAGATTGAACCTACATTAGAATTTTAATGGGAAATTGAGATAGGGGAAGAAATGAAAATAGAAGAGTAGCAAGAAGATCATCAGAAGAAGTGACATATGGACCAATAAACAAAGAATGAAATAGGCCAACATACATGAAGAACCACAAGGCAAGGAGGATGAATAGTTTGCTCAGAGGATGAGTAACAGTTTCAGTAGGGGGGTATGATGGGCCTCTAAATTAGACATAAATTAAGGCACATCTAACCTTTCTTAGGTACATAAAATATATATTAAATCTCTCCGTCTACACTTAATAATGTTTTTTTTTATGCTTTAATATGTTCTTAGGATTTTTAAGAGATAATTTCATATTTGTGCCTAATATTATTTATTTTTGAACGATATTGTGAGAATAATGGGCAGATTATGAAGATTTGGAGAAGGAGATAATTTAGGGACTTTCTCCCAACTACTGGAGGATCAAGATTGGAGAATAAATGAACAAAATATCATGAAATAATTGAGAAATTCTAAAGAGATTCTGGAACTCCAATGATTGTGAAAATATATGAATGTGTTCCCTATGATCGATACATCTGTATCCTATAGTGAAGCAGAAAGGAAAATTTTCAAAGGCCTGCGAGGTAAGTACTTGAACTCATTGGAGCTTTGGATTAAGATGATATTGTGTGAAAAGGGTGTAATACAGATGCAATAAGATTAATGTTCGAAGGAAATAAAACTATAACTACGTAATGCGGTAAGAGGTTTAGGGTAGATTGGGATAATTACATTGAATTTGGGTATAGTCCACTATTTGATTCTGAAAGTGAAGAAGGAGAAAGCCACCTTGCTACCCCTAGAAGTGCGTTGGTAAAATTTGAATCTCATCAAGGCGCTTCACAACCCATCCCTATACCGTTCCTCCACATCTGGCTCCACCTCCACGTCCCTTGTTTACGATGGCTCAATCACCAAAGATTTCTATTTTCAAAGGATTGAATGATCCCGAGTAGTTCTGGTTTGTTGCAGAAGCGATATGGAGATCACAGATCTTCACTGATGAAAATATGAAGAAATCACAGTTTCTCACAACGCTGCAGGACATAGTGTTGTCCTGGTATATGAAATACACCTCGATCAACCCGAATTCCATGTTGGACCAAAGAAAGGATGAAATTAATGCTGAGTTTAAGAAACTGAAGTCGCAGTTCCATTGTATTATGAAGATCAAAGAGATGAAGCAATTGGTCATTGAAACTATGTGGGAAGTAGATCAAATATTTAAGACACTACTAAGCTAAATCATCTTTGCGATCCTTGATGAGAAACATAAGGAATGGCTTATTTTTGCGTTGTTACCTCATCTGAGATTGACATTATCACAACAGAAGATCGCAACCCAAGCTGAAGCATTCGAGATTGCGATGAAACCGGAAGCTTCATCGATAGCGGATACCAGTATCGGGGTTTAGCAGATCCAAACCCAATTGGAAAGGTTACATATGGAACTCCAAGATTTGAAGAAGGGAAAATAGGTCCAGTCTGACATGCACGCAAAAGTGTGGTGCATAAAGTGCAAAGCGGAGGGCCACCATAAGGATCAGTGTCCTGTTTTTAGAGATTACTTGGGGAATGGGATGCCAAGTTTGTTGAAGCCTGGGCCAAGTAATAGACCAAGTGTGGGACCAAATTTCTGGTGAATCTTATGCGAATTTGTAGGAAAACACTCCATAAACTACTGTCATCTGGTGCAGAAGTACATCCGGTCGCTGAAGCAATTTTTATGTAATTTATGTAGTTTAGTGGGACATGATGACAAGAAATTTTGAAGCTATGATCTATTGGTGCAAAGTCCTGTAGCATACCGAGTGAAAGTCGAAGGTTGCGAAGATCCAAGATCTCCAAGAATGCGTGGAGGTTTCCAAGGTCGAGGGCGTGGTCGAGGAGGAGGTGTTGGACAAGGTCGCAAACAAATCATATGTTATAATTGCGCTCAACCTGGACTATTCACCAAGGATATTTCATTAGGGGAATTTTGAGGTCTAAAATGGGCCTCCTAAGGAAATTATAAAATAATGGTGGAAAAAATCAAATAAGATTTGATGACATCATCAAATTTTAGAGGGAAAAATGAAAAAACTACTTTTTCAACTCATATTTTCAACTTATCTCCCAAAGTTTTTACTCAAATTTCGAGCGGGAGTACTCGTTGGATGCGAAATTTAATTCCTCATCCAAGGAGTACCATGTTGCATACTTTCGATGGGTCCTACTACACAAAAAATGAGAAATACATGAAAAACGTGATTGTAATCACGTTTTTTTATGTATTTCTCATTTTTCGTGTAGTAGGATGCATCGAAAGTATGCAACATGGGTACTCCTTGGATGAGGAATTAAATTTTTCATCCAACGAGTACTCCCACTCGAAATTTTAGCAAAAACATTGGGAGATAAGCTTAAAATACGAGTTGAAAAAGTAGTTTTATTATTTTATTATTTTCTAATATTTTTACCCTTTTACTTAAAATATGGTGAATTATCCCCCATGGTTGACATCATCATCTTGAATCCTATTGGTTCTTATAAAGTGTATTTTTGTTGTACATTTTTCTTAGGAGGCCCATTTTAGACCTCAAAATTCCCTTATTGAGAATCCCATTGTCGTATCTTGTAGTTATTGTCGCGCATTTGATAACGAAATAGAGGATTTTCCTACACTATTGGCTCAAATGCAAGAAAATAAAAATCAACAACGTTCCCAAAATATACAAATGATGAGGGTTGAACAACGCAAGGAAGATTCGAGTGTCAACATAATGACACGTAGCAGTGTAAATACCAGGGAGGACCGCACGGAAGGAAAGCGACCTGTGGAGGATACCTGGGTCTAGAAAGTTGGAGACAAGAATGTTGGGTTCAACGCCCAACGTGAAAGAGATAATTTCATGGAAGAAAAGAAGAATTTTATGGATTCTAGAGCTTTGACATCAAAGACACAGTTACAAATATTTCCATTGAAGACCAAGCCCAAGGATATTACTGAAACAAAGGAAATTGATCCATCCTTTCTGAAGTCCTTCTTACAGACATGTATGAAGTTCCTAAGGGATCAAAAATCAATGGATGGATTGTAGGAGATGATAGATAACTTCACTGGAAAAGAAGATCCATGACTTGAAAAATGTGCAGTAAACAAGGTCTACAAAAATAAGAAAAGAATTGGCAAAGAAATGTGGTTATTACATAGATCGGGGATTATGAAATGGACCAAGTAATCCTTGATCTTGGATCAGATGCCAATGTATTGCCAAAATATTCATGGGAACGAATGGGGAGACCAAAGATGCAATGGTCATCGATTCATATTAGAATGGTAAATCAACATAAAGTCATTCCTATGGGTCGATTGCATGGCATTAACGTAGATATTGATGGTGCAAGTTTATTGTTCGATTTTGAAGTTATTGAGATTGTTGATGATAGAAATCTGTATCCTGCGTTGCTTGGATTTGATTGGGATTATGACATGGATGCTATAATCAATTTTAAAAATACATAGATGGTGTTTGAAAATAATGGTACAAGGGTTGTTGTGCCTTTGGACCTCTGAAGGAGTGCAATACCTAGAGCTAGTCTGGCATGAATATGGTGATGCTGATATTGTTAAGATCTATAAGATCACTGTGCAAGATGAATTTTAGATTAATCCTACCACTGATGGCAAAATAATTTGGGAGTGTTATAGTTTGTGTGTTTCCGACTCCAACGAAGAATTAGAGCATTGGTAGAACCGCTTGCATGAAGTATCTACTAAGCGGTGTAACAAAGTTACCAAATCACTTCAATGTGTCATATCAGAGGTGTGTGACTTGCCATTTTATGATGGAACTGGGAATGTTGTCTTATTTCTGGATGAATTTGAGTAGAAGGCACTTGAGTAACAACGATATCAATCTTTGGATTCGCCTTGAGGTCCACTCTAGCCCGGTGGTGGGGCATGCACAAAGAAATCTTAGGAGGATGGAAGGAATTTTGCAAGATGATAAGACTCGGGTTTGGTAATGTGTAAACTAATATCATAGAGAAGTACAATGGTAAAAATGATCCTCGTGAGAATTTATCTCACTGGAATGTAACTTGGGGCGAAAAATCTCAACCTAAGTGGGTGCATATATTCTTTCATACCTTGGATACGATACCTCAACAGTGGTTTCTTGAAACAGAGTTGTGCCATGGCACCATAGATTGGTATGAGATGACAGAAGGTTTCTTATTAACGTATAACTTCATTGATGGTTGGGATTGTATTAATGATGCTCTTCAAGAAGTCAAAGAAGGAGTACTCTGAATTACCACTGAGCCAAGGGCTTTTGTACATCTTGATTGGGTTGCGCAGTTGGAACAAGCCTGAGAGTGTTACAATTTGATTTTTGAATAAGGTGAGGAGGATTCGTGTAATGTTAATATTTCTAAGTTAGAAGGGCAGCGCAAGGTTGCGGTTCCTGAAGTAGAGATGCCAGACATAACACTGTTAAAAATCAACAAGAAAATGTGTGTCTAATTTATTTTTCCCTTAAATAAATTAGACAATAAATTGTAATCTTATCTCATAACAACTTGTATTAGTTAACTAAGTCAGAGAGACTAAGTTAGCTCAAGAATTTCGAGTTGAGGGTCAAAGGTGAGGCATGTAGAGTGATTATATTATTTTTGGGGTCTAGTTGTAGTTAATGCACTAGTGTGGTGTGAGTGTAATCAGTTAACTCAAATTAATTGAGTTAAAATCGGTTTAACTAGTTCTAACTGAGTGATGAGCTAGTGAGAGGTCCAGTGAATTAAATTAGATTTAATTCACAAGTAGTGATCAATCAGATAATTGATGATTTGATTTTATTAGTTGCATGAATTTCAATTCTAATGAAGACCGAGTTGAGACAAAGGTTAAAGGGAAGATAACTATCAGTTGTATTATTAGCAAACTACCCAGGTGCAGTTATAAAGCCATAGGATGCCCGTGATGGATTGCGCGGTCAAGGAAAGTTGGAATTCCTATTTAATAGGGATTTATTTTCCTAGGAATTGTGTGAGAAAGGCAAGATGAAGGAAGGCAGGAAATTGGCTATGTGTTTGTCCATTTTTTCCTAGATCAGTGTGAGATGATTGGTAGAGTGCATGAGATTCTTGTGAGCAGGAATCCATTGTATTGTTTCATGATTCCTTGGCTTATTATACAATAGAGATAGAGGGGTTTTCAGTAGTTTCTTTCCCTAGGAAAATCTTGTGTTGTGTGATTGATTTACTTCTTTCTATTACTTGCATGTGATTGAACAATCGTGTTTTATATTCCACAAATATTATAGAAGGATTCGGTATCTTGTTTTAGTACACGACATGATGGGATTAAATCCATTGGTATAATTTCTACAAGAACAACCTATCAATACTCAACAAGTCAACATAGGCTCATAAACGGAGGCCAAGTTCGCGAAGATTGGGGACTATTGGGACGATGACACGGTGAGCAAGGTCACTGAGTTGTTGAATGCATACTAAGATCTGTTCCCAACGAAGTTCATAGAGATGAAAGGAATTTTAGGATATCTGGGAGTTATGCACATGACTTTGAATCCAGATGTGAATCCAGTCAAGCAATGCCCATATCAGCTGAACCCTAAATACAAGGAGAAAGTAAGGGATTCACTAGAAAATATGCTTAGTGCTGGCATTATTGAACCAGTAGAAGAGTCTAAGTGGGTTAGTCCTATTTTTGTTAGAAAATTATATATTACAGAGCAATGCAACACATAAAATATGCGAAAAACACAAGCACACAAAACACATAAAACCAGAGAGACACAGATATACGTGGTTCACCCAGTTTGGGCTACGTCCACCCCGAACAACCAGTCCTTCCTTTCTATTATCCAGCAAAATGAAGAGACACAACCTACAGCAGATCCGTTGTAATATCCTATGTTCTCTCTCACACTCTCCCTATCTGTTTCTCGCTCTGAGAATACACATACAATACACAGCCACAATATAATACCCTCATAAAAGTGAGGGGTTTCATTCTAGAGAAAAAAAACCCTAAAATAAACATAACTTCTACCGTCAGATCATCCGCCTAATGAATGGCCCAGATTGACTAGAAATTACTATACTTTTACAAGGCAATTTTACATCTGTTTTTAGCTTCGAGGGCGCTGCCCTCGAAACTACCCACCAAGGGGGGGCTCCATAAAGTCGCAACTACCCCCCATGGACCTCCCAAGCAGCATTTAATTATGGGTGTTGTTGCCTCCCCATTAAGGTACAGGGGTCCAACGTTGTGATACAAAATAAACAAGATAATCAGGCTCCACACCCAACAATCTCCCACTTGGAGACTGATTGTAGCAACTCCATCGCTGCTTCATTTTCTGGACAATGAATCCAATTTAGATCTGGCTATTTCTCATATTCATCGCCATTCTTGAAGATCAATTGAAACTGAGCATATTCTCAGTTTCTCCCTGGTTACAACTTTTGTTAACATATCTGCAGGATTCTGGCTAGTGTGTATCTTTTCTAGCTTCAACTATCCATCTTCCAATACTGACCATATGAAATGGTACTTGAGATGTATGTGTTTAGTCCTAGAATGAAATACTGAGTTCTTTGGAGGATGAATGGCACTTTGGCTATCACTGTATAACATGCCCATATCGTGCTTCTTATCCAATTCATCCATAAACCTTTGTAACCAAATCATTTATTTACTAGCCTCTGTAGCAGCAACATACTCTGCTTCTGTTGTTGAAAGTGCAACAACACTTTGGATTTTTGAAACCCAATTGACAATTGTTCCACCTACTATAGTAAATACATATCTTGTAGTTCTCCTCATTTTATCTCTATCACCTGCCATATCAGCATCAACATATCCATGTAGAGCAATGTTTGAACCACCAAAGCATAATGCTTGATTTGTGGTACCTCTCAAATATCTGAGAATCCTTTTTACTTCCATCCAATGTTATTTTCCTGGATTGTTCATGTGCCTACTTACAACTCCCACTGCATGTGCAATATCAGGCCTTGTGCAGACCATTGCATACATTAAGATTCCAACTACTAATGCATATGGAACTTTAGACATATAGTCCATTTCTTCTTGGGTCTTGGGGCACATCTCCTTACTAAGTTTGAAATGGCCAACAAGATTGTAATGGCCCCGGTTTGCATTACGAATATTAAATCTTTTCAATTCCTTTTTTATGTGTACTCATTCTGAGACAATGTTAATTTGCAAATTTTCATGTCTCTAGTTATTCTCATACCAAGGATTTTTTTTGCAGCTCCCAAATCATTCATTGCAAATGGACTTGGAAATTTTAATTTCAGAACATTTATTTCCTGCATGTTATACCCTGAAACAAGCTGGTCATCTACATACAATAACAATATAATATAGATGACATCATTTTTCTTTTTCAGGAAAACACAATGATCAAAGTGACATATAGTATAACCTTGTTGAGACATAAACCTGTCAAATTTTAGATACCACTGCCTTGGAGCCTGTTTTAAACCATACAAGCTCTTCTTTAACCTGTGCACTAATTTTTCCTTCCCTTTGAGCTCATATCCCTATGGTTGCTGCATATAGATCTATTCCTCCAAATCTTCATGGAGAAATGATGTCGTTACATCTAAATGTTCAAGATGAAAATCTTCCGCTGCTACAAGACTTAAAATAGTTTTGATTGAAGTCATCTTAACAACAAGAGAAAATTTTTCATCAAATTCAATACCTTTCTTTTGTGCAAACCCCTTCACCACAAGTCTAACTTCGTACCTCTATTTTCCTCCATATTCTTCCTTCAGCCTGTAAACCCATTTATTAGGTGTAGTTCTACGAGAAACCTCACTAAGTCCCAAGTTTGTTTATGCATGGAGTAGTCCATCTCTTCTTCCAGCTGGCTCCCACTTCTTCTGGTTTATTTGCATTTTTTCTTGTTCTTGTAATAGGTTCACCGATGTCGATCTGACAATAAATAATATAATGAAGTATCGTTCGGGGTCTACTTATCTGGTAGATCTTCTAACCATTTTTTGGAATGTTTGAGGTGCATGTTGATGGTGTGGTGGTTGCTGCTGCTGTGGTTGTTGATTATTATTATTTTCAGGCACCTTTACTTTTTCAGATATCTCATCAAGAACCGCGTATTCCTTTCTTTCTTTTTCTTGTTTCTTTTCCTGCAGCTGATTCTTATACAGGACCTTTTCATTGAATATTACATCTTTTCTCCTAATGATTTTGTGATTTTCTTAATCATATAAGCGATAACCAAAATCATTAGCACCATATCCAATAAAGGTACATTTCTTTGATTTTGCCTCAAGCTTTGTTTTGTTTTCTTTATTAATATGGACAAAAGCCTCACAACCAAAAGGCTTTAAAAAAGAGTAGTTTTACATTTTTACATTTTTACCTGTCCATGATTCTTCTGGAATACCACCATCCAAGGAACTTGAAGGCCCTCTATTTATTAGATAAAAAGCAGTAACTATAGCATCTGCCCAAAATTGTAAAGGCAATCCTACATGTAATCTCATGCACCTTGCATGCTCCATGATTGTTTTGTTCATCCTTTCTGACACACCATTTTCTTGTGGTGTTCCTGGAACTTTCTTCTCTTTGTGAATTCCATGCTCTAAACAATACCTATCAAACTCTTTGCTGCAATATTCCCCTCCATTGGTTGATCTGAGACACTTCAACTTATTTCCTGTCTCAATCTCAACCAAAGCTTTCCATTTCTTGAAAGTATCAACTACATCAAATTTATTCTGAATACAATAAATCCAAGTTTTTCTAGTTGCATCATCAATAAAAGTAACATAATAACGAGAGCCACTGAGAGATGATACCTGAGTAGGTCCCCATACATATGTATGCACAAGCTCTAATTTTTTTCTCTTCTTTTCTTTCCCAACTCTAAGAAATTTGACTCTCTTATGTTTTCCATAAATACAATTCTCACAGAAATCCAAATCAACATTCTTCAAACCCGACAACAAATTTCTTGAGTGAATAATTTTCATCCCCTTCTCACTCATGTCTCCGAGCCTATGATGCCATAATGCTGCATCTGCTCCTTTGGAATAAAGCATTAACAAAGTTAGAAATACCATTGCATAAATACAATGTACCAACCTTTTCACCTTTTTCTATTACCATGGCTCCTTTGGTGACCTTCCAAGTTTTATCTGTAAAAGTTGTCACACAGCCTTCACCATAACTGCCCTGTTGAAATAAGATTTTTATTCAGATATGGAACATGCCTTACCTCCTTTAATAGCCATTAGTTTCCATTCTGTTGTTTTACAAGAACTTTACCCATTCCAACAATTTTACAGGTTTTATCATCACCAAAACGAACTTGTCCAAAATCTCCTTGAACATAATCATGAAAATATTTATTATCAGGTGTGGCATGGAATGAGGCCCCTGAATCTACCACCCAGGAATAAGTAACATTTTAAAAATAAATAATCAAAGCATCTTGTAACACATCACCTGTCACATTTTCTTCATGATTGTTTTCTTGCTGTGCGTCTCCTTCTTTTACCTTCCGAGATCTACATTATTTCTTCAGGTGTCCTTTCTTTCTGCATTTCCAACACACTATCCCCAATCGAGACTTGGATCTACCTTTCCTTGATTTACTGCGATATCCTAAGCTCTTTCCTCTTTCCATTTTTCTTCCCCTAGACTCTGCACTCAAAGCATTACCCGATGTCTCACCGGAGCTTTTCCGTCACATTTACTCGCTAAGGATAGCACCGACAACATCATCAAACTTTAAAGTACTAGATTCGGAGACAAAGTTACTAATGGACATAACTAAAGCATTCCAGCTTTCTGGTAATGAGCACAAAAATAAAAGAGCACTAACTTCATCATCAAAGTTTACCCCTATAGAACTTAACTGACTGGTAACTGTATTAAAATCATTTAAATGGTCTGCAACAAATCCACCTTCCGACATCTTCATATTCAATAAATGTTTCATAAGAAATACCTTGTTTGAGGCCGAGGGTTTTTCATATAATTTCACCAATGCCTTAATCAAACCCTCTGTTGTTGTTTCCTTCGAAATATTGAAGGCTAACGATGTCGTGAGGTACAACTGTACTTTTTCGAGTGCCTTTCTATCGAGAATATTCCATTCTGCGTCTGTCATAGTTGTCAGCTTCTTTGTTTTTCCGCTCAATGGTAGGTACAGATCTTTCTAATATAGATAATCTTCCATCTAAATCTTCCACAACGGGAAGTTTTGGCTGTTAAATTTCTCGACCCTAAACTTACCATCTTTTTCCATTTCTCCCACTCGAACCAGGAACCCTTCTTTCTTGCAAGTTTATTAGCCAAATAGACCTTCGGCTCTCATACCAGTTGTTAGAAAATTATATATTATAAAGCAATGAAACACATAAAATATGCGGAAAACACAAGCACACAAAACACATAAAACCACAGAGACATAAATATACGTGGTTCACCCAGTTTGGGCTACGTCCACCCTGAACAGCCAGTCCTTCCTTTCTATTATCCAACAAAATGAAGAGACACAATCTATAGTAGATCCGCTATAATATCCTCTGTTCTCTCTCACAGTCTCCCTATCTGTTTCTCGCTCTGAGAATACAGATACAATACACATCCACAATACAATACCCTCATAAAAGAAAGGGGTTGCCTTCTAGGGCAAAAAACCCTAAACTAAACATAACTTTTACCTTCAGATCATCCGCCTAATGAACAACCAAGATTGACTAGAAATTACTATACTTTTACAAGGCAATTTTACATCTGTTTTTAGCTTCGGGAGCACTGCCCCCGAAACCAGGGAAAATTTTAGGGGCTAATATTCGTATATGGGCTAAGTTTCCACATTTTTTCCAAAAAAAAGATTTGCTAATTCCCATTTTTTCCTAAAAGTGATTCGCCCAAATTTTATAAGAAAAAAATATTTTACCTTAAAAATTGCCAAAATTCTATAGAGACTATATAAAATCACTGAAAATTTTAATATTTTTACAAAAATATAACTAATCATTTTATAGTTTGCATATTATGGATTAATAAGATTCGCCAAGGTTTCTAATCTTTAAGATAAGTTTCCATCCTTAAAATTTCTCCTGCCCGAAACCCCCCGCCAAGGGGGGGGCTCCATAAAGTCACAACCTCCCCACCTAGACCCCCAGGGCAGTGTTTAATTACGGGCGACGTTGTTGCCCCATTAAGGTACATGGGTCCAATGCTGTGATACAAAATAAACAAGATAATCGGGCTCCACACCCAACAATTTTGGTACTGGAAAATAAAACTAAGGGATAAATAAGGATTTGCGTTGATCACAGAAAGTTGAATGATGCATGTGTCCATGATCCCTTTCTGACTCCATTCACTAATGAAGTTTTGGAGAATGTTGGAGGGCAAGAAAACTACTCATTTACTGATGGATTCTCAGGATACCATCAGATTAGAATTTCACTGGAAGATAAGAGAAATACCACCTTCGATACTAAATGGGGATCATTTTAGTACATATTCATGCCATTTGGATTAAATAATGCTCTAGCCATATTTTCTAGAGTCGTCATTGCAACATTCAAAGAATACATTCACTAGTTTTTGGAAGCGCATTTTGATGACTGGACAGTCTTTGGCCTGTTAAAGAAGCATGTTTCTAATTTATGCTTGATGTTGGATACCTACAGGAAGTATCAAATCTCCTTAAACCTGAAGAAATGTATTTTTTGTGTGCCATATGGTATATTGTGGAGAATATCGTCTGCAAACAAGGATTGATGGTAGACCCTGTGAATATCATTTTGATTATAAATTTGGAGCCCCCAACAAATGTGAAGCAACGACACATGATGCTTGCACACTAGTACATATGGTCAATTTTCTGACACTTTAGTTCCGACAGTTTTGACGTATTGTCGGAAATTTCCCCAATTTTTCTCAAATTTTTTAATCCCGCCAACAAGTGTCTCTCTAAAGACATTTAGGGGTATCGTCAAAATAGCGATGTTTAGGGGTATCGTCGAAATAATGAATTTTTGGGACAAAGCATCGAAAGTGCGGCATTTAGGACCAAAGTGTCAAAAGTGCGACGTTTAGGACCAAAGCATCAGAAGTGCGACATTTAGGCAAAGCATTGGATGCCCAACGTTTAGGAATAAAGCATCTGAATAGAAACATTTTCGTGTGATGGCGCCCAAGTAAACACGTTCGGGTCTGGTCGAGTCAGGTCGTGTGAGGGATCCCAAGGAACACGTCGAAGTCAGGTCGTGTCAGGTCTTGTGACGATTCCCAAGGAATGCCTCCGGATCGGGTCATGTCGGGTCATGTGAGGACACCCAAGGAACGCCTCTGGGTCAGGTCGTGTGATCAAGTCATGCGAGGGCGCTCAAGGAAATGAATTCGTGCGGGTCGGGTTGGGTTTGGTCGGGTCGTGCTGTGTGAGGTTGTCCAAGGAAACACGTTCGTGCAGGTTGGGTCGAGTCGTGTGATGGCACCCAAGGAAATGTGTTCGAGTTGGGTCAGGTCGGCTCATGCCATATTGTGAGGGCACCCAAGGAAACGTGTTCGGGCGGGTCAAGTCGGGTTTGGTCAGGTAGTAATGTGTGAGGCCACCCAAGGAAATGCATTCAGGCAGGTCGGGTCAGGTCGTGTGAGTTTGATCATATAAAAAATGCTAAGTTGTGACCGCCTGTGTTGCTTGTGCACATTGTCAGATCTGTTTTTTGTTTGCTCCCTTGTGTGCCCTTCGTTCATATGGGTTGGGTCGTGCCGTGTGAGCGTTCGAGTCGGATAGTGTGAGGGAGGTCGTATAAAAAATGATAAGTTGTCACCGCCTGCATGCCTTGTGCATGTTCTTGCAACTCGTTTGTCGTTTTCTCCCTCATGCCTTCAATGTTTGGGTGAGTCAGGTCGGGTCGTGTGATGGTGCCCAGGGAAACATGTTTGGGTCGGGTTGTGACATACTGTGAGGGCACCTAAGCAAACACGTTCGGGGGGATTGGATCGGGCTGGGTCATGTGAGGGCGCCCAAGGAACGTGTTTGAGTCGAGTCACGTTGGGTTGTGTGAGGGTGCCCAAGTAAATTCATTCGGGTCGGGTCGGGTCGGGTCATGCCGTGTGAGGTCACCCAAGGAAACACATCATTCAGGCGGGTTGGGTCGAGTCAGGTCATGTGAGGGAGCCCAAGGAATGTGTCTAGTCAGGTCGTGTGAGGGCACCTAAGGAACACATCTGGGTCGGGTCGTGTCGGGTCATGTGAGGGCGCCCAAGGAACGTGTTGGGATCAGGTCATGTGAGGGCACCCAAGGAAACACGTTCAGGTGGGTTGGGTTGGGTTTGGTCAGGTCGTGTTGTGTGAGGCCACCCAAGGAAACACATATGTGCGGGTTGGGTTGAGTTGTGTGATGGCGCCCAAGGAAATGTGTTCGAGTCGGGTCAGGTTAGGTTGTGCCATTTTGTGAGGGTGCCCAAGGAAATGCGTTTGAGTGGGTCAGGTTAGGTTGGGTCTGGTCCTGCCGTGTGAGGCTGCCCAAGGAAACACGTTCGAGCGGGTCGGGTCGTGTGATGGTGCCCAAGAAATCGCATCCGGGTGAGTCAAGTTAGGTCATGTAAGGGTGCCCAAGGAAACACATTCGGGTGGGTCGAGTCGGGTCAAGTCGGGTCGTACCGTGTGAGGCCAGCCAAGGAAACTGTTCGAGCGGGTCGGATCGGGTCATGTGAGGGCACCCAAGGAAATGCATTTGGACGGGTCGGGTTGGGTTTGGTTGGGGTCGTGTCATGTGAGGCCACCCAAGGAAACATGTTTGTGTGGGTCAGGTCGAGACGTGTGATAGCGCCCAAGGAAACGTGTTCGGGTCAAGTCAGCTCAGGTCATGCCGTAGTGTGAGAGCACCCAAAGAAACACATTCGAATGGGTCGAGTCAGGTCGGGTCATGTGAGGGTTCCCAAGGAATGTGTTTGGGTCGGGTCGTGGAAGGGCTCCCAAGGAAATGCGTTTGGGTGGGTTAGGTTGGGTCCGATCGGGTCGTGCCGTGTGAGGCCACCCAAGGAAATGATTTTGGGTGGGTTAGGTCGGGTCTAATTGGGTCGTGCCATGTGAGGCCGACCAAGGAAACACATTCAGGTGGCTCAGGTCAGGTCATGCCATGTGAGGACACCCAAGGAAATTCTTTCGGGAGGGTTAGGTCAGGTTCAGTCGAGTCGTGCCATGTGAGGCTGCCCAAGGAAATGTGTTCGGGCAAGTCGGGTCGGGTCATGTCATGTGAGGGCACCCAAGGAAATGCGTTCAAGCGAGTTAGGTCAGGTCGTGCTATGTGAGGGCACTTGAGGAAATGCGTTCAGGCAGGTTGAGTTAGGTAAGGTCATGTGAGGGTGCCCAAGGAACGCCTCCCGGTCGGGTCATGTGAGGGCACCCAAGGAAACTCGTTCGAGCGATTCAGGTTAGGCCTAGTCAGGTCGTGCCATGTGAGGCTGCCCAAGGAAATGTGTTTGTGCGGGTGGGGTCGAGTCGTGTGATGGTGCCCAAGGAAATGTGTTCAGGTCGGGTCAGGTCGCGTAATGTCTTACTGTGAGGGTGCCCAAGGAAACATGTTCGGGTGAGTCAGGTTAGGTCATATGGGGGCGCAAAAGGAAATGCGTTCGAGTAGGTTGGGTCGGGTCTGGTTGGGTCATGTTGTGTGAGGCTGTCCAAGGAAACGTGTTCAGGCAGGTTGAGTCAGGTCGGGTCGGGTCGTGTGATCGAGCCGTGTGAGGGCGCCCAAGGAAACATGTTCGGGCAGGTTGGGTTGGGTCTGGTCTAGTCGTGCCGTGTGAGGTCACCCAAGGAAACGCGTTCATGCGGGCCAAGTTGAGTCGTGTGATGGCGCCCAAGGAAACACATTCGGTTTGGGTTAGGTTGGGTTGTGCCATACTGTGAGGTCACCCAAGGAAATGCGTTCGAACAAGTCGGGTCGGGTCGGGTTGGATCGTGTGAGGGCACCCACAGAACGCGTTTGGGTCAAGTTGAGTCGGGTTGTGTGAGGGCGCCCAAGGAAATGCGTTCGGGTGGGTCAGGTTAGGTTTGGTCGGGTCATGTGGTCTGAGGCCACCCAAGGAAACATGTTCGGGCGGGTCGGGTCAAGTCATGTCGTGTGAGGGTGCCCAATGAAACGCGTTTGAGCAGATTGGGTCGGGGCAGGTTGTGTAAGGGTGCCCAAGAAAATGCGTTTGGGCGGGTCAAGTCGAGTCAGGCCAGGTTGTGTCATGTGAAGGCACTCGAGGAAATGCATTCAGGCGAGTCGGGTTAGGTCAGATCGTGTGAGGGCACCCAAGGAATGCATCCGGGTCGGGTCGTGTCAGGTCATGTGAGGGCACCTAAGGAATGCGTTCGGGTCTGGTCATGTCAGGGCACCCAAGGAACGCATCCGGGTCTAGTTGTGTGATCGGGTCGTGTGAGGGCACCCAAGGAAACGTATTTGGGTAGGTTGGGTTTTCTCTGGTCGAGTCGTGTCATGTGAGGCCACCCAAGGAAACATGTTTGTGCAGGTCGGGTCGAGTCAAGTGATGACACCCAAGGAAACGTGTTCGGGTCAGGTCAGGTCATGTCTGGTCGGGTCATGCCGTGTGAGGCTGCCCAAGGAAATGTGTTCATCTAGGTCAGGTTGAGTCGTGCGATGGCGCCCAAGGAAACATGTTCGGGTTGGGTCAGGTCGAGTCGTACCGTACTGTGAGGGTTCCCAAGAAAATGTGTTTGGATGGGTCAGGTCATGCCATGTGAGGCTGACCAAGGAAATGCGTTCAGGCAAGTCAGGTTGGGTCATGTGATGGTGCCCAAGGAAATGCGCGTTCGGGTCGGGTCAGGTCTGGTTGTGCCATACTGTGAGGGCACCCAAGGAAACACTTTTGGGCGAGTCCAGTTAGGTCATGTGAGGGAGCCCAAGGAAACGTGTTCGGGCGAGTCGGGTCAGGTTGGGTCATGTCGTGTGAGGCCACCCAAGGAAATGTGTTCAGGCGGGTCAGGTCAGGTCGTGTGATCGGCTCGTGTGAGGGCACCCAAGGAAATGCGTTCGGGTGGGTCGAGTTGGGTCTGATCGAGTCATGTCGTGTGAGGCCACCCAAGGAAACATGTTCGTGTGGGTTAGGTTGAGTCGTGTGATGGCACCCAAGGAAATGCCTTCGGGTTGGGTTAGGTTGGGTCGTGCCGTACTATGAGGTCACCCAAGGAAACGTGTTTGGGTGGGTCGAGTTGGGTTGGGTCATGTGAGGGTGTCCAAGGAACGTGTCCAAGTCGGGTCATGTAAGGCCCACGCTTCATGAGGTGCGTTCAAGATAACGAGTGTGCCCATCGGACGTTCGGATAGAGTTCGGGCACCTTGCGACATTATAGTCATATCATCTCATCGTAACCGCATGAGCGTGACCATGTGACGATGGAGGAAACCAAGCAGTGACAAAGTGACGTTAGCGAGGGTATCATTACATAGTAGCCAATGGGGGTCGTTGGCTGAGCGATGTTTATAATGGAACGTCACAATGTAACCGAGTGGGAGGCTGACGTATTAAAGTTGGAAGCCAACGTTACATTATAGCGAAATGGGAGAATATACAAAGGAAATGGGTCGAAAACCTTAATCGACAGCGAAAAAGGCATAAATGAAGTTTGGATGCGGGATAAAACAAGAGATGTTGATTTGAAATGACGAACGATGGAGATTTCGCAATGAAGTCCTTTGGAAGAATGGTGGAGGGTGATAGTTCAATGGTTGGATGAAATTAGGGCTGTTGGATGAGTGTGATGAACGACGGAGATTAAAATATGAGAAAATATAATATGACGGGGAAAAGTAGTTTCGGCCAAAGAAACCGCTGGTGTCGCGCTGAGAAAAGAGAGAAAGGCGATATTGCCTTTTTGAACGCGATATGCGTTAGAGCTTGACACGTGGCCTTTTAAAACCACCCACATTGCGTAATTTTAAAACATTAACCATCGGACTTAAAATTACACAAAACGGCGCGCTGGCCGTCAAATCTGGGGCGTCAGATCAGACGGTCATGAGGAGAGCGCAATGGCGATGAGATGCATGGGCGAAAAGAGGTGGGGCAGGGTCAAAGTGGTTTTAATCTAGACCGTCAGATCAGGGAATGGATGGTTAGGATTAATCAACGAGAGAGGTAGGTTCCAAATGAGTTGGGCCTACCGAGTTAACTATGGACCGTCAGATTAGAATAATGGACGACTCATATTCAATCTTGGGGATAAATGAGATGGAATACAAGGTAGGGGTTGGGCAGAGAATGGGTCATTTTGGGTCGTTGATCTGCAGAGATCAACGGCTGGTATTCACTGAAAAATTTATATAGCAGGGTTTTATAAAATAAACAAAGGGTGTCAAGCTTCAATCTGGACCATCGGATGTATGAAATAGATGGCCCAGATCTAATCGCGGGATCGCCAATCGGCGGGGGGGGGGGGGGAGTAAACTATTTAAACGCATCCAATGAAAAACTCCGATGCGAGATCGCGATGATCCTTGATCAATTTAGATCAACGACTGGTATTAGCCCAATCAATGAATCGTCGGGACTTAATAAAAAGTCGGTTTTTTATGAAATGCGAAGGGAAAAAAAGGTTTTGAAAAGGTTTTTAGCCTTTTAGCGCCTGGTTGCGGGGCTTTTGGGTTATATGAAAAGACAAAGGGATCGAGGGTTATAAAGAAGAGGAGCCAATCGCAATTGGAGAAAAAAGGAAGGAAATAACAAAGGTTTGGCATGTTTGTTTATGACGCAAATGGCCGACAATCGTTTGATCGGTTTAGATCAATGACCACTTTTCATCAAAACTTTGAACTGTCAGACTTATTAAAATATAGTGGAAAGTAGAATTTTTCATGAAATATAAAGGAAAGTTTGCTTTCAAGAAGGCTTTTATATACAAAGGCTCAATCGCAATCGGGGATTTTTTGAAAGCAAGAGGTAACAAAACATAATGGAACGCCCAATTGCGATTGCGCGATCGGGCCCCAACTCTTGGTTTTTAAAGCTGGTTTTATGCGGAAATAAAGGGGCTGGGGGCTAGGGCCAAAAGGGCTTAAGGCCTTAGCACAACAAGGTTGTTTTTTATGATTTTTCAAGTATTTCAAAGGATTTTGAAAGCTTCCGATAAGGTAAAAAAGGAGTTTTAAACCTTATAAAAGGGGTTTTTATGGAGGAAAAGAAAGGAAATAAGGGAAATGGAGGAATTTAATGAGGAAAAAGAGGATAAAAATGAAGGTTATTTATGAGTGAAAGGAGGGATTAAATAAAAGGGAAAATTGGTTTTTAGCAGTCTTTTTCTTCAGGAAAACAACAGATTTTTAAGAATTGAGAGGGAAACAGCAGTGAAGATTATCTTAAAGGATAAAGATCATCATAAGACTTCAAGAACTCATAATTTGGTCATAAAATTGTTTCTTGAAGGCTGCAAGAAAAATTTTTAGCCACCATTTGATATGACAAATGACAAATTTTTATAGGTGGCTAATAGCGGCTCCAACTTGGGATGGCAGTTCCTTGGATGTGCCAAGAACCTTAGACAAATCCTCTGGAAGCTGACCAATGCCTCATCCATTGGGCTGCATTTTTCCTTTCTTTTGCTGGTCTTCTTTTCTTCTGACAATGTTAGCAACTATGAAAAATAATGGAACTTTTGTCAAAAGAAGCTTTCTACCTACCCAATCCTACTGATCTAACATTTTTTCTTTTTCCTTTTTGAGAGTGCATTTGGATTGGAAAACTATTTTACAAACATTTTATTCTTTTGAAAGAAAAAAACTAATCTAAGTATACTTCTTATTTCTCCATGAACTTAGATTAAACAGTTGAGTTCATAAGCTTCTCTACCTAACTACTATCTATTAAGATTAGACTGTCTAACAGACTTTTATTCTCTAACTTCTAAAACAAGAAATTTAAAAAGCAGCCAAGTCAGGATTGAACAGTCTAACTTGTTGCCGATATATGGCATAAAAACAAGCTACACATAGATAACTATTTGCAGAAAAATTAAATCAAAATGGTGAAGGCTTAGGATCTGAAAGTTTTAAGCACATCTCTTTTCTTCAGCTCTATTTTTGAGTTTGTTTGAGATTTTTTTTCTTTGTTATCTGGTTCAAATTTTGGGCTTATTATAACCATTTTACTTCTATCTTTGACTCAAAATTTCAACATATTAGAGTCATTCTTCTTTTGAAAACTCATAAGTTCATATTTTTAGCTTGTTTGAACCTGTATTTTCTATCATAATCTACCTAAATGATAAGCCAAGATTAAACTGTTTGGAAAATCTATTTCACTAACCTATCAACAGTAAATTTAAAACTAATTAGTTGTGATTAGGCGATATGACTAACTAGGAGCGAGTTTCTTAGGAGTGGCATCTGAGCTTACACACTTTCAGATTTTATTTCTCTTTTTTGTATGGGGTTGTACCTTTCTTGTTTTTACAATCTGCCCTCTTTTCTATCTTCTATTGTTTTTGTATTTTTTCTTTTTATTAAAGACAAAAATCAAAAACTATCTAATTGCTCAAAGCTGAGCTTTATTGACATTCCTATCTAACCCATTCTAACTTGTAGAATTTACATCCTCATATGATACAAAAGTGCCAATGTAGCCAGTTGAGTAATGTAAAAAAGAAGAAAAAACTCTGGCTTTTTGTCAGGGGTATCCATAGTACATTTTGAAGATTAATTTTCAAAACCAAGACTATCAGAGAAGGTGAAAAATTTTCATGTCTTTGGCTCTTGCAAAGGATCAATGTTTGATAACTTGAGCCAGTTGGGGCTTCCACACACTCTCCCAAAGGATCAACAAAGAAAAGATGAGAATTCTCTTCTTTTTGGCCCTCCATGTTTGGTAGATTGTCTGCATCCAAGACTTCAGCTTCGAGGACTATATCTTCAGAATGTTTCTTGGAAGCATCATCATCCATAACCTGCAAAATAGTAAACAGTGAAATTTATTCTTTCTCTAAATCTATGCTTGCTTTTGATATAAATTCAGGTTCTTTGAATGACAGATTGATATTAGTGAAGGGAGAAGTTTCTTCTTGAAAATATGGTATATCCTTAGTACGATAGTCTTCTATTTGTTTTGTTGGAAATGTTGTCATTGATGGAAAAGGAGCACAAAGGAGCAGCACCTGAACTAGCAATAAGGCAAAGGAGATGACAAAGGAGGAGCACTTGAAACATCAGCCAAGGAGTAGAGAAAGCATAAGAAGAAGTAACAGAAGCAGCAAAAAGAAGAAGCAGTGCAACAAAGAGAAGCAGAGACAGGACCATTTGAAGAAGCAAGGAGCAGCATTAGACAAGAAGAAGAGATAGAAACAGAAAGATAGCAGACTCAGGAAAAAGAGGCAGCGCTGAAGCAGAGGAAGGCAAAAGAGGCACAGCAAAAGCAATAGAGGCAGCAAGAAGAAAGTCAAAATGTAATAGTCATAGAAGCACAGTGAAGAACCGTTATCGAAAGGTAGAGACAGAGGCAGAGCGACAGAAGCAGCAGAGGCAGAGGCAGAGACTAAGTGACAGAGGTAGAGAGCCGTTACAAAATTCTGGGAATCACACAGTCCAACCGGCGTTATACATATAATACGTAATCCTTATTCCGGGAATCGCTTAACTCCAGCGGCAATGCAATGCATACAATACAAAACCATATTCCAGGAATCGCACACTCCAATCGGCGTTATACAACACAAATATTATTCCGGGAATCGCCTACCCCGATGGAGGATACATATATATATATATATATATATATATCCATCATCTTACATATAAATGTCGCGCATTACGTATGTTGCAAAGGTCCAAGGCATATATATTATGTTATATAAGTGGAGTGCATAAAACAAAGTTTATAAGGTGGGACCCCTCCCCAATCGCAATCGAAGATTGCAAGGGCAACAGAACATGTAACCAATAGGAAGTTGCGATTGCGATTGAAGTTCGGATCCGACGGGTCTATAAATCATGGTTAATATATATTTGAGTTCCAGGTCTAATCGCATCAGCACTGGTCAATCGCATCGGAGAATATATGAGTTGCGATTGCGATTGGAAGTCCGGACCCGATGGAGGTATGAATTATAATTCAAACGTGTTTGAAGTCCTTTCCCAATCGCATCGGCAAAATACAATGAACAGTGCCCAATCGCAACACATATTAAAAGACTTGCGATTGCGATTAAGAGTTCGGACCCGATGGGTGTATTAACGATGGTTTATATATATTTGAATTCTGGCTAATCGCATCGGAGATTATAAGAGCGTCGGAACATATATTAAATGACTTGCGATTGCGATTGAAGCCCGGACCCGATGGACTTATAAACTTTGATTAATAAAAATTTGAGTCCCAATCGCATCGGCAAATATCAATGAACAGTGACCGATCGCATCGGAGTATTTGAAGTTGCGATTGCGATCAATCGCAATCGGAGCAGGAGCGATCAATCGCAATCGGAGGAGAATCAATGCATCGAAAACGTGTCAGGTGGGCCCGAAAGGGCATTTGTTAAGTCTTATCAAGATTATTCATTGATTTTATTAGAAGCGGCAGTTGCTTGTTAAAACCTTATATAAGGATGTCGAGAGTTGATTTAAGTTAAAAGGCGATGTTATATATATAAAAGGCGATTGTATTAAAGATGTGTTGCGTGGTCTGTGGGTTGTATGTATATGGCTCAGCTTAACGGGAGGGCGATTGTTAATATACAACGATTGTGATCTATGTTCATTCCGCTTGCGGAGCTTCCACATTAACAAGACACTAATGGCATAAAAGGGATTGGAGTTCCTCCAGATTACAATCAGCAGATATAAAAGCACAGTTACACGTATGCAACAGTTACACCACAACAGAGGACAGAAGAGAAAACAGAGCTGAAAAGAGATAAAACACAGTCACAGAAAAGACAAAGACACAGTCAGAGAAAAGACAAATGCGCAGCAAGCCAAGAAACAAAACGAGTGAGTTGGAGTTCTCATTTAAATTTGAATGTAAATGTTTTATTTAAATTTATATTGTTGTGATGCATTGGCAAGTCTCCGGAAGAGAGCAACTATCCCACTATAATATTAAAATAAGCACCTACAGTTACATTTTTCTGAGTGAGCTGAAAAGAGATGAGAAGGCAGAAGGCAAAGAGACATGGCTGTCCATTTCGAATTCCCAGTGGAATACAAACAGCCATGAAGATATTTTTGTATAAAACAGGGTAATATCCAAGGGGAGATTATCACTTAAAAGGAGTGAGAGAAGAAGAGAGTATGCAGCAGAATTAAAGAGAGTTGAAGAGAATAAGCAAGCTGCAAGAAGAATGTGAATAAGGAGGAGCTGAGCAAAGAAGAAGAAGGGGCTGAGCAGAGATGATGCAGATCTGATATAAGAGTTGATGAACAACATAGAAGAAGGTACAAAACAGAGCTGATATCCAAGGTAAATTAGCAAGTGTTTTTCTTTTGAAAGAGTAAGGAAGTTGGAGCTTCCCTATCAAGTTGTAGTTTGATAGATGTCAGTTGTAGCTGACTAAGGTAGGAGCCTCCTGTAGGTTGGTGCCTGGTGTCGTATGGAGTTGGTGCTTCCACATCAAGTTGTAGCTTGATAAACAAGCCGCTGTAGCCGATCGAGGTAGGAGCCTCCTGTAAGTTGTAGCCCGCAGAAAATAGATGGGAGTTGGAGCTTCCTTGCAAGTTGTAGCTTGCAGAATTGAGGTAGTAGCCTCCTGTAGGTTGGAGCCTACAGAAAATTAGTGGTGAGAGGGAGTTGAAGCTTGCCTTTGCATCACAACAATAATAAGATGTGGTTTTCTCCCTTATGGGTTTCCACTTATATCTGGTGTCTTTGTGCATGATGTTTATGTGTTGATATGGTTTATATAATCTGATTAACACTTGTTGCTCACATATTAAGACTGTTGTTACATTAACAAATCTGTTTGATAGTTGCTGCTCACTAATAAAGATTGCTCACATATTAAAGTTGATCATGAAATGAAGGTGTAAATAAATTTTGAGAAAAAGTTTTAAAAGTCCATGTATGTGTTAAACTGATTCAACCCCCCCCCTCTCATTTTAACTAAGGGTTCAACAATTGGTATCAGAGTAAGTTCCTTGTATATCAGTCTAACAACTGAAAGGAGATCCTAGGCTCTCAAGATGGCAAGTCAAGAAGGAAGCTCAACCAATAAAGCCCCTTTCACAGTAAAATTATGCCTTTTGGCAACATACAGCTTATATAATGTCTTAGATTAGAAGCCTGGGATGTTGTGGAAATTGATATGTCACAAAGTCAACCGATACAGAGGAAAGAAGCTAAAGAAAGCTTTGTAGCTAATGCAAAGCAATGAATGCAATCTAAATGGACTTTGTGAGGCTGAATTTATCAAAATAATGCACAGTAAAACTGCTAAAGATATGTGGGACACTCTAGAGAATATCCATGAGGGAAATAAAAAGGTAAAGATTGCCAAACTTCAAGTATATAGAGCCCAGTTTGAAAATTTAAAAATGAATGATGATGAAGATGTTGGCAACTTCTTCTTAAAAGTTGCAAAAATTGTTAACAATATGAAAGCTCTTGGAGAAACCATACCAGAAATTATAATTGTGCAAAAGATTCTAAGATCTCTTCCATCCAGGTTTAATCCCAAGGTGTCTGCAATAGAAGAAACAACTGATTGGGAGACCTTGACCATGAACCAACTACTAGGAAATCTTCCAGCATATGAGATGAGGCTCCCACACAAGAAGCCAAGTACACGGGAAGCAACATTCAAAACAGAAAAGAAGAAAGAAGAAAAGGAAGACATACGATCCTGCTCTGATGAAGAAGAGGCTAAATTTGTCAAGAAATTGGATAGAGGATCGGGTAGATACAAAGGTAAACTTCCTTTTAAATGCTTTAACTGTGGAAGAGTTAGACATTATGCTGCTAGATGTCCTCACAAGAAAGTAAGAAATCAAGCTCAAGAATCAGAGAAAGACACATCAAAGAATTGGCAGAAAGGAAAGAAATTCGGCAGAAAATCCTACTATGCACAGCAAGACAGCAGTGCATCTGAAGACTCAGATGAACCCTCAGGAGAAGAGGGAACCTCTGAATTTTTACTAATGGCCATAGAAGACCTTGAAGGACTCTTGCTAGAAGAAGAAGAAGAAGGGGAAGTCAATCTTGAGGGGGAGCTAAGAAGTGCTCTGGAGGAGATTGACAAATTCAAACTAAAATGCAGAAAATAAAAAGAGATTCTCCTCAAATGTGTGAAAGAAGAACAAAATTCAGAAGTCCTCATGCAGCTGAAGGTAAAGCTTGAAGAAGCCAAGAAGATAGAAGATATATTACTTCAGAAAATCAAGGATAAAACCCAAGAACAAGAGAAGTTGGAGGAAGAAGTGGTATGTCTTAGGAAGAAACTAGAAAATGCTCAAAGGATAGTGGTTATAAACTCTTCTCAAACAACAATCTCTAGCAAGTTGAATGATATCCTGGTTTCTCAAAGATCCCCAATGATAAAAACAGGAATAGGCTATGAAGGAGAATCAAGTAAAGGCAAAGAAAAAGAAAACAAAAATATAATTTTCGTAAAAGCAAAGAAGACTGATGAAGAAGCCCAGACAATTCATACAAAAGAAGAAACATGTAATAAGGATGACAAAGATCAGAAGAAATCTCTAGTAACAAGGAATATAATGAATACTAAGATGGCAGAAAAAGAATCATATGCCCCTGAGTATATCAAATTTGGAAGTCATCAGAGGAGATTCTTGCCTCCTATGAAGAATGCCACCTGTTATGTCTGCCACAAGCCAGGACACATTGCTGCATATTTTCATGCAAGGAGGAATGATTCAAACCAACAAAGGATGCAAGCATGGAAGAGACAACCTTACATCAGGTATGCAAGTAATTTCTATGGTTATTGCTTTTATTGTAAGGATTTTGGCCATAGAATTATTGAATGTAGAAAGTATGGACAAAGACTGATGTTCAATACCTCAAGGAGGTTTATGAGTCAAATCAATTTTTTTCATGCTCACAATTCTGCAAAAACTATAATCAAATGTTGTATATGCAATCAAGTTGGACATATATCTTCCAAGTGTTCTGTAAAGGGATATAATTCATCACCTCACAAAAGATACCAAACAAAAGGGGGCCTCCAGTGGATAAAGAAGGTGAATAAATGTGACTTGGCTTTAACTGCTCAAGATTTGAAGAGTCAATGGTATTTGGACAGTGGCTGCTCTAAACACATGACAGGAAACAAAAACAAGTTTTTAACTCTTGATGAAAAGAAATCGGGCAATGTCACTTTTGGAAATGACAAATCAGGAAAGATCAAGGGAAAAGGATCAGTCAGCATAGACAATGGCAGAGGAAAGGCCCAAGATGTATTATATGTAGATGGGATGAAAGCAAATTTACTGAGTATCAGTCAGATGTGTGATAAAGGCTGTGAAGTTCTCTTTAGAGCACAACATTGTGTAGTCAGATCAAGCACAACAGGAAAAACTCTACTCAAAGGTGTTCGAACAGAGAGTAATGTGTACATAGTGAAAGAGGAGGATGAAGCCTGCCATCTCAGCAAACTCGAGGGGTCATGGTTATGGCATAGGAGATTGGAACATCTCAGCTTTGAACATATCATTAGACTGAACAAGAAGAAAGCTGTCAGAGATATGCCAGAAATAAAAAGGTCCTCAAACACAATATGCAAATCTTGTCAGTTGGGAAAACAAACTCGCACATCCTTTAAATCTAAAGAAGAGTTATCAACAAGAAGACCACTGCAACTTGTGCACATGGATCTGTGTGGACCTGCAAGAACTAAAACACCAAGTGGAGAGTCCTACTTTATGCTGATAATAGATGATTTCTCCAGAATGACATGGGTTGCTTTTCTCAAGAATAAATCGGAAGCTCTGGAAAAATTCAAAACATTTAAAGCATTAGCAGAAAATCAGATAGGATGCAAGCTGAAATGCATCAGATCAGACAGAGGAGGTGAATTCACTGATTATGACTTTGCAGATCTATGTAATTAACATGGAATAAAGCAACAATTTACTATTGTAGGGACACCTCAGCAGAATGGAGTAGCAGAGAGACAAAATAGGTCTGTCCAACAAATAGCAAGAGCTATGATGCAAGAGAATAATATTGCTCAAACCTTCTGGGCAGAAGCAGTACACACAGCAGTACATATTCTTAATAAAGCTCACTTAAGGCCAAGCAGTGACAAGACTCCATATGAACTATGGCATGGAAAGCCAGCTTCAATAAAACATTTCAGAGTCTTTGGTAGCAAGTGTTACATAAAGAATAATGATGAAAACCTTGGAAAATTTGATGCAAGAGTAGATGAAGGGATTTTTCTAGGATATGCTTCCAAAATTAAAGGGTACAGGTGCTACAACAAGAATCTTCGGAAAATAGTTGAAAGTATTGATGTGAGATTTGATGAAGAATTTCCAAACAATACAAGAAATACAGACTGCTGCAGTCCATCAGTTAATCATGAAGAAGAAGACCAGAATGATGATGAAACCAGCAAGACAACAGAAGATGCAGAGCTGAGCTCAAAAACACCCTCAAGATACACTTAGAAGAATCATCCTGAAGATCAGATCATAGGAGACAAGAAAGCAAGAGTCCAGACGAGAAGGCGGCTAACAGAACAAACATAAGAAGTATACATAGCCATGTTATCACAAATAGAGACAAAGAAATTTAAAGAAGCCATCAAGGACAAGTATTGGATAAAAGCAATGAATGAAGAATTGGACCAAATTGAGAAGAACAATACCTGGGAACTAGTTCCTAGACCTATTGAGAAAAATATCATTGGTTCAAAATGGGTATTCAAAAACAAAATGAATGAGCAAGGACAAGTAATCAAGAATAAAGCAAGGCTGGTCTGCAAAGGATACTCACAAATAGAAGGACTTGATTATGATGAAACATTTTCCCCTGTAGCTAGAATGGAAGCTATCAGAATGTTCCTGGCATTTGCATGCTACCAAGATTTCAAGGTATATCAAATGGATGTAAAATCTGCTTTTCTTAATGGCGATCTAGAAGAAGAAGTGTACATGGAACAAACAGAAGGTTTCTCATTGACAGATAAAGAAGACTATGTATGCAAACTGAAAAAGGCCCTATATGGACTGAAACAGGCTCCTCGTGCTTGGTACTCAAGACTGGATAAATATTTGCAAAAACAGGGTTTTAAAAGAGGTGGAGTAGACAACAATCTATACATAAAAGCACATGAAAATGAACTCCTAATTGTTGTTGTATATGTGGATGACATTATGTTTGGAAGCAACAGAGATGAGCTAGCAAAAGGATTTGCAGAAGAGATGAAATCAGAGTTTGAAATGTCCATGATTGGAGAGCTCAGTTTATATTTAGGACTTCAACTTCAGCAAAGGAGCACAGGTACATTCATCTCACAAGAAAAATACCTAAAAGAAATGTTGAAAAAATTCAAAATGGAAGATTGCAAACCTGTGTCAACTCCCATGACCACAGGTTGCAAGTTGTGTGCTGATGATGGGATTGCTGATATAGATCAAAAACTCTACAGATCCATGATTGGAAGTCTATTGTACCTGACTGCATCAAGGCCAGACATCATGCTAGCAGTAGGACTAGTGGCTAGATATCAAGGAGAACCTAAACAAAATCACCTTCTTGCAGTCAAAAGAATATTCAGATATTTACAAGGAACAACACTGTATGGACTTTGGTATCCTAAAAGCAAAAACTTCACTTTATCAGCATACACAGATGCAGATTGGGCCAGTTGTGTTGATGACAAGAAGAGTACAAGTGGAGGTGCTTTCTATCTAGAAGAAAGTCTAGTGGCATGGTTAAGTAAGAAACAAACATCTATCTCCTTGTCAACAGCTGAAGCAGAATATATAGCAGCAGCAGCCTGTTGTACTCAAGTCATGTGGATGAAGTAGACTCTTCAAGACATGAAGGTAAGCATTAATGAACCTATCTCAATCAAATGTGATAATACAAGTGCTATAAGTATATCTAAAAATCCTGTGCTTCATTCAAAAACTAAACATATACCAATCAAGTATCATTTTCTCCGAGAAAAAGTGGCTCAGAAGATAGTTAAACTGGACTATGTATCAACGAAAGAACAAATAACAGATATATTTACCAAACCACTTGCCAGAGAACCATTCGAATACTTGAGAGACAGACTAGGGGTAGTATATGTAGATACTATTCTCTAATATGAAGAGAAAGTACAGTCTCAGGGGGAGAACAAAATGAAGATATCATTCCAGGAGGAGAACAGCTAGCAAGATAAGCATAAAACAAGTCCACAGGATCAACATTATCAGTATTATCAGCATTATCAATATTATCAGCATTCAGAAGCAAAAAGAACCTTTCAATTGTAAAATGCATCATCTCTGTCTGCAATCTAGCACATATTACAGGCACTACAAATGAAACACAGCTATAAAACATATATCGGCTCACTATACCAAAGTATTCTCTCAACAAGTTTCATACATCACTCTGGAGAAGCATAGTCCAATTTTAGCAGAAGAGGACCTAAACATAACTCACAGAGAGTGAAATGCAAAGACAATCAACATCGAGAAATGTGCAACCCTTTGCCATCGATGTCAAAGGGGGAGGAAAAGTGTAATAGAAGGGTCTTCTCTAAAAGAAGAAGTGTGTAATGTATGGTCTTCTTTTAGAAGGTCTTCTAAAAGAAGCTAGACAGAGGAAGTTCTGGAGGAAGCATTGGATTATCGGTGGATGTGTTGCCATCAATGCCAAAGGTGGAGACTGTTGGAAATGTTGTCATTGATGGCAAAGGAGAACAAAGGAGCAGCACCTGAACCAGCAATAAGGCAAAGGAGATGACAAAGGAGGAGCACTTGAAACATCAGCCAAGGAGCAGAGAAAGCATAAGAAGAGGTAACAGAAGCAGCAAAAAGAAGAAGCAGTGCAGCAAAGAGAAGTAGAGACAGGACCATTTGAAGAAGAAAGGAGCAGCATTAGACAAGAAGAAGAGATAGAAACAGAAAGATAGCAGACTCAGGCAAAAGAGGCAGCGCTGAAGCAGAGGAGGGCAAAAGAGGCACAACGAAAGCAATAGAAGCAGCAAGAAGAAATTCAAAATGTAATAGTCATAGAAGCATAATGAAGAACCGTTATCGAAAGGTAGAGAAAGAGGCAGAGCGACAGAAGCAGCAGAGGCAGAGGCAGAGACTAAGTGACAGAGGCAGAGAGCCGTTACAAAATTCTGGGAATCACACACTCCAACCGGCGTTATACATATAATACATAATCCTTATTCCGGGAATCGCTTAACTCCAGCGGCAATGCAATGCATACAATACAGAACCATATTCTGGGAATCGCACACTCCAACCGGCGTTATACAACACAAATATTATTCTGGGAATCGCCTACCCCGATGGAGGATACATATATATATATCCATCATCTTACATATAAATGCCGCGCATTACGTATGTTGCAAAGGTCCAAGGCATATATATTATGTTATATAAGTGGAGCGCATAAAACAAATTTTATAAGGTGGGACCCCTCCCCAATCGCAATCGGAGATCGCAAGGGCAGCAAAACATGTAACCAACAGGAAGTTGCGATTGCGATTGAAGTTCGGATCCAACGGGTCTATAAATCATGTTTAATATATATTTGAGTTCCAGGTCTAATCGCATCAGCACTGGTCAATCGCATCGGAGAATATATGAGTTGCGATTGCGATTGGAAGTCCGGACCCGATGGAGGTATGAATTATAATTCAAACGTGTTTGAAGTCCTTTCCCAATCGCATCGGCAAAATAAAATGAACAGTGGCCAATCGCAACACATATTAAAAGACTTGCGATTGCGATTAAGAGTTCGGACCCGATGGGTGTATTAACGATGGTTTATATATATTTGAATTCCGGCTAATCGCATCGGAGATTATAAGAGCGTCAGAACATATATTAAATGACTTGTGATTGCGATTGAAGCCCGGACCCGATGGACTTATAATTTTTCATTAATAAAAATTTGAGTCCCAATCGCATCGGCAAATATCAATGAACAGTGACCGATCGCATCGGAGTATTTGAAGTTGCGATTGCGATCAATCACAATCGGAGCAGGAGCGATCAATCGCAATCGGAGGAGAATCAATGCATCGAAAACGTGTCAGGTGGGCCCGAAAGGGCATTTGTTAAGTCTTATCAAGATTATTCATTGATTTTATTAGAAGTGGCAGTTGCTTGTTAAAACCTTATATAAGGATGCTGAGAGTTGATTTAAGTTAAAAGGCGATGTTATATATATAAAAGGCGATTGTATTAAAGATGTGTTGTGTGGTCTGTGGGTTGTATGTATATGGCTCAGCTTAACGGGAGGGCGATTGTTAATATACAACGATTGTGATCTATGTTCATTCCGCTTGCGGAGCTTCCACATTAAAAAGACACTAATGGCATAAAAGGGTTTGGAGTTCCTCCAGATTACAGTCAGCAGATATAAAAGCACAGTTACACGTATGCAGCAGTTACACCACAGTAGAGGACAGAAGAGCAAACATAGCTGAAAAGAGATAAAACACAGTCATAGAAAAGACAAAGACACAGTCAGAGAAAAGACAAATGCGCAACAAGCCAAGAGACAAAACGAGTGAGCTGGAGTTCTCATTTAAATTTGAATGTAAATGTTTTATTTAAATTTATATTGTTGTGATGCATTGGCAAGTCTCTGGAAGAGAGAAAATATCCCATTGTAATATTAAAATAAGCACCTACAGTTACATTTTTCTGAGTGAGCTGAAAAGAGATGAGAAGGCAAAAGGCAAAGAGACATGGCTGTCCATTTCGAATTCCCAGTGGAATACAAACAGCCATGAAGCTATTTTTGTATAAAACAGGGTAATATCCAAGGTGAGTTTTTTGATGAAAAAATGAGTGAGAGAAGAAGAATGTATGCAGCAGAATTAAAGAGAGTTGAAGAGAATAAGCAAGCTGCAAGAAGAATGTGAATAAGGAGGAGCTGAGCAAAGAAGAAGAAGGGGCTGAGCAGAGATGATGCAGGTCTGATATAAGAGTTGATGAACAACAGAGAAGAAGGTATAGAACAGAGCTGATATCCAAGGTAAATCAACAAGTGCTTTTCTTTTGAAAGAGTAAGGAAGTTGGAGCTTCCCTATCAAGTTGTAGCTTGATAGATGTCAGTTGTAGCTGACTGAGGTAGGAGCCTCCTGTAGGTTGGTGCCTGCAGAAAATAGATTGGAGTTGGTGCTTCCACATCAAGTTGTAGCTTGATAAAATGTCAGTTGTAGCTGACTGAGGTTGGAGCCTCCTGTAGGTTGGTGCCTGCAGAAAATTGATGGGAGTTGGAGCTTCCTTGCAAGTTGTAGCTTGCAGAATTGAGGTAGGAGCCTCCTGTAGGTTGGTGCCTACAGAAAATCACTGGTGAGAGGGAGTTGGAGCTTGCCTTTGCATCACAACAATAATAAGATGTGGTTTTCTCCCTTTATGGGTTTCCACTTATATCTGGTGTCTCTGTGCATGATGTCTATGTGTTGATGTGGTTTATCTAATCTGCTTAATACTTTTTGCTCACATATTAAGACTGTTGTTACATTAGCAAATCTGTTTGATACTTGCTGCTCACTAATAAAGATTGTTCACATATTAAGTTGATCATGAAGTGAAGGTGTAAATAAGTTTTAAGAGAAAGTTTTAAAAGTCCATGTATGTACTAAACTGATTCACCCCCCCCTCTCAGTTTAATTAAGGGTTCAACAATTGGTATCAGAGCCAGTTCCTTGTATATCAGTCTAACAACTGAAAGGAGATCCTAGGCTCTCAAGATGGCAAGTCAAGAAGGAAGCTCAACCAATAAAGCCCCTTTCTTTACAGGTGCAAATTATGCCTTTTGGAAAATAAGAATGAAAGCTTATATAATGTCTTTAGGATTAGAAGCTTGGGATGCTGTGGAAATTGGATATGTCACAAAGTCAACTGATACAGAGAAAGAAGCTGAAGAAAGCTTTGTAGCTAATGAAAAAGCAATGAATGCAATCTTAAATGGACTATGTGAAGCCGAGTTTATCAAAATAATGCACAGTACGACTGCCAAAGATATGTGGGACACTCTAGAGAATATCCATGAGGGAAATAAAAAGGTTAAGACTGCCAAACTTCAAGTATATAGAGCCCAGTTTGAAAATTTAAAAATGAATGATGATGAAGATGTTGGGAGCTTCTTCTTAAAAGTTGCAAAAATTGTTAACAGTATGAAAGCTCTTGGAGAAACAATACCAGAAGGTATAATTGTACAAAATATTCTAAGATCTCTTCCATCCAGATTCAATCCCAAGGTGTCTGTAATAGAAGAAACAGCTGATTGGGAGACCTTGACCATGAACCAACTACTAGGAAATCTTACAGCATATGAGATGAGGCTCCCACAGAAGAAGCCAAGTACAAGGGAGGCATCATTCAAAACAGAAAAGAAGAAAGAAGAAAAGGAAGACATATGCTCCTGCTCTGATGAAGAAGAGGCTAAATTTGTCAAGAAATTGGATAGAGGATCAGGTAGATACAAAGGTAAACTTTCTTTTAAATGCTTTAACTGTGGAAGAGTTAGACATTATGCTGCTAGATGTCCTCACAAGAAAGTAAGAAATCAAGCTCAAGAATCAGAGAAAGACACATCAAAGAATTGGCAGAAAGGAAAGAAATTCAGCAGAAAATCCTACTATGCACAGCAAGACAGCAGTGCATCTGAAGACTCAGATGAACCCTCAGGAGAAGAGGGAACCTCTGAATTTTTACTAATGGCCATAGAAGATCTTGAAGGACTCTTGCTAGAAGAAGAAGAAGAAGGGGAAGTCGATCTTGAGGGGGAGATAAGAAGTGCTCTGGAGGAGATTGAAAGACTCAAACTAAAATGCAGAAAACAAAAAGAGATTCTCCTCAAATGTGTGAAAGAAGAAAAAAATTCAGAAATCCTCATGCAGCTGAAGGTAAAGCTTGAAGAAGCCAAGAAGATAGAAGATATATTACTTCAGCAAATCAAGGATAAAACCCAAGAACAAGAGAAGTTGGAGGAAGAAGTGGTATGTCTCAGGAAGAAACTAGAAAATGCTCAAAGGACAGTGGTTACAAAATCTTCTCAAACAACAAGTTCTAGCAAGTTGAATGATATCCTGGTTGCTCAAAGATCCCCAACGATAAAAACGGGAATATGCTATGAAGGAGAATCGAGTAAAGGCAAAGAAAAGGAAAACAAAAATATAATTTTTGTAAAAGCAAAGAAGACTGATGAAGAAGCCCAGACAATTCCTACAAAAGAAGAAACATGTAATAAGGATGACAGAGATCAGAAGAAATCTCTAGTAACAAGGAATATAATGAATACTAAGATGGCAGAAAAAGAATCATTTGCCCCCGAGTATATCAAATTTGGAAGTCATCAGAGGAGATTCTTGCCTCCTATGAAGAATGCCACCTGTTATGTCTGCCACAAGCCAGGACACATTGCTGCATATTGTCATGCAAGGAGGAATGATTCAAACCAACAAAAGATGCAAGCATGGAAGAGACAACCTTACATCAGGTATGCAAGTAATTTCTATGGTTATTGTTTTTATTGTAAGGATTTTGGCCATAGAATTATTGAATGTAGAAAGTATGGACAAAGACCGATGTTCAATACCTCAAGGAGGTTTATGAGTCAAAGAAATTTTGTTCATGCTCACAATTCCGCAAAAACTATAATCAAATGTTGTATATGCAATCAAATTGGGCATATATCTTCCAAGTGTTCTCTAAAGGGATATAATTCATCACCTCACAAAAGATACCAAACAAAAAGGGGCCTCCAGTGGATAAAGAAGGCGAATAAATGTGACTTGGCTTTAACTGCTCAAGATTTGAAGAGTCAATGGTATTTGGACAATGGCTGCTCTAAACACATGACAGGAGATAAAAACAAGTTTTTAACTCTTGACGAAAAGAAATCGGGCAATGTCACTTTTGGAAATGACAAATCAGGAAAGATCAAGGGAAAAGGATCAATCAGCATAGACAATGGCAGAGGAAAGGCCCAAGATGTATTATATGTAGATGGGCTGAAAGCAAATTTACCGAGTGTCAGTCAGATGTGTGATAAAGGCTATGAATTTCTCTTTAGAGCACAAGATTTTGTAGTCAGATCAAGCACAACAGGAAAAACTCTACTCAAAGGTGTTCGAACATAGAGTAATGTGTACATAGTGAAAGAGGAGGATGAAGCCTGCCATCTTAGCAAACTCGAGGAGTCATGGTTATGGCATAGGAGATTGGGACATCTCAGCTTTGACCATATCATTAGACTAAGCAAGAAGAAAGCTGTCAGAGATATGCCAGAAATAAAAAGGCCCTCAAACACAATATGCAAATCTTGTCAATTGGGGAAACAGACTCGCACATCCTTTAAATCTAAAGAGGAGCTGTCAATAAGAAGACCACTCCAGCTTGTGCACATGGACCTGTGTGGACCTGCTAGAACTAGGACACCAAGTGGAGAATCCTATTTCATGCTGATAATAGATGACTTTTCCATAATGACATGGGTTGCTTTTCTCAAAAATAAATCAGAAGCATTGGAAAAATTTAAGATATTCAAAGCATTAGCAGAAAATCAAACTGGATGCAAGCTGAAATGTATCAGATCAGACAGAGGAGGAGAATTCACAGATTATGACTTTGTAGACCTATGTAATGAACATGGAATAAAGCAACAATTTACTATTGTAGGGACACCTCAGCAGAATGGAGTAGCAGAGAGACAAAACAGGTCTGTACAACAAATAGCCAGAGCTATGATGCAAGAGAATAATATTGCTCAAACCTTCTGGGCAGAAGCAGTACACACAGCAGTACATATCCTTAATAAAGCTCACTTAAGGCCAAGCAGTGACAAGACTCCATATGAACTATGGCACGGAAAGCCAGCTTCAATAAAACATTTCAGAGTCTTTGGTAGCAAGTGTTACATAAAGAATAATGATGAAAACCTTCGGAAATTTGATGCAAGAGAAGATGAAGGGATTTTTATAGGATATGCTTCCAAAAGTGAAGGATACAGATGCTACAACAAGACTCTTCGGAAAATAGTTGAAAGTATTGATGTCAGATTTGATGAAGAATTTCCAAAAAATACAAGAAATACAGATTGCTGCAGTCCATCAGTTAATCATGAAGAAGAAGACCGGAATGATGAAGAAACTAGCAAGACAATAGAAGATGCAGAGCTGAGCTCAAAAACCCCCTCAAGATACACTCAGAAGAATCATCCCGAAGATCAGATCATAGGAGACAAGAAAGCAGGAGTCCAGACAAGAAGGCAGCTAACAGAACAAACAGAAGAAGTATACATAGCCATGTTATCACAAATAGAGCCAAAGAAATTTGAAGAAGCCAACAAGGACAAGTATTGGATAAAAGCAATGAATGAAGAATTGGACCAAATTGAGAAGAAAAATACCTGGGAACTAGTTCCTAGACCTATTGAGAAAAATATCATTGGTTCAAAATGGGTATTCAAAAACAAAATGAATGAGCAAGGACAAGTAATCAGGAATAAAGCTAGGTTGGTCTGCAAAGGATACTCACAAATAGAAGGACTTGATTATGATGAAACATTTTCCCCTGTAGCCAGAATGGAAGCTATCAGAATGTTCCTGGAATTTGCATGCTACCAATATTTCAAGGTATATCAAATGGATGTAAAATCTGCTTTTCTTAATGGCGATCTAGAAGAAGAAGTGTACATGGAACAACCAGAAGGTTTCTCATTGACAGATAAATAAGACTATGTATGCAAACTGAAAAAGGCCCTATATGGACTGAAACAGGCTCCTCGTGCTTGGTACTCAAGACTGGATAAATATTTGCAAAAACAGGGTTTTAAAAGAGGTGGAGTAGACAACAATCTATACATAAAAGCCCATGAAAATGAACTCCTAATTGTTGTTGTATATGTTGATGACATTATGTTTGGAAGCAACAAAGATGAGCTAGCAAAAGGATTTGCAGAAGAGATGAAATCAGAGTTTGAAATGTCCATGACTGGAGAGCTCAGTTTCTATTTAGGACTTCAAATTCAGCAAAGGAGCACAGGTACATTCATCTCACAAGAAAAATACCTAAAAGAAATGCTGAAAAAATTCAAAATGGAATATTGCAAACCTGTGTCAACTCCCATGACCACAGGTTGCAAGCTGTGTGCTGATGATGGGATTGCTGATATAGATCAAAAAATCTACAGATCCATGATTGGAAGTCTATTGTACCTGACTGCATCAAGGCCAGACATCATGCTAGCAGTAGGACTAGTGGCTAGATATCAAGCAGCACCTAAACAAAATCACCTTCTTGTAGTCAAAAGAATATTCAGATATTTACAAGGAACAACACTGTATGGACTTTGGTATCCTAAAAGCAAAAACTTCACTTTATCAGCATACACAGATGCAGATTGGGCCAGTTGTGTTGATGACAGGAAGAGTACAAGTGGAGGTGCTTTCTATCTAGGAGAAAGTCTAGTGGCATGGTTAAGCAAGAAACAAACATCTATCTCCTTGTCAACAGCTGAAGCAGAATATATAGCAGCAGCAACTTGTTGTACTCAAGTCATGTGGATGAAGCAGACTCTTCAAGACATGAAGGTAAGCATTAATGAACCTATCTCAATCAAATGTGATAATACAAGTGCTATAAGTATATCTAAAAATCCTGTGCTTCATTCAAAAACTAAAGATATACCAATCAAGTATCATTTTCTCCGAGAACAAGTGGCTCAGAAGATAGTTAAACTGGACTATGTATCAACGAAAGAACAAATAGCAGATATATTTACCAAACCACTTGCCAGAGAACCATTCGAATACTTGAGAGACAGACTAGGGGTAGTATCTGTAGATACTATTCTCTAATATGAAGAGAAAGTACAGTCTCAGGGGGAGAACAAAACGAAGATATCATTCCAGGAGGAGAACAGCCAGCAAGATAAGCATAAAACAAGTCCATAGGATCAACATTATCAGTATTATCAGCATTATCAATATTATCAGCATTCAGAAGCAAAAAGAACCTTTCAATCATAAAATGCATCATCTCTGTCTGCAATCTAGCACATATTACAGTCACTACAAATGAAACACAGCTATAAAACATATATCGGCTCACTATACCAAAGTATTCTCTCAACAAGTTTCATACATCACTCTGGAGCAGCATAGTCCAATTTTAGCAGAAGAGGACCTAAACATAACTCAGAGAGAGGAAATGCAAAGACATAATCAACATCGAGAAATGTGCAACCCTTTGCCATTGATGTCAAAGGGGGAGGAAAAGCAGGTAATAGAAGGGTCTTCTAAAAGAAGAAGCAGGTAATAGAAGGGTCTTCTTTTAGAAGGGTCTTCTAAAAGAAGCCAGGCAGAGAAAGACTTGGAGGAAGCATTGGATTATCAGTGGAGGTGTTGCCATCAATGCCAAAGGGGGAGACTGTTGGAAATGTTGTCATTGATGGCAAAGGAGCACAAAGGAGAAGCACCTGAACCAGCAATAAGGCAAAGGAGATGACAAAGGAGGAGCACTTGAAACATCAGCCAAGGAGCAGAGAAAGCATAAGAAGAGGTAACAGAAGCAGCAAAAAGAAGAAGCAGTGCAGCAAAGAGAAGTAGAGACAGGACCATTTGAAGAAGAAAGGAGCAGCATTAGACAAGAAGAAGAGATAGAAACAGAAAGATAGCAGACTCAGGCAAAAGAGGCAGCGCTGAAGCAGAGGAGGGCAAAAGAGGCACAACGAAAGCAATAGAAGCAGCAAGAAGAAATTCAAAATGTAATAGTCATAGAAGCATAATGAAGAACCGTTATCGAAAGGTAGAGAAAGAGGCAGAGCGACAGAAGCAGCAGAGGCAGAGGCAGAGACTAAGTGACAGAGGCAGAGAGCCGTTACAAAATTCTGGGAATCACACACTCCAACCGGCGTTATACATATAATACATAATCCTTATTCCGGGAATCGCTTAACTCCAGCGGCAATGCAATGCATACAATACAGAACCATATTCTGGGAATCGCACACTCCAACCGGCGTTATACAACACAAATATTATTCTGGGAATCGCCTACCCCGATGGAGGATACATATATATATATCCATCATCTTACATATAAATGCCGCGCATTACGTATGTTGCAAAGGTCCAAGGCATATATATTATGTTATATAAGTGGAGCGCATAAAACAAATTTTATAAGGTGGGACCCCTCCCCAATCGCAATCGGAGATCGCAAGGGCAGCAAAACATGTAACCAACAGGAAGTTGCGATTGCGATTGAAGTTCGGATCCAACGGGTCTATAAATCATGTTTAATATATATTTGAGTTCCAGGTCTAATCGCATCAGCACTGGTCAATCGCATCGGAGAATATATGAGTTGCGATTGCGATTGGAAGTCCGGACCCGATGGAGGTATGAATTATAATTCAAACGTGTTTGAAGTCCTTTCCCAATCGCATCAGCAAAATACAATGAACAGTGGCCAATCGCAACACATATTAAAAGACTTGTGATTGCGATTAAGAGTTCGGACCCGATGGGTGTATTAACGATGGTTTATATATATTTGAATTCCGGCTAATCGCATCGGAGATTATAAGAGCGTCAGAACATATATTAAATGACTTGTGATTGCGATTGAAGCCCGGACCCGATGGACTTATAATTTTTCATTAATAAAAATTTGAGTCCCAATCGCATCGGCAAATATCAATGAACAGTGACCGATCGCATCGGAGTATTTGAAGTTGCGATTGCGATCAATCACAATCGGAGCAGGAGCGATCAATCGCAATCGGAGGAGAATCAATGCATCGAAAACTTGTCAGGTGGGCAGAAATTTGTTGAAATCTTGTGAATTATTCAGAAACCAGTTTTATTAGAAGTGGCGATTTGCTTGTTAAAACCTTATATAAGGATGCGAGAGTTGATTTAAGTTAAAGGCGATGTTATATAAAAGGCGGTGTATTAAAGATGTGTTGCGTGATGCTGTGTGGGTTGTATGTAGCTCGGCTTAACGGAGGAGCGATTGTAGTCTATGTTCATTCCCGTATGGAAGGCTTCCACATTAACAAGACACTAATGGCATAAAGGGATTGGAATAGCATAAAGGGATTGGAGTTCCTCTAAGGTCGGTGCTAGTATATAAAAGCACGGAACCTGCCGCGTACGGCGGTTACACCCACCGGAGGACGGAAGGAAACAACGGGCGAAAGAGACAAAACACGATCCCATGAGAAAAAGACAAGAACACGAATCAAGAGAAAAGACAAATGCCGCAATAATCAAAGACAAAGCAAGAAGTGAGTTCTCATTTGTAATTTGAATGTAAATGTTTTATTTAAATTTATATTGTTGTGATGCATTGGCAAGTCTCTGGAAGAGAGAAAATATCCCACTGTAATATTAAAATAAGCACCTACTGTTATATTTTCTGAAAGAGCGGATAAAAGAGATGAGAAGGCAGAAGGAAAAGAGACATGGCCGTCCATTTCAAATTCCCAGTGGAATACAAACAACCATGAAGCTATTTTTGTATAAAACAGGGTAATATCCAAGGGGAGAAGAGGTTGACGAAAAAGAGTGAGAGAAGAGTATACGGCGAAGATTAAAAGTTGTAGGAAGAATAACCATTTGCAAGAATAATGTGAATAAGGAGGGAGGAGCCAAAGAAGAATAAGGGAAATTTAGAGCGAGAGATGATGCGAGGTCGATATAAGGAGTTGATGAACGGCGAGAGAAGAAGGTACGAACATAGGCGATATCAAGGTAAATCAACAAGTGTTTTCTTTTGAAAGAAGAGTAAGGAAGTTAGAGCTTCCACCATCAAATTGTAGCTTGATAGATGTCAGTTATGTTGTTAGGTAGGAAGCCTCTGTGGTTGGTGCTGCAAATAGATGGGAGTTGGTGCTTCCACATCAAGTTGTAGCTTGATAAAATGTCGATTGTGGTGAAAATTTGAGGTGAACCTCTTGTGGGTTGGTGCTGCGAGAAAATAGATGGGGTGGAGCTTCCTTGCAAGTTGTAGCTTGCGGGGTGGGGAGATGGAGGCCTCACACAGTAGGTCGGTGCCTACGGAAAATCATGGTGCCTACAGAAAATCAGTGGTGAGAGGGAGTTGGAGCTTGCCTTTGCATCACAACAATAATAAGATGTGGTTTTCTCCCTTTATGGGTTTCCACTTATATCCGGTGTCTCTGTGCATGATGTTTATGTGTTGATATGGTTTATATAATCTGATTAATACTTGTTGCTCACATATTAAAGTTGATCATGAAATGAAGGTGTAAATAAATTTTGAGAAAAAAGTTTTAAAAGTCCATGTATGTGTTAAAATGATTCACCCCCCCCCTCTCAATTTAACTAAGGGTTCAACATGTTTTTCTCCTTCAAAGTTTTGCCAGTATCTTTTATTTTTTGGGACAGCTGGCCTGAATTTTTCTTGAATTGTATATTGCTTGCTCTCCCAAGGTCTCAGACATGTACTAGCCACAAGGGCTAATCCATTAGCAAATTTTTTTTGGTCTTTAGGAACAAGGATAAGTTGGAAATATTTAAAATATTTTAATAAATCCATGGAATCATCCTTATAGGCTCTAAGTCTAGGATGTTTAACCATGCATTCTTCTTTCACTTGCCTAGTTACCAATTCTGCATTTCCATGAACTGGTATCTTCTGGGCTCCTAATTTCTTCAATAAATGTAGCCTTAAGAGGAGTGCCACATACTCTACTATGTCAGTTGTGCATTGAAAACTAAATTTGTATGAATGGGCTTCAGAATGATTGTTTCCTGTATTGTAAAGCCATATTACTGCACCTGCATTAGTTTTAGTACATGATCCATCAAAATTCATATTCCAAAGAGGACTAGCTTCAGTATTATCATTAATTTCCTTACTATCCTCTTTGTCTTGAGTGCCATGGGATTATTCTATGGAATAGGCACCATGTTCATGACTGTCTGGTTGAGATGATGGTTTGGAGGGTAGCTTCTTGCTTAGTATTTGATCAATTTGTTCTTCTGTCAAAGGAGAGTTTTTTCTTTCAATATAAACAGAAAAAGAGCTACCCTCTTTCTCATGATCAACAAAAGAACTTTCTGCATCTTTACAGCAAAGTTCTCTATGCGACTGAGCAAGAGTATTTGTTTTGCAATAAGTTTTAGAGACTTACTGTTTATTAATAGTCTGATCTATCTCTTTTTTTGTCAAATGGGAAGATGTTTCTATGTTCCTCTGAACAGAAGTACAACAGTTATTTGTCTCTTGTAAAGGCTGATTTTGAGGCTGGATGTTTTCTTTAGCCTCTTCTAGGGTATCTTGACTTGTGCTTGCTGGGAAAATTTGAGGATTTTCTATTGTTTACTGATCTTCTTGTGTAAAAAATTCCTCATGATTGTTATGATACTCATTTTGCATATAAGGTTCATGAGTTTTTTTTCTACATTATCAGGATGCAACTCTTCCTGTGTAATCTGATATGGGTTGTAATCTAGAGGGGGAATCCCTATATGAGCTGGTTCTCCTCCTACATCATATTCTGCGTTTTGAAAGCAGCTACTTGTTTCATCAAAGCACTGCTCACTATATGTTTTTTCATTTTGGTCATGAAGTTCTCTTATCAGCATAGTACAAGACATAGGAAGGCAATCAAAAATTTCTTGACAACCTTCTTTATTGCTTTCTTTGTAAGTTTGCTCATCATCTTCTATAAGGTGTTGATCATAATACATATCTTGGTCACTGTCTTGGTCTTGAGGTGATTGGGCTTGTGTTTGATGAGGGAAAAGCATAGGTTGCTCTAGATCATCAATATTCATATTAGCCATCAACCTATCCATTCTCTTTCCAAGCATGTACATCATCTTTTCCATCATGATTAGCAGTTTTTCTTGATTACTTTCTCTATAATCTTGTTCATCATACATGAATTGTAGTGGTAGAGTTTGTGTTTTCTCAGGTAAAGGCATATGTTTCTCTGGATCACCAATGTTTAGATTATCCATAAACCTATCCACTCTTTTTCCAAGCATGTACATAAATTTTTCCATCATGAACATATGTTTGTCTTCTGGGTCTATATCTAAATCTATGTTTGTAAATCAGAAAAAGAGGTCATTGTGTCTATTCAATCAGTTCAAGGTCTTCTATCAATGGAGTCATTTTGTCTTTTGGGAGTTATAAGGAGTGGTGTCGCCAAGTGGAAGTTTTTAGCTCTTTTTGAAGTAAAATGTTTTATGGTCCACCACCATGTACCAATCTAAAATGTTTTGGGTTTTTTCTGAGTTTTTTATGGTTGTTTGGAAGACTAATGAGTCTATAAAATCTTGCTAAGAAACTATGAACTCAGAAATCCCCAGTGGAGTCGCCAGAAATGTTATACCTGGTGGCTCAACTAGCTAATATACCAAATATTCTTGAATAAAGGGCTTTCTGGAGTCTTAAGGTGTACTTAGATTCTTACTAACTCAAAAATCCCCAGTGGAGTCGCCAAAAATGTTATCTCCTCGTAATTCTAGCAGTTTGGTGAGACTAAAACTGCGGAGAGGACATTGGAACCACTTTGGGATTCTAGGATCTAGCCCTCCTGAATTCAGAGAGGGATCTCTCTATAAGTGAAAATATTGATTTATCTTTAAATCTTTTGAATGTGATATTAGGCTAGTTATGAAGAATGAGGTTTTGTTTTTTTTGGTTGGGCAAAGATATGTGAAGGTGAAGGAAGTCTAAATGAAGGGTGAAGGTGAATGAAAGTGAAAAATTGATTCAGATAAGAAGATAGGCAAGAAACAACTTCAATCCATTAGGCTATGGAGTCAGAGTAGGATTTAATTGAAACAACAAGGTTCAAGAGTGGTCCATGGGGCAAGTCATCTATGTCTAAGGATCTCTTTAAAGTTGATTTTATGGAATGGAATGAAACAATAAGAAGGGGAAACAAACAAATGAAGAACAAAGAGCAGCCTAAGATCAAGTAAGTACTTTGAAACTATCCTGCTTTCGGCATACACTTAAGAAAGACATAAAATTAATATAAGATCAGGTAAGTACTTTGAAACTAGCCTGCTTTTGATGCACTTTCAATAGAAAAAATTTAAAACACGAAAAAGAATATCTTAAGATCAAGTAAGGACTTTGAACCTATCCTGCTTTCAGCATATTCAAAGGGAAACTTTTCAAAGCAACTGTTAGAGAAGAAACTAGAGTATAGGGCTCACCATAGACTTCCCTAGCTCTGCTTTACTTAGTGAAATTTTCAAGACAACACATAAGATAACAAAGAAGAGTCTAAGATTAGGTAAGGACTTTGAACCTAGCATGCTTTCAACATACTCTTAGGGAAACTTTCAGGCAACCTTTGGAGATAAAACTAGAGGACAAGGCTCACCATAGACTTCCCTAGTTAAAATTTACTTGGCAGAAATTGAAAATAACATTCAAGAACAATATTTAAAGTTTAGACAGTAGAACGAGGGAACGCCAGCATTCCTTAACTGCTTGGATTGTATTAAATCATTCTTAAACAAAAAAATTTGGAAGAAAACATGTAGATAAATCTTATCAGTAAGAACAGGGTACCTTTGATAGTAAATCCTAACTCTATAATTGTTGTTCTTTACCAGAGAAGATGGACAGAATGGAAACAGAAATAAAATAACAATTTACAATAAGAAGAACATCACCATTGACATAGACCAGGATCCCATAAATTAGCTTGTATTTGATGCTTCAAACCAGTTACAATCTTCAAGTCCAGTGGTTCTCTACAGCTTCAAACTTCTCATCTCAACTTAGGTATCTTCAATTACAAACAGAGCTTACAACAGCTTCAGAAAACTATTTACAGGAAACAGATATGCAGTGACCAACATTATCTCATCTTCTTCAGAAGTATTTATAGAAGAAATGAGGAGGTGGGATGTGATAAAATATCTTCTAGGTTCAATTAATACAGTTTAATGCTTCTTGGCCTTTGAGGGGCTCAATGGAGAAACTTTCTGATATTTCCTCTGTATTAATTGGTTTGCATTAAGTATTTAAGCTTGCTATTAAGTATTTAAGCTTGCTAGGAAGATTTTTTTGACTTTAAGGCTCTTTGATATATTTGTAATAACTCTGCTGACAATTTACAATAAGTTCCTTTGGTTGAATTAACTGTTCAGTTGTATTGAGGAAAATATCTTTTATTCTGGTCATAACTAGGCCTTCTTTGATTGCTTTGAGGCTGTAGGTGTCTTTTGGCAGCTGGTGAGGATTCAATTAGCCTCTCTGGCGGCGGTGAAGGCTTTCTCGGAATGATAGATCTGATTGTCCTTCTTTAATCACTGTTAATTTGCTTTAATTTTGTGTGTTAGGATTAATTATACCTAATTTTTGTCTTTTGTTCTTCAAACTGCTTTCAATTGAGTGGATTAGGCTTTATATAGTCATTTTTAGGCCGTAATCCCTCAAAAATGCATAAACGATCTTCAATTCTTCATCTCTGCTGTGACTAGATCCTTTAACACTGATACTCTTTGCTTAATTAAGTTTTGCTATGTCTTGTTGATGTGCAGGCGTAACAGAGGTTTTATAATGGCATCAGTGCTCATGAGGCACTGATAAACCTTGATGGGAAACCCTACAGAATAATCTCTTTCACACATAAAGGCCTGGGGGATCGTCATCCCTAGCCTTCAATTCTCTTTTAAAACAGTTGAGAACCTTGAAAACCTGCAAAAAACAAGAAAAGTTAAGAAAATCCTGCGTAGTTGGGTATAGAATGCTTCAGAGGTTGAGGTTAGATCGCAATCGTTGGATGAAAGCATCCAACGACGAGGATTGCTCGTGGGGGTTAGATGGGAGGCGGTTGGATAAATAGTGGGGAGATTAAGATGGGGCCGTCGATCTGCAAAGATCAACAATCGAGATTGATCAGGGAAATATAATGTAGAGGGGCTACATTATAGAGAAATGGGAGAATATACAAAGGAAATGGGTCGAAAACTTTAATCGGTAGCGAAAAAGGCATAAATGAAGTTTGGATGTGGGATAAAACAAGAGCTGTTGATCTGAAATGATGAACAGAAGAGATTTCACAATGAAGTCCTTTGGAAGAATGGTGGAGGGCAATAGTTCAATGGTTGGATGAAATCTGGGCCATTGGATGAGTGTAATGAACGACGGAGATTAAAATATGAGAAAATATAATATGACGGGGGAAGGTGGTTTTGGCCAAAGAAACTGCTGGTGTCACGCTGAGAAAAGAGAGAAAGGCGGTATTTCCTTTTTGAATGCGATATGTGTTAAAGCTTGAAACGTGGCCTTTTAAAACCACCCACATCGCAATCGGGGATTTTTTGAAAATGAGAGGTAACAAAACATAATGGAACGCCCGATTGCGATTGCGCGATCGGGCCCCAACTCTTGGTTTTTAACGCCGGTTTTATGCAGAAATAAAGGGGCTAGGGTCTAGGGCCAAAAGGGCTTAAGGAATTAGCACAACAAGACTGTTTTTTATGAATTTTCAAGTATTTCAAAGCATTTTGAAAGCTTCCGATAAGGTAAAAAAGGTGTTTTAAACCTTATCAAAGGGGTTTTTATGGAGGAAAAGAAAGGAAATAAGGGAAATGGAGGAATTTTATGAAGAAAAAGAGGATAAAAGTGAAGGTTATTTATGAGTGAAAGGAGGGATAAAATGAAAGGGAAAATGGGTTTTTAGCAGTCTTTTTCTTCAGAAAAACAACATATTTTTAAGAATTGAGAGAGAAACATCAGTGAAGATTATCTTAAAGTATAAAGATCATCATAAGAATTCAAGAACTCACAATTTGGTCGTAAAATTGTTTCTTGAAGGCTACAAGAAAAATTTTTAGCCACCATTTGATATGACAAATTTTTATAGGTGGCTAACAGTGTGATCAGGTCATGTGAGGGTGCCCAAGGAAACATGTTCAGGTGGGTCGGGTTGGGTCTAGTCAAGTAGTGTCGTGTGAGGCCTCCCAAGGAAACACGTTCGTGCAATTTAGGTCGAGTTGTGTGGTGGCGCCCAAGGAAATGTTTTCGGGTCGGGTCAGGTTGGGTAGTGTCGTACTGTGAGGGCACCCAAGGAAACACGTTTGTGCGGGTTGGGTCTGGTAGGGTCATGTGAGGGCACCCAAGGAACGCGTTCGAGTCGGGTCGGTTCATGTGATGGTGCCTAAGGAAATGCGTTTGGGTGGGTCAGGTTGAGTTTGGTCGAGTCATGTCCTGTGAGGCTGCTTAAGGAAACACGTTCGAGTGGGTCAGGTTGGGTCATGTCATGTGAGGGTGCCCAAGGAAACGTGTTTGAGCAGGTCGGGTTGGGTCGGGTCATGTGAGGGTGCCCAGGAAAATGCATTTGGGTGGGTCGGGTCGGGGAGGGTCGAATTGTGTTGTGTGAGGGCACCCACGAAAATGTGTTTGGGTGGTTCAGGCTGGGTAAGGTTGTGTGAGGGCACCCAAGGAATGCGTCCAGGTCAGGTCATGTCGGGTCTTGTGAGGGACCCAAGGAATGCGTCCGAGTTGGGTCGTGTGAGGGTGCCCAAGGAAACACGTTCGGGCTAGTCAGGTTGGGTCTAGTCGGGTCATGCTGTGTGAGGCTGCCCAAGGAAACATGTTCGTGCAGGTCAGGTCGAGTTGTGTGATGGAACCCAAGGAAACATGTTCAGGTCAGGTTAGGTCAAGTCGTGTCGTACTGTGAGGGTGCCCAAGGAAACACGTTCGGGTGGGTCGAGTCAGATCCAGTCGGGTCATGTTGTGTGAGGCCGCCCAAGGAAACACGTTCGGCAGGTTAGGTTCGGTCGGGTCGGGTCGGGTCGTGTGTTGGACCCCAAGGAAACGAGCATTGGTGTCGGGTTGGGTCGGGTTGTGCCATATTGTGAGGGTGCCCAAGGAAACACGTTCGGGTGAGTCGGGTTAGGTTGGGTTGTGTGAGGGCGCCCAAGGAATGTGTCTGGGTCAGGTCGTATGTTATTGAATGAGTCCTAGAAATTCTCAACCATGTTAAGTACTCATGTACAACAAAAAAAAATCAATGAGTCCCAATAATTTGCGGCCATGTCAAGTACTCATGAAATAAATTATACAATACACAATATCATAAGAGTGCGGTAAAGAGGGACAACCTAGTGGGAAGAAAACCACCCCTCAAAATACAATGCATGCTATGTCAATTATGTAGTGTCATGTCGTGTGAGGGCATCCAAGGCAACACGTTCAGGCGGGTCGGGTCGGGTTGGGTCGTGTCATATCCAAGGGTCTTCTTTGCTTGGGGTTATCCTTAGTTGCTCCATAGGATCTGCATTGGGTCATCATCCTTTCTTGATGGGGATCCTGATGCCCTAGGCTATTTTTCTCTTTTTGGAGTTGGCTCTAGTACAATGCTGTGGGTTAGCCAATGGTGAATTTCTAGTACGTAAGTGTGTGATTTCAAATTTATCAAGCATGCACTAGCTTGTAAAATTAAGGTATGGTAGAAATTTTTTCTGGTGGATATAATTAGAGTTTTGTTGGATTTTTCTTGATTACAAACAATGGTAAACAACCTACATCTTTCCTTTATGAAAAAACAAACATCAATTCCTTCCAAAAGCAACCCAAAACAGAAAACAAAAAGTCTCCATTCTTATCAAGTCATGTTGGGGCACTAGGTAGCTAAATATAATCTATAAAAGAAAACACCTCCAAAATTTCAGAACGAAGTATGAACAAAATGAACCATTGCTTAGACTGCATTATGAGCCAAGAAACTAAATTTTTCAATGCAAGGAACTATATTTGAGCCTCCCTATTGTTTTAAGGCTCCATTTCATAGTCATACTTATTTTTCCCTCTATCCCCAAATATTCCTTTTGAGAATTTTCCACAATTAGTCTTAATTTTTAATCAATAGATTTTTTCCTTCCACTTTTTTTTTAGTTCCCTCCACCTTTCAAGATGAAATACTTGTCTATTAGGAAAGGTATTTTAGAAAATTCTTCCAAACCATTAAGGTTTTTCATGACTTCAAATTTTCCATGGAGCTTGAATCCTTAGCCATAATTCCCAACCCCTAACCCATTTAGCCCCCTAAACCTCTAAACCCATAATCAATTTAACCCCTAAACCCTAAACCTCTATTCCATTAACCCTTAACCCTTAACCCATTTAACCCCCTAAACCCCTATTCCCCTAATCCATTTCACCCCCTAAACACTAAACCTCTAAACCCTTAACCCTTAACCACTTAAACCCTAATTCTTGACGCCTAACACATTTAACCCCCTAAAACCCTAAAACCATAATCCAGTTAACCCCCTAAACCCCTAAAACCATAATCCATTTAACCCCCTAAACCCTATCCCCATTAACCTCTACCGCATATAAGTGTCCCCCATCATCAATGTCTGAAAATTGCACGATCCCAGTCCAATATGTTCATCAATTTATTCCTCTATCATTGACACATCTACAACATCCTCTTCTTCACATGTATTAGCTTCTTCTTCTTCATCGCAATCTGCAGCTCCATCCTGCTCCATTGCCCAACTAAGTCGAAGAAGCTCTGCTACAAAATTCTCCTCCAAGAATTCAAGTTCAACACAAATATGTGGGTGTTCTTCTTTCATATGCCTCAACTAGTACAAGGTCTGAAAAATTCTCCATTGACATTCTTCCCAACTTTCCATGTCTTGTTATGCAGCTTCGACCCTGACCAATGTCTTGCCCCTGCCAATGTTTCAATGAGACCAACCAATATAATGTCCAAGATTCGATACTAACTGCAACCCTGTCATTGTATTCAGGTCAGGTCGGGTCAAGTCGAGTTGTGTGAAGGCGCTCAAGGAAACACATTCGGGCGGGTTGGGTCAGGTCGTGCCGTGTGAGGGCACCAAAAAAAACACGTTCGGGCAGGTCAAGTCGGGTCGTGTCGTGTGAGGGCACTCATGGAAACGCGTTTAGGTGGGTTGAGTAGGGTCGTGCCATGTGAGGGCACCCAAGGAAATGTGTTCTAGTGGGTTGGGTCGGGTCGTTTTGTGTGAGGGTGCCTAAGGAAACGCGTTCGGGCAGGTTGGGTTAGGTTGGGTCAAGTGAGGGCGCCCAGGGAAACCCGTTCATGCAGGTCATGTTGGGTCAGGCCATGCGAGGGCACCTAACAAAACACGTTCAGGCAGGTCGCGGGGTCGGGTTGTGTGAGGGAATTTGTATCAAAAATGCTAAGTTGTGACCACTCGTGTGCCTTGTGCATGTTCATGCGACTTGTTTGTCATTTTCTCCCTTGTGCCTTCGTTAGGGTGGGTCGGGTTGTGCTATGTGAGGGCACCCAAGGAAAGGTGTTCGGGTCAGGTTGGGTCTTGTGAGGGAGGCCGTATAAAAAATTCTAAGTTGTGATAGCCTGTGTGCCTTGTGGTGCACGTTTGTGTGACCCATTTTCCTTTTTCTCCCTTGTGCCTTCGTTCGGGTGAGTCAGGTAGGGTCGTGTGGGGGCGCCCAAGGAAACACATTCAAGTCAGATCAGGTCGTGTGAGGTCGCCCAAGGAAACACGTTCAGGGTGGGTCGGGTTGGGTCGAGTCGTGTGAGGGCGCCCAAGGAAACGCGTTTGGGTCAGGTTGTGTGAGGGCACCCAAGGAAACATGTTCAGGTCGGGTCGGATCGAGTCATGCCGTGTGAGGGCACCCAAGGAAACACGTTCAACAAAATGCTAATTTGTGACAGTCCGTGTGCCTTGTGCATGTTCATGTGACCCATTTGTTGTTAGCTCCATTATGCCTTTGTTTGGGTAGGTCGGGTCATGCCGTGTGAGGGTGCCCAAGGAAACACATTCGGGTCAGGTCAAGTTGGGTCGTGTGAGGGTGGCTGTATAAAAAATTCTAAGTTGTGACTGCCCGTGTGCCTTGTGCACATTCGTGTGACTTGTTTTCCATTTAGCGCTCCTTTTTGCCTTCGTTCGGGCGGGTTGGGTTGTGCCATGTGAGGTTGCCCAAAGAAACATGTTCGGGTTAGGTCGAGTTGGGTCGTGTGAGGGAGGTTTTATAAAAAAATCTAAGTTGTGACCGCCTATTTCCCTTAAAGTGCACGTTCATGTGACCCATTTTTTGTTTTCTCCCTTGTGCCTTAGTTCAGGCGGTTCGGGTCGTGCCATGTGAGGGCATCTAAGAAAACACGATCGGGTCGGGTTCAGGTCGGGTCGGGTCGTGTGTGTGGAAAGTTGTAAGTTTTACATATTAAATAATTTATATACACCTTAATATCTTATTTATTTATATTCAATTTTTAATTTAATACTTTATATATATATTTTTTAAATATTATTATTTACATTTAAATTTTTATTTTAATTCCAATTCCCACCTCAAAAAAATTTCACCCTTCACCCAACCTCCCTATTCCCACATGCAAAAAATACACCCTTTGAATCACTATTCTGAACACACTGTCACTATTTTGCACGCAGACTCAGGTTGAACTTGACTCGACCCTGCCGAATGGCCCAACGCCCTCTGAGACCTGACTCACCCTGAACGTTTAGCATTGAACGCCCATTCCCTGGCACATCTTGTTGTTTCTTTAGTTTTGCCCCACTGCTGCTTGAAGCCATCAGTCCAAGATTCAAATCAGAGGGAGTTTTAGGCGTTGGATTGATGTGATGATCTCTACATGACTGAAGATTCTGAAGATTTTTCATATGCATTATGAACAAAGTAAATTGTTCAATATTCAGCCCTTGTGGAAATGCCATCTAAGATAAGCCCTAATCTGAACTTGTATTTCTACAGTGATATTTTATTCAATTTGATCAGAAAACCATGACCCTATTCAATGGTGATGAGAATATCTCATCTAATATTTATATTCCGTTCATAGTGACAATATGTTACCCCATTGCATGGCATTATACATGCGCCAACATCTCGCGTTGGATAATCGATATCCATATTGACTGATGCTAGCATAAACTCATAGTAATTAATTGCAATGCAGGAAAATCAGACATTCAGTTCTGCAACAATTACTTGGGAGTTTCAAATAACTACTTTTTCCTTTTTTGTTTGAAATCATCCCTCTTTATTTTTGGACATTGAATAGATGTTATCCATCCATATTGGAGTTTTCCTAGGTCTCTGAGTCTGTACTTATGCATTGAATTTCACCTTTTATCCCCCTTGCAGGGTGGTTTGTATTTAAGGCATTGTGGTTGCTTCAATTAGCACTGAAAATTGATCCTAATAGAAAAGAAACTATGGTGCAGAGGCCTCTTATTCATAATGTAGCCTGCAAGTGGTCATGAGTTCAATTTTCCAAGGTTGCATCCTTTATTGGTTTGGTTTGTTTCAGAGGACTCCTCTGCGTCATGTTATGTGCTATGTTTTTTACTTTGTGCTCTGTTAGAGAGGAGGCTTACAATCTACCCAAGGTAATTGGGATTTTTTCACTGTAAGGATATTTCTTTATTTCTCGTGTGTTGAAAGAAATTTTTGTGAGAAGCTGTTGATCACCAAGTTGGAAACGTTCATTATAATTGCATCCCACAAACTTGGAAACAATTTTATGTTTTTTTCCTACAATGGGCACAACCAAAGCTGGGTAGCGTAAGTTTGGTTTTGAGATAGAGGCATTAGCCATTAGCCTCACTAGAAGCTTTTCCCATCCAGAAATTGGTTGATGTGATATGTATCCACCAGTAACTTGTGTATTTCTAACATTGCGGGCCACTTGGGTTTCAGTGCCATGCCTTGTGGGCCACCTCTGGATTATGTGTTCATATTTGGTTTGTTCATCTTTGTAATGGCTACAATGTTGTTTTACTCTAGTGGGATAGGCTTTATTTTCACATTGAATTTCTCTTTCCTTCTTTTTAGTTTTATTTTCACATTGACACTATATTTTCTTCCTCCTTAATATGCTTCTTTGATATGGTGCTTGTGATTATTCTCCCAAAGATTTATGCTCTGCAATTGAGGAGGATAAATTTTGCACAGTCAACTCTTTACTCAATTATCCTTATAGTGGGTTCATTCAATTTCACTTTCAACGCAACCATGGTTTCAATAATTTTACTTATTATTACTCCATAGCTATAGCAATCTCGGGGGAGAACAATCTTTACAACATTTTCTAATTCTGATCTTTTTTTTACTGCAAAACTCGTTATTTAGTTAGGTGCCAACGGATTGTCACAAACCTTCACTGTTGAGACCCATGTTGTATACAATTCTAGATTCGGTTATTTACAAACCCTGTCACAAATAAAAATGAAAATAATGCCCACTATAGAAGAAAGCACAGACTCAGACCATTTAACATTAAACACAAAAAGAATCTTGAAAACAAAGGACAGTGATATAAACTCACTCAACATGGGTTTACTAAGGAAGAAGTTTGTTTGTGGACATTGTCAAGGCTTTTTGCTTTAGATATGAAGAAGATTCAACATCCCAATTCCCAACTAACAAGTTGAATGAAAACCAAGAATTAGCAGTGTTTAAAGAAAAATACAAAAATAGTAATCCCTTAAGCAAGAAAAGTTCTGAAAGTTTAGAATCAAGGGGAGAAGCTAATGGTCCTGAAGCGTGATTCTTATTGGTCCTAGGATATTCCCACAATTTAATATCTGGAGACATGGTAAATAAGGCTGATATTCAAGTCATAAAAGCACCACATTTCTGTTAAGTAGAATCAGGGGATGGAAAATTAATCCACTCTAAACTCTTAACTCACCAAACAATTCCATAAACACTCTCAAAATATAGTTTCTTTCAGAAAAGATGGAGTAGTTGGTGCATATAGTATTGGTTTTGTATTGTACAGGTATGCTTTGGTGTTTTAACTTTTTATATTGTGTAAATATTGCAATTTTCTCAGAATCTGATCTACAAAATTTGTAGCTGATGATATATTTTCATTTTCTGTACCGTTGCGGGGTGCTGTATTTTTCCTAGGGGAACTCCTACAATTAGTATTACTGATTGAACTTCACTGAAGAAAGGTTCCCGATGTTTTAAGTGCAGTTCACTCAAAACCCAACATGGGTTTCTTTGCCCAACTGCCCAAAGCCCAGACATTGGGTATTTGGGGTTTTTTCCCTTTTATTAATGACTATAGCATATGGGGATCGATAGGTTTCTTTGTCACTTGGAAAATTAATCTTTTGGGAAAATTACACTATAATAATCAACTTAAAATTGTATATAATAATCATTTGAGTTGTCTCTTCAGGTCATTTTCTTGCTGAGCTGACAAAACAAGTATTGCCTGATCTAGAGGCAAGTAAATATCAGGTTGGTTTTTCTCCAAAGAACAATCCTTTAGTGCTTTCCTGAGGAACATATCTGTCAAAACTTTTATGTATTTACATGGTAACTCTAAAGTTATCATTATAGGCTAATGATTGCACACATTTCAGGGTAATTTTGTGTTTTTTCTTAGTACACTTTTATTTTATTCCTCTCTCTGTCTTCACCTGGGCCCTCTTAGCCCTGGGCATCTACCATACAACATCTTCATATAGTATATTGGTTCAATACAGTGGTGGATACAGAGGCATATACTTATTCTTCCTCACTCTCTACCTTCCCATCTCACCTCACAAACATCTAGTAGATTTTTATTACACTCATAAATGGAGCAATATTATGGCTAAAAATAACAACTCCTTGCTAAAGAAAAATACTTCAGAGTTGGCTCCTTACCCAAAATAGAAAAATGTGGGAAAATGCGACTATGTCTACAAGACCAGGGTCACTTTATATGGTGTTATGAAGAGATATAAGGCTCGATTTTTAACAAAGGGATTCATACAATAGGAAGGCATTGACTACAATCAGATATTTGCTTCTATTGCCAAGATGAATTCTATCAAGGTTGTTGTCTCTCCTCCTACTAGTTTTGGTTGCGAGGTAAATCAAATGAATGTGAAGAGTGCCTTCTTACATGGAGACCTTTGACAAGGTACAAAACTACATAAATATAATTGTGGTTTAATACTATGAGATCTCTTTAATTTATCAATCTAGGTGCATTAGCTCTGAGATGATGCACACTATATATGCAAGGACAAGAACTCCAGCAATTGAGATGTGCTAATTTAACTATAATGAAATACTATGTACTCTAATATGCCACAACTGAAAGCATCTAACTATTCCTTAGAATTAAGAACCTGCACAATTATTCATTAAATGTCGGCTGGAGAATTCATTACAAGGAAATCCAGTCAAAGAAAATCAAAATTATACCTAACCATTCATTAAATAATTACTCAAATTGAACAATTTCGTGAATTAAAATAGCATTATAAGCCAAACCATAACTATTCATTCAACATTGTTGAAAGTAAACAACATTGAGGAAATAAAAATCATTGTAGGATTAAACAAAGTATATGAGTTGCTGAATGTAAACAATAGAAGAAACCACACTGAAAAATGCAATCACACAACACAATGTGACATGAACATTGAAAACATATGAAATGCATACATTCATCACCTTACCTCCTTAAATGGGCTCTTGCACAAAGAGTGGTGAATCGCTCAATCAAAAAAGTAACTCAAATCTACTATGGAAGTTGTTTCATTAATTAAAAAACTAGGATTACAAATGTTGTCCAGCTTATAGCTCAAATACTGCTAAATTACAACAAAAGCTAACCTAAATCAAGCTGTCTATACACCTATAAATAGTGGGGAGTTCTTGAATCCCTCAAATGGATCCTAGGGAATCCCAAGACTTCCCTCAACTATCTTTTCATCAATAATCACACAATGTCTCTCGTTGGTTACAAGAACTATTGGGTAGTTGATTAACCCACTCTTGAGCTCCATTATACTAATTTCTCCTACAAATATATTTTAATTAACAATTTTGTAAGTTGTTATGTTGCATTATTGAGTTTGACATACTTTGACAATTTTCTTCTTGGGCTATGGAGTTGAAGAGAACACTTCAGCCTATGTTGGTTAAGGCAAGTGCTAACTTAACATGATTTTGATCATTCTTCATTTTTATGAGTAAAGAAAACTATGCAACACTCATGAGAAGGACTATGTAGTAGATCATAAGTTCTCAAAAAGAGTGAAAATCATTGGTAATCATTCTACCACGTATCTGTTTAACACATTTATATCAAATAACACATGTAACCCAAGTATTCCATCATAGTTCCATAATTTTGATAATTCTTATATTTTGTGGTATAGTAAATGGAACAATATTATGGCTAAAAAGCACAAATCCTTGATAAAGAAAAATACTTTAGAGTTGGCTCCTTACCCAAAACAGAAGAATGTGGGAAAATGTGACTGTGTCTATAAGACCAGGGTCACTTTAGATGGTGTTATGAAGGGAATGAAAATCAAAGCACCTAATGAAGACTTTTGACATTTGTGATCCATACAGTAATCCACATGAACAGGAATTAATGTAGTTATTTCCACATCGAGAATGGACAGTCCATGGCTATCCCTCCAAGAGTTGAGAAGGATGGATTGATGAACCTAGAAACTGAGAGCTAGATATTGGAGGCCTCTCCAACCGATTATACTTCTATCAATCAAGTCCTTTGTTTTATTGTACTAGTAGGTTTTATCTGAAGTGTCAATCATTGTTATTTCTTACCGCCACTTAATTAAGTCCACTTTTATTAGCTAGTTACATGGTGGCTTCTATTTTTTTCTTAAATCAAATCCAAGTCAAATGCTCTATATTTGAATCATAAATGCTTTGATGGGTGTGGTGTTACAGGATCTGAGGATGAAACCTGCAAGGAGAATATGGTCTTCAATTAATGTTGGCACTGGAATATATGTGACTGACAAAGTTGAAACCGCAGAATGGACTATTAGTGACTTTGATGTTGTTATTCGAGTGGAAAATAAATACTAAGAATCAGCCAACATCATGAAGATGAGGAATTCTGCAGTGTAGGTTTCATTATGAGATTATTGTATATCCACGTTTGACACACATAGCACAAAGGCATAGAAAAATTGTGGCTATAATTTAGTCAGTGGTAATCTGAGCCAAAGCAGCGCCAATGTCAAACAATGATTACAGTCAAAGTATTATTTGGCTGAATGCATGTATTTTCTTTTCCTTGACATTCCTACAACTGTGTTTTCCTTTTGGCTTTGATCCATTGAACCATTGATCCATTTTTTTCAAATTATAGAACCATTGTTCCAAATCATAAAACCTTGTTCTCATGTTCTAGTAGCAGTTCATTTGGAAAAATGGATGAATTGATGTTGTACCTGTAACGATATTTCTAAGTGGCTAAATGGTTTACAAGACTTTCTCAAGATGAGTTTGGTGGATGGTGTATGTTCCATAAGTCAAGTCTATAAGTGGCACTATAATTTTTTTATATATTCCAAATAAAGTTCATTGTTTTCCTCGTATTTTTCTTTTCGAGTCTATCCACAAAAAATTAGAAAATATTTATGTGTCATCTACTTGAAGCAGAATTCTGGATTTGCATTCAATTTATTTGTAGAAATAAATCAACATTCTTTTAAATATTTTCTTGATAATTTTAACTTGAACACTCTAAATTACCTAGGTACATTATAGTGGTATCAGAGCATGACTCTGACTAGCTATGGATGATATCGAGGAGAATAATTCAAGAACCATAATTGAAGGCTAAAGATAAAATGTTCCCAAACCAAGTCTATGTGTAGGTTGGATGTCATGTGGCCTTGGTACTGAAATCTGATTGTAGTGAGATCATATGTTTTATGAGTTGTGCAGCCTATAGAGAGATTGTGTGATTAGTGAAAATAGACTGCAATTATATATCTTGTAGATTAATTTCACACCTATAGTAGATAAATTTGGAGACTTTGGAGATTGATAAAAATATTTGTGGATACCTATAGAGTGTATTGAAAAACAAATGGTGTGATGAATCGATTTGATTGCTACAAATAGATCAGATGTTCAATACTTGTGTACTTGTTGTGTTTGTATATTTATATGCTTATAATAATGTTATTGTTGTAGAGGTGAATGGCTAAGAGTGTCAACATATGTATGCCATTGTGTTTGAAAGGTTTCTAATGCTAAATGACAGAGTGTCATAATGAAATGTATTGCTACCTATTGTTGTAATTTCATAAATGTGTTTGAGATGTCGATGGTGTATTTAGAGAATCCTGATTATGAGGTCAGAGTTTGATGTGTTTTCATGAGGGAAGAGTATTGAGTCATTTTTGAGATGCTACTAGTATGTCTGGGTTATAGTGAGCCACCTACTATATTTGGGAATGCAAGCCCAAGAAACTGGGCAGACCTTCTAGCTCAAAGAATACCAATGATATCTATCATCCATTCAAGGACATCGTATTCCCTTCTGTTAATTCCAATCATTGATTCAAATAGGGAACATATTCATAAATTCCTTGATTGAGGTAGAGTATATGTGGATAAAAAACCCTGCATAAGTTCATTGGTTGAATTTTCCTTCCTACTTATGTGATCCATATCGATCGTTGTGAAATATTTGTGGTTTCCCTTCCAAAATAGTGGGTTCATTGATTGTATGTTTGAATTGACTGGAATTTGTTTTTGCATTAACTGGTCTTCCTCTTATATGCCCCACTATGGATTATTTTCTCCCTAGTGATTATTTTTTTCTTTTTGACATGATCTGATCTCATTCTAACATCCTAATTTTTTGTGCAGTCTATTTTGGTGTTATATTGCCTTTGAATACTAACAACCTACCAGTTGTGGAAGGGATATAGTTTTTCTTTGTGTCTTTGAGTTATTTCGGTGATTTGGATGGAAGATTCTTTTTCTCAACCTAGGAGCTGAAAAAGAATGAGCTGCGAGTCTGTAATTAAAGTGATATGCTGACTAGTTATTTCGATTATAAATTGCAAAAATTTTGGTAGGGCCAAAATTCAGTGAGATTATTAATGAAAACTTAAATTTTTCACACAAATTTTAGAATCAAATTCGCAAATGGTCCTAAATTATCCCTCTCAAGAATGAGAGATCTAGATTTCTCTTCGAAACACCATAAAAGAACAAATTGAATCGACTATTGGAATTAAAAGAAGGGGAGACGCTCAGATATGATTGGTATTCCTTGAGTTGGAAGACTGCACCGATTTTTTTTCAATATAAATTTTTTCGATTGGTATTCCAATGATGCTATCCACTTACAACCATCGGAAGAGAGACAAATATTTAGAACAATCGAAAGTGCGACCAACACGTAAAACTGTCAAAAGAGCGACAAAGAGTTGGCCACATTGGAAGAGCGACAAGAATCGAAGAAATTTTCAAAACGTCAGACTTGCGACGAAGTCTGAAAACCATCGGAATAGCCACGAAAGGTCCAAAACGTTAGACTTGTGATGCACTTTTCAAAACATCTCTCTTGCGATGAACGTTTCAGGGCGTCAGAATAGTGATGCAAGCTTTGCAACATCAAAAGAGCAACGAAGAATTGAAAACATCAGAAGCGCGATGACAAATTGAAAATGTTGAAAGAGAGACGATACTTAGAAATGTCTCTCTAGCGATGAATAGTTGGAAACGTCAGAAGAGAGACGACCACTTGGAAGCATCGTAAATAGTGTCGCTCTACCGACAGTTACTAGAAGTGTCAAAATTGTGAGCAACCAGTAACGACGTTTTGCCCAACCTCAAAGTGTCGCTCTTGGGACTCCTATGTGTCGCAAGAGCAAAATTTTGGCCATCGGAAATTGGGCCAAATGTGCTAGTGTTGGTCATAACATGTTATTATTAGAAGTTTATCAAAGCCTGCGTGTAGATCATTGCGCCGATGGAAAAAATATTGAAGAATAATGTCAAATTATACTGGGATGATGATTTTCAGAAGAGCCTCAACATAGTGAAATAAAATATGGTAACAGTTCCAATTCTCGTCTTTCTAGACTGGAAGAAAGAATTTCATGTGCATGTCGATGCGTTTGCAGCCCGGGGAAGGAGATCTTGATTACCCTATAGCCTTTGGAAGAAGGAATTTGTCTAAGGCAGAGAGGAACTACTCCACCAAAGAGTGTGAAGGGCTAGAAATGGTGTATGCACTGCAAAAATTCAGACATTATCCATTAGGTGCACATTTCAAGATGTACATGGATCACTTTGCTTTGAAAAACCTGGTCAACAAGCCTGTGTTGTGGGGGAATATTTTGCAATGGATATTGTTGTTCCAAGAATATGATTTCAAAGTAATTGTCAAGCCTGGACGTTTCAATGGAATTAGAATGAAGTTATACTGGGATGACTCCATCCTTGGAGGTTTGCAATGAATATATGGCCAGAAAAAATTCTTAATGCTCCACACAGTTGAAAGAGAGCATGGGACTAATATAAATGATTCTACCGAGGGGTGGCTTCATCGCAAACAGAGCACTACACAGTGTGTGGGAATATGGCAAAAATGGAGGAAATTGCATTGAGGGAGGAAGGATTACGTCACAAGAATGATTCTGATAAAGTTCATACAAAAAGTAACCATTGGAACAAGAACAATTGATGTGACAAGGACTTGGCCGTTGAAAGGAGCAGGAGGGATCTATTTAATAAGCATATCTGGGAGGATCTGCCACCAAATATGCATTTATGAGGCATATCGAAAGGATATCATGGATTTTGAATTTGAATTTTTCTATAAATCAGGCATCCCACTCTGTTGTAGAGGTAAATCCCCTCTGCGGACGGAGGCGATCCCTACTAGCCCAGATCGGGTCTAGCAACAATTGTATCAAGCTAAGGTGCAGGTTCCTAATTACAATAAACCAACTTGCAAAGAAGGCCTACCTCAAGTCCAACGATGTTGTTCGTAGAGAAGATGATGTTCCCATTCCCTTGCTCCAGCAGATCACAATCCTTTCGCTTGCCACGATCGAACACCTGCACACGCAAGAAACACAACAAACACAAGCGTAAAACCCGATATGTGCAATTATGTATCAGTCAGAGAAGACACAACTCATGATCATAATGAAAAATACGAGTGGAACCATAACCAATAGTCACTTATCATTAATTCATCAAAGGAAAATACAACTAGGCTCTGACGCTGAACCCTCCTTCGGCGGGTCGTCAGCGGAATACGTCTCAGTAAAGTTTGTCGGGAATTGGGACAAGCCTCTCTCTTCGATCGTCAATCTCCTAGCTATGTATTTGGCACTATGAGGACTATCAAAGCTCTTGCAGCATTCTTTAGGCTATGAAGGCTCTTGGAGATTCTTAGAGACTCTTGGAGACTCTTGGAGACTAGCTTGCAAAGCAAAATGGCAAGCTTATATAGATGGTGGAAGAGGAGTTGGGATCCCTACAATCATGGGATTGGCCCTATCCTCAAGGAAGCTTCCATGAGAGGTGGAAAACTACTTCCTCTACATGGAAATCCGGAGCCAAACGTCCCAACTCAATTTAGAGACCAGTTCAGGAGTTGTTTGGAGTCAATCTTCCATCATTTATTTTTAAAAAACACCCTTTATTAAGCCTGGCGTGAGTGCGACTCTGAGACAGAGCACCAATTGGCGCGCCCTCTTTGAATAATTTCCCCCATTGGCGCGGGTATAACACTAGCTAGTCGCGCCAAGGATGAAAAGGCTATTTTTAGGGTTTTTCACAAGGAGATGTCTTTAGGGGAATCAAATTCCATGTCTAGGGGGATGCCATGAAAGTGTTTTCATATCATGTCACTGCCCACAGGTCATGGAATAAGCCCTCCAATGTGCGGGATGGGGAATTGTAGGGATGGTGAAAAATTTCTGTGTATCAGATGCCCCCTAAAGCATGAGGCTCGAAAGAGAGAGAGGGGTGAAATGCTTTACGAGAACATGTCCAACTGAAGACACTGCCGTCGAAAAACCTATGTAGAGAAGTACAACTGATATCTCAAATACATGATATATATGTGGTATGGGTGCAACCATCCATAGCAGAGTATACAATAATGGAGACCCAAGGCATGGACGCAGCCATCCAATAAGGATCAATAAATAGACTCAGGTATGGTCGCAGCCATCCAATCAATGAGTCATGTAACTAATCATGATAATCCACAAAATCGCAGCCTGGATTATAACAGAAAAAATCCAGGGTCTTGTGCTCCATCTCGACCCGAACAAAGTACAAGTTCAAGCATGCGAATAAGTGAGCTGAAGTCGAACATGAAAGAACATCGCCTGATTTCCAGCCAATGATGAAAGCTGTTAACATACGCGAGAGGTACCACCAATAATGAAAATGGCCCTCAAGGTACTATAGGTATAATCTACGGCATGTGAATTAGTGAGTTGGCGTCGAACACCCGTAGAATCACTCGATCAGAGGCCAATGATGAAAACCTCACATCGAACGCAAAGAACTTTCCATTGAGGCATGCAGGCTCCAAGGTACCAGAAGGGAGTCTCTAGATCAACTTCCTGGATAATGAGTTGAAGTCGACAGGAAGTGACCTTGATCAAAGGTGGGCCGTAATGTTTCCCACATCATCGACACGAGACAGAGGAACATAATGTCTTTGTGAATCAATATCAGATGAGAATCAGAGGAAGGTTGAAATTCTGCAGAGGTCAACTTCTCTTGAACATATTGGCGGCACGACAGTGGATTTGGCAGTATTTGACATCAAAATATCAGTGGTCATGGTGATGAGGCAAAGAGCAGATGAGAGGTCAAAAAGGATTACCCAAACCCACAGAGGCAAACAGATAATGAGATGAGATGTCCCCAACCCGACACAAATGCAGACAAGTGCCATGTTCAAGAGCGACATACTGCCGACACGACAACGATGCTGGTTCCATTTTTACCCACCATTCCTAGCGAGTACCTCTTTATTTTTACACAAGCTTGAAGAGGATACCATATGCTTGTCATATAAATTCATCCTTCAGACGAATCCATCCTAGTACATTTAACGAGCCCTAGGAAGGAGGAACTCAAATATTGTCATTACGACTGAATCTGATGTCATCAGGGTTTAACGAGTCTGACAAAGGAAGAACTCGACATATTTTCATGTTTAGAGAGTTTGAAAAGACAACGGAAAAGTAAACTCCAATGGTCCCTTTTCGTAAATAGTTCCTCAGATCCGAAAAGGCAGAAAACTATGTCTGAGAAAGCCTCCTAGTCACGATAGGCTAGGGTATTCCTTTTTCGTAAATAATCTATCCCAGCCCGAAAAAGGGGTAAACGTATACTAGGTAGATTTCGTTTCGTGGCCACTTTAATGAGATCGAAATGACGAGGGACTTAGAAATATTTTCATGTTTAGAGAGTCAGAAAAGAGCTGAAAGATGACTCCTCTTGGAGGAACGAGTGGTATAAAGGGTAGCAACTGGTTCCGGTAATGGTGGAACTGCTCAGAACAAATAAAGGTCAAGAGGCTGGCTAACAAGACCACTCATCGTAGCGGTTCCTCAGGAACAGGTAAAACAACCAAGTGAAGGCATATGATCGGCCAAGCAGATAGTGACGATGGAGTGAGAAAACCAAGGCTCATCTAGTAAAAATAGGCTGATAAGATGGCAATCACAAGAGGTAAAATGGGGATGGTTTCATTTTTACACAAGCTTGAAGCAAAGATAAACTATGCTTGAAACTAGTTTCATTTTTACACAAGCTTGAAACGGAAACAAACTATGCTTGAAAATTAAGCATGCCCCCCAGCATGGTGACTCAATTCGAGGTGCATGCCCCCCAAGCTTCAATCCATATGAAAGGAAGATGGAGTGAAGGTTCAAGATACGAGATCAAGAGAAAGACTCGACTGGTATTTTACGAGAACTTATCAAAGACTCGAATTGAACGGGAACGTGTTTCATTATTTTAACGAGGTTGACACATTAAAAGAAATATCCTCAAGACACCTTGTTTCATTTTTTAAGGAGCTTGACACAAGAAAATTAACTTTGCTCCGACAACCTTGTTTCATTTTTTAAGGAGCTTGACACAAGAAAACGAACTATGCTCTGACCAGCTTGTTTCATTTTTTAAGGAGCTTGACACAGGGAAGGAACCATGCTCCGACCGAGCTTGTTTCATTTTTTAAGGAGCTTGACACAAGGAAAAGAATTATGCTCCGACAACCTTGTTTCATTTTTTAAGGAGCTTGACACAAGACAAGGAACTCTGCTCCGACGACCTTGTTTCATTTTTTTAAGGAGCTTGACACAAGACAAGGAACTCTGCTCCAACAGACCTCATCATAATGAAAAAGAAGTCATGGCTTGTAAGAGTTCCACACCAGATGGGAGAACAACATCTTGGAAATCAAGACCCAATGCCCCCAGAACACCATGCATGATGGCATCATCACTAAGTACAGGCACGGGGTAGGTAGCCACATAGTTGACCTATGGTGGAGAAGATACAACGGGTGGATAAAAACCAGGAAGGGATGATGGCGGGCCAGTTGCCACATCAGGACCAAAGAATGAAAGCTGATCAATGGTCATGATCCATCCTTCATGTGGAAAACAGACCACACGAAAAAGAGAGGAGACAAGCACTCCCATGGCATAGGTGTAATCGCGCCCCTAAGAGCAGATTGAAATCCAAGGGGCCTGGAACAACCATCACGTCCATATGGACGGTTTTACCTCCCAAAGTAACAGGTAACCTTGGAAGGATCCCTAATGGTTGACTCGTTCTTCTGTTAAACACCAACAGATTCTACGTAACGGGCGCAAGCGGTGGTGAACCGAAATATTTCTAATTAGTTGAGGAAAAAACACTAAAAAACGTGCCTTCGTCTATAATGGTGCTGGGTACAACCAGACCAAAGGCCTATACTGTTATCTCGAAAGGCACATAAGACGAAAGGCAGTGTCCTGTAAATCGATTCCAATCAAAGGAAGCGACCAAACTACTCGGAGGGGTTACCATTGAATCGAGATGGTCTTCCCCTGGTGTTATGGAAGAAGAAGGAGCATCCTCCACGACCTCCATCTTGAAGGCTGGAGGAGTATCCTCTGGGACCTCCATCACAGGAGGCGGAGGAGAAGCTTCTTGAGATGTAGGGATAGGAGAATATTTCTCCAAGTCCAAGGAATCTGAAGAAACAAGAAGAACTTGATGGGTGTAAGGTCCACTCTCAACGAAAAAGACCTGGTGCACCGCAGACCAGGCCAGCTCAACCGATCCCACGACCAATGGTTGGTCAGGGATGGATTCCTGAATTTGAATTTTCGAGGGAGCGAGATCGACCAAGGATGACTCTTGACGAATCATGGCATCAGCTGGTGGAAGACTCAAAGAAAGCTATTTGTAACCAGTTGGCAGACACAGTGTAGAAATAGTTGAGTTGTCCAAAACTCTCTTGGATTCATCCATATACGGACAAAGGTGAATGACATGGTGCCCTTCACACAACTTATAGGGATTGGTGAGCTTACCCTACTTCTTAAGAGTTTTACCAGCACTAGCTGAAGGCGTGCCCCCAACCTGACTCCCAAAAGCCAAAGGCAACGGCGGGCGACCGTTGGACCATACTTCGATTACCTTGGGAATGCTAAGGTAGTCTCGAAGAAGATGGTCTCCTGTGCACAACATGCAAGGGTATTTGAATTTCCGTGGAGGGTTGGGAGGTTTATCAAGAGGGGGTGCTCAGGAAGCAGTAATTGTAGCCTTAGCCTCTCTCTTATCAAACTTCTTCTTCTTTGTCTTCTTCTTCTTCTTCTTAGCCACCTGGTTACTCGAATCCAGACTTTCACCGGGTGAAGTAGAAGAGGAGGATGCAGAAATAGGCGAAGAAGGGGAGAGGTCCACCTTGGAATCAACATGACGTTGCTCAGGCGGAGGAACTGATTGAACAGTAGCCGGGACATTCGGGACCACAGAGGTTGAAAATAACCAAACAGGCAACCCAATCTTTAACTCAGGAAGGGACAACGTTGCCATATAAGGAGCACCAACATTTCCAAAAGGAGGAAAATGACCAGGATTCCCATCGGAAGTGATCCCTTGGTTGGTGAACTCCGGAAAAGTTGCCATCAACAACTCAAAACTGCACACGGGCTAAAAACCAAGGCACACAATCAAACGGCCAACAAGAAAATTCTAACAGGGCGTGTGATCGCAGGTGATTTATTTTACCACATTGAAACTTATAAACTTCACCATTTCATGTTTTAAGAGTCAAGAAATGGATGAAAGGTGACCCTATCTCTTTCAGTTTTGAAGCAAGCGTGAAAGGACAAGCACTTGATGATCTTTTCAAATTTAAGGAGTCAGAAAGGATCAAAATGACTACTCTGGAATTCTAGGCAAAGGATGTACCAAATAACCATGAACTGCAATATACACCTTGGTTTCAAAATGAAAGAGAAATCAACCAAGGACTTAACGTACGTGCAGGAAATCTCCCCGAATGCTGTGTCCGGTGTATCACAGGTATAGGGCGGAAGACTCGGCTTCCTGTGGATAAAGGATTGAAACCTATTGGGGTCTCCCTTTATATACGCGACGGTACAGGGGAGCACAAGTCTGTACTAGTGCTGTCTAAAGCCAAGAGGCAAACGACAGCTACTAGGTTTAATGACGCCGAAACATGTCTCTAACCTAGACCTCTAAATGTTTTGTTAATGTTTCAATGTTTCCTTAGTGTGAATTGAATAAATTTTAATGTTTATCTTCAATTATGTTTCGGTTTCAAGGCCCTACCACATGTCATATGACAATATCCTATATGTAACTATATGAGAAAAGAAATTTTTCAATTCGATGAATGCTATCTAGTTAAGGGAAGAGCTTCAAACAATGATGCAACAAACAACAATACTTCCAACGAAATATTTTCCAAAATAGATGACTTTCACTATCCAAAATAAATTTCAAAAATTCAACGATGCGAATAATGCAATGTAATGTATGCAAAATCCCTTTTTTTTAAAACTATGCAATTGTAATCTATGCACAATTTCCTTTTCCTTTTCAAATGATAAGAATGCACTCAATGCATTTTTCGATGAAATGAGAATCTACTTAATGCATGCTTTTAATAAAAGAGAATGCAATCAAAGCGATTTCTAGTTTTCAATCATTAAACAATGTAATCTAAGTTCAATGATGGATCTCAAAAAATACTTTTCAATGCAATGTGATCTAATGCATTTTAACGAAAAGCAAACTATGAGACGAAAACTAAAAGAATGCAAATCTCCTTAGTGAAGGATGAATGCAAAAGAGATGTAAACAAACACTAAGAATGCAATCGTTGTTTCAAACACTTTGTCACAAAATCCCTCAAAGGGCGACGAGACATATGAGGTCGAACACAAAGAGGACTTCTAAAGCAAGAGATCAAAACAAGGCATTCATTCACTTTTACATCAAACAATCATGGAAATAAGACATTTCAAAAAATGAGCAATGTAATCTATGCTCATACAGTGAAAAGACCAGAAGGGAATGACACACTGGTGAAGGATTTAGGGAAAAAATCTCAATTTTCACAGACCCTGAAATTGGCACGACTTTATCATTGACAACTAGCGCCAATTGGCGTGACTTGCTCACTGACAACTAGCGCCAATGCCCAATTGGCGCGGATTTCTAACTGACAACAAGTGCCAATGCCTGAAAATGAAAAAACAAATAATTTCTCCCAACCAAGACCAGACTCACCACTTCAAGTAGAATCTCCAAGACTCAAATGAACCATGTAATCTAGGCTCAAAGCGAGACAAAGCGGAATTTGAATGAAGAAGAAGCCAATCATTCAAATAACGCAATAAAATGATATAAAGCCACCAAAAAAATGCAGAGAAGCAATTACAAAGTTGATTGAATAGATAGAAACAAAAAACTCCCACGGGAGGCTCGACACACTATAGCACCTAGATGCCCTAGGGTTAGAATGTAAAATCGATAGAAACGGGCAAACAACCAAAGGATGAAGGTCACAGTCAGTCAAACAAGGCCCCAGAACACTCAAGCAGTCGTAAAAAAAGAAACCAAAACCACGGATCAAGCTTATAAAGCTCAAAACCAAGCAAACCCTAGCACCTTCCAGGATTGGCGCGATTGTTAGGCGGAAACTAGCGCCATAACAGGATTGGCGCAGGTAGTAAACTGGAAACTAGCGCCCATTGGTGCGACTATCAGGCTATTAAGTGCGCCAGTCAATTTTTCTATGAAAAAATAAAATTAAGCAATCCAAGAAGCAGACCAGTGATGTTGGAGCTCAAACCAAAAGCCAAACTCACGAAAAGAGCCAACCAAAAGAGCTGATCAAGCAAGAAAAGTCGAGAATCGACCGAAAGACAAGACAATACTCCAAGTGTTCAGTTCATAAACTAAACCAGAGATTGACTGAAGCAACATTCATATACTTTCACTAATGCAGAGCAAGAGCGTTTCGAAGGCTATCTGGCTAACTTCAGACTTCGTCTATAGTTTATAAATAAAACAACAAGCTAACTCCCCAGCGGAGTCACCAATTTGTTGTAGAGGTAAATCCCCTCTGCAAATAGAGGTGATCACTACTAGCCCAGATCAGGTCTAGCAACAATCGTATCATGCTAAGGCATAGGTTCCTAATTACAATAAACCAACTTGTGGAGAATGCCTACCTCAAGTCCAACGCTATTTTTCGTAGAGAAGATGACGTTCTCGTTCCCTTGCTCCAGCAGATCAAAATCCTTTCGCTTGCCACGATCGAACACCTGCACATGCAAAAAACACAACAAACACAAGTGTAAAACCCGATATATGCAATTATGTATCAGTCATAGAAGACACAACTCATGATCATAATGAACAATACGAGTGGAACCATAACCAATAGTCACTTATCATTAATTCATCAAAGGAAAATACAACCAGGCTCTGACGCTGAACCTTACTTCGGCGGGTCGCCAGTGGAATACATCTTAGTAAAGCTTGTCGGGAATGGGGACAAGCCTCTCTCTTCGATCGTCAATCTCCTCACTATGGATTTGGCACTATGAGGACTATCAAAGCTCTTGCAGCATTCTTTAGGCTATGAAGGCTCTTGGAGATTCTTCGAGACTCTTGGAGACTCTTGGAGACTAGCTTGCAAAGGGAAATGGCAAGCTTATATAGATGGTGGAAGAGGAGTTGGGATCCCTACAATCATGGGATTGGTCCTATCCTCAAGGAAGCTTCCATGAGAGGTGGTAAACTACTTCCTCTACATGGAAATCCGGAGCTAAACGTCCCAACTCAATTTAGAGACCAGTTCAGGAGTAGGTTGGAATCAATCTTCCGCCATTTATTTTTAAAAAACACCATTTATTAAGCCTGGCGCGAGTGTGACTCTAAGACAGAGCGCCAATTGGCGCGCCCTATTTGAATAATTTCCCCCATTGGCGCGGGTATAACACTGGCTAGTCGCACCAAGGATGAAAAGGCTATCTTTAGGGTTTTTCACAAGGAGATGTCTTCAGGGGAATGAAATTACATGTCTAGGGGGATGCCATGAAAGTGTTTTCAGATCATGTCACTGCTCATAGGTCACGGAATAAGCCCTCCAATGTGCAGGATGGGGAATTGCAAGGACGGTGACAAATTGCTATGTAGCACACTCCAAATTCAAACACTTTGCGCTCTAATATTTAGAAGTAAGCATTTGCACCTGAAAGCTCGCAGAGCGCTCTGCTGCATGTCACCCTACATTTTCAAAGTGTTTAAAGAACAATTGATCAAAGCAGGGCTCAAACATACAATCCAACCAGGTCTATCAAACATAATTATGGCCTAACTATCACCAAGCCAAGGTCACCCAACAAACAGACTACTGCGAGCACGACCCCGTCCAAAAAGCCGAAGAAGCTGGTGATGCGAACATCGCTCAGGAAGAAAATTCCAAAGGATAAAAGGACTAAGGCGACCCAAGATCGACAGAAGTAGGTTGTTGAGGTAGAAGAGTCAGACGACAAAGAAATCGCACTAGGAGGGATAGAAAAAATTGATGTGGGGGAGGTGGAACCTATCTCTAGGTTGCCCCCATATATTCCACCATGGAAGCCAATAGTTGTGAAGCCTACAAAGGATCAAGACAAGAAGCTGGTAGACTAGATGAAGCAAGAGTATGGTATTATGAAGGGAAGTAGGTGTTACTTGATTAAATCCATCATTGATATTTAGGTGCACTTTTCTGCACATATTTAGGCAGGAAACATCATGCAGAAGTGTCGTGAAGAGGAGGTTTCTGTGCCAGTGGTGTCTTTTCCCGTAGAGTGCAACAAGGGCGTAATATATAATTGGGCAGGATACCTATGCAACGAATTCTTAGCTTACTTCCGCAAGGCAAGTAGTTCCAATATGCATGGCTCTTTCTCTTAATAGTGTTGATGGGCTTAAAGGAGCCCGATGAGTTTTAGTTCTCCTCTGCGGACCCAGATCTCTGCAAGGCTACATGGTATGCCTCATTGTGGCATTTAAAATAGCTGGACCAAGTGATGGCAAACAAACTATTTTGGGTTAGGTTCGAGATGAGTCTACACACAGTGATCAGCCAAAAGCCTTGGCTCTCACAAAGTATATTGAAAGAATATTGGCAGGTCCCAGAATTCAAAGAAGATTTCTACCATGTACACATCCGGGCGAAGAAGGACCTTGCTAGGGTCTGGTACAAGTTTTCGTACCTAGTGAAAAAGGAGGATGTTGTACGCGTAGTAAGAAATTGCCCAAGCAACTGGCTAAGTCTGCCCACTGAAGGCACAGAGGCAGAGCAGGCATGAACAAGTGGTGCAAAGACCAACGCGGAGACATGAAAGGACACCAAAAAGCAGCCTAAGAATGTCTCCTTCATGACAAATAAGGAGTCTAAAAAATAAGCTGAGCATGAAAAAAAATTAGGGAATTTTGAGGTCTAGAATGGGCCTCCTAATAAAATTATAAAATAATAGTGGAAATAATAAAATAAGATTAAATTACGTCATCAAATTTTAGAGGGAAAAATAAAAAAAATACTTTTTCAACTTATATCCCTATGAGCTTACTCAAATTTCGAGGAAGAACACTCATTTTATGTATAATTTGATTCTTCATCCAAGGAGTACCCATGTTGCATACTTTCGATGGACCCTGGTACATGAAAAATGAGAAATACATGAAAAACGTGATTGCAATCACGTTTTTTAATGTATTTCTCATTTTTTGTTTAGTAGGGTCCATCAAAAGTATGCAACATGGGTACTCCTTGGATAAGGAATAAAATTTTGCATCCAATGAGTACTTCCACTTGAAATTTGAGTAAAACCTTAGGGATACAAGTTGAAAAAGTAGTTTTATTATTTTATTTTTTTTAATATTTTTACTTTTTTACCCCAAAAATGGTGAATCATCCCCCATGGTTGAAATCATTATCTTGAATCCTATTGGTTCTTATAAAGTTTATTTTGGTTGTACATTTTTCTTAGGAGGCCCATTTTAGACCTCAAAAGTTCTCTAATGGACGAAGGTTCAAGAAACATGAGGGGGCGACGATCATGGTGATGATACATTTATGGATCTAATAGACCCACGCTCCCCTTTTATTACTAAAAGATGATAGCCACAAAGTGGTGGCATGTGAAAGAAAATGAAGTCTAGTAGGTTCGTCGGTCCGAAAGCAATGATCCTCACTGAGGGGGACCTCGATGAGATAGGAGACATTGTTTGACATGTCATCGAGCACTTATGGGGTAACATTGAGGAATAGTATAAGAAGGTACTGGTAAAGGTCCATCGGGGCCTCAAGGATTTTCAGGTTCGTACTAGTGTGGTACAAACGAGCATGAGTCAAGTGAGAGAGCTTCAAGCGAGTGTGGCTCAAGCAAGTGGGGCACCAGCAGGTGCAAGAATGGTAGAGCACTAATTGGCGATTACAACTGATACCTGTGTGGTTTTGATCCCTGCAGGGACATTATTTTTTGATACTACGGAGTAGCTAAGGCAGGCGATTCATTAGCAGAACACAACGCACAACTTTTCTCCGCTACCTCTACAGACATTGCATGAGTTGCACCAGGGCGTTATTGAAGAATTGCAGATTAGAGCGCAAAACACCTTATTGGCTATCCAAGATGTTAAGTAGGAAAGATAGAGGATGGCTGAGGAAAAACAGTTGGATGTACAGGATCAAGATGCAGATATTGCGGAGAAACAAAAGTTGGAGGAATCCATCTCCAAGGATTGTAATGACCTACATTAACTAAATATTTAGGTTGTAGCTTCCCTAGAGGAAAAAGTGGAAAAGATTGCCACAAAAGTAAAGGATTGTAAGGCTGAAGTTGACAAGGTGTGACTCGAAATGAAAATGAAGATAATCGAGCTGCAGATGCAATTGTAGCCCACCACTCCACTAGCGTTCCAGGAGCAACGCGCAGTAGAGCTCAATTTTGCCACTGAACAGATTGAATCCACCATTCGAGAGTGTGCGTAAGTATTTGAAGATGTCATGGATGTATGGGCCTCACTACTAGAGGACCCTCAGGTGAAGAAGATTGAACGTGAATTTTGAAAGAATTTAGAACATATGGACCACATTAAGCTCACCACAAAAACTATGGCATCAATACAATGATATGCCCGTCTCCAAGAAGGTAATTTTTTGCAGGGATAGATCGATGAGATGTGCAGAAAATATCATTTTATCACCGCCAAAATGAAGTCATGGGAAGTTAAGTCCAACCAACTATCACAAAACATGGAGAAGTAGCTTAAAGTGTTGCACCAAGCTTAGACAAGAATTGCTCAAAAGACAGTGGGGATAGTCACCGAGACGCTGCTAAGAGAAGTCTGAGAAGTTGAAAAGCAGTGCACCAAAGAAGTTCCACCTCTGAAGGATGCCTTGAGAGGCATCAAAGAAAATATTGAACACACACTAGCAGAGTGACTTAGGATGAGCCACTTTTTTGTGTTGGGGGCCTATTGGACAAGGTACCCCTCGATGAAATATTTTGAGAAAGACTCCGCAGATCGCAGAGCGAAGCGCGCAATGCAGACCTATGTTAGAGTCCTAGGGGCTTTGGGGTGGGTCAAAGCCCCTTATTTTGTAAAATAATGGGAATATTTTGTATACATTGAGCTTCACCCATGGTTTTCAGACCATGGTATTGTAAATTTAAAAACTATATAAGGATTCTAGAATAGATATTAAAGATATACTTGATAGATAGATCATATAATGCACTTGGATGTAACGTTATGTTGAGTCTATTTTCTATGGTTTGGGTTAGAGAAAAGTGTTAGGATATTCCGACACATAGGAAATAGTTAAGTATAACTTGGTCTAGTGTAGAGTTGGGTAAAGTGTGTTTTTTTACTATGTACATTTGTAACTTATAATCCAATGGTCACGATTTGTAGTGATCTGATGGTTCACTCTCTCCTTGGTATTAACGACACTTGATCCGTGGCTTAACACCCAATTGTTCCATGATCTCTATTTAAAGAGCATGGAGGGTCATTTCTCTAGAAACAATTTATGAGAGAAACATATGTAACTTTTCTTTTTATATTAATAAACTTGAAGTGGCCGCGTTGGCTCGGGCCGTGGATTTTTTCCATCTTCGAGGGTTTTAACCACGTGATATATTGGTGTACTGATTTGTGATATGTTTTTGAGCAGTGGCCTTTGTTTTTTGATCTAAGGAGCTTACCCTGTAAATTCCTACATGGTATCAAATCTATTTTGAGGGCTGCATTTGTTGTTGATCCAAATCCGAAGCCGGTTTCACTGCATGCAACTGTTGTTTTCTAGATCTATTATTTATGAAAATTTTCAGGCCTGGAGAATTTCTCTGTTGTGTCCGAAGTGTGTGTTATAGTGAGGAACTCCTTTTGTTTCATGCGAAAAGGTTTTCGTTTGCCCAAGTTATGTCAGATTAGATCTGGAGGTATAAAGTATCTTCTTTGTAGTTATATTTGTTAATCGTTCTTCTTATTTTGGTTCCCTCTATTTATTTCGGTTTATATGTTTTATTTATTTGCTAGATATATACCCTCTTCCCTATGTATGCTCTTTGCTTTGCGATGTGTGCGATATTGGAAAATCAGAAATAGGAAGAAGGGAATTTTTTTGCTATGTATGCTCTTTCCCCACATCTTTGTGCGATCTCAGTAAATCAGAAATAACAGAAAATGGATAGTTGTTGTTAAGGGTAACCAAAAATCTAACATTCTGTCATAAGGCTTGAATTTCATTTTTTTGTGCTAGGACTTTGTGTTTTTTTGCAGAAAAAAACACGTGCGCCGAAGAGTAAAAACAAAAAACAAAAAAACCCCCTTCCTCCTTTCAAACAATTACAAAATATTTTTACTAGCTCACTTGGTGTAAAGTTAGTTCATGAGAATAGAGGTCTTGGGTTCAAGTCTCTTTCTAAAGCTTCTTTTTGTAAAAAAATTTTGTTAAAGGGGCAGTATTTTTTTTTCAAAAGTAGAACTTCATCATCAATTTTCAAACTGTTCTCGTAACTATTCGACATCTACAACTCATTTTTTTCAACAAGGTCTAACTTCTTCATTCGGAAGGCATTTTTGAGCCATTTTTTTCTAACGACCTAATATTTTGAGATCTCTCCATTGGAGCAGTTAGTTTCACTTTTTTCAACTTCAATTTAAAAAAAAAATGGAAAGTGCATGCCCGGTTATTGTTAACAACACCAATTATTTCCAAATGCTACCTCACATGGTAGATTTACTTAGAAGTAAAGGGACTTATAGAATAGCCACAGGGAAATAAACTAAACCTTATGATGAAGATAAAGCCACTAAATGGGAAAATAAACAAGATCAAGCATGAAGGTTGATAGGAATGTCCATTGCTCAAGATCTTCGATTTCATATCCTTGAAATTGACACCCCTGATGAAGCCTTGAAAAAGATAAATACTATTTTTGGAAATCAAAATCAAATCAGGGCCCACCAGCTTGAAAATGAGTTGCTTACTTTGGACCCCAATAATTTCTCCTCTATTGAAGATTTTTTTTTCCAAATTCAAGATCCTTAGACTTCTTTTAGAAGGTTGTAAGGTCAAAAACGAAGATGGTATCCTCATCTATTCCATTCTTGCTAAGCTTGGCCTTGCATACTCTATATTTGTTTCCACCTTTCATTCCACTAGAGAAGCCCTCATTTATCAAGGAACATCCTACAAGAACCCCTCTTTTGATGCCTTTTGCGATTCTTTGATAAAAGAACAAGAAAAAACTCTTACAACTTGGTCTTATCAGTTCTGGAAACGCTTCTATGAAAGCCTTAGCATCCCAACAACAACCATATCAAAAGAACCCCAAGAATCAGTATCCTAAAAGGTATGGTCCTAAACCAAACAAGGGTCCTAAGAAATTTCAGCCACAAACTGAAAAAGAAACTCACAAAACTGATAAGGCAACTAAAAACGAAGGGAAGAAAATAGATAGACATTGCAAATTTTGTAACCGTGATGGCCATGTAGAGTCCAAATGTTTTAAAAAGATGGAAGCCTTGGAAGCAACAATGAAGAAGCACCACATCAATTTGGAGACCTCTTCAACTTCATCTTCAGGAATGGCACTTTCTTCTTGTGGTTTTCAAGCATCTGGTTATGCATTAAATGTATCTTCTTCTTCTCATTCTCATGAGTGGCTTATTGATTCTAGAGCTTCTTACCACATGGCCAAAAATAAAGCCATGTTTTCTTCGTTAAATGATTGTAACACCAAATGTATTTATGTTGGTTGTTAAGACTGGAAAATCGTACAGAAAAATATGACATCAATTAATGTCAAGCCTAAATATTTACAGGGCAGGAACACATTATGGAATCAAGAAGTATTTAAAATCTCTAAGGTTTTTAGGAAATCAAATTTTAACTAGTCATAAATGTTATTTGTGCGCAAAATCCTTCGATAAGCGGACATTTTTGTGCGCAAAATCCCTTGATAAGCACACAATTTGTGCATTTTTTGACCCGAAATGTGTGCATTCCTGAGAGTGGTGAAATGTCACTATCTGGGACCACACAAAGAAAAGGACAAGTAATTTCACACGCTTGGAGCTGCCCAAGGAAAACCACCAGTGCCTCCCTAGACATCATGTGAGCACAGAAAGGAATATGTGAAGCCCACAATGGAATCATACCTCTCCCTTGGGTCACCATCCATCATGTACCAAGGGAGGGAAGGAGGATTTGAAATCCCCTTTTAAAGCCACCAAGAGATGAAGAAATGGTGATGACAGTGTTATGCTAGCCAAAGTTGCCCAAGCAACACTAGCATTGTGTGTGACCCAGAGCTAGAGCTAAAGAGGACTCGATAGTTTGCCACCCAACATCTTAGTCAACCACAGCAGAGAGAGAGAGTGAGACTGCATTAGAGGCAGAGCTTGGAAGGCAACATCCTTGCATCGGGACCTAGAGCCATTTCCTAAGGGCCCTTTGGGAAGTGGCTAGAATTTCTTCTCCATTTCGAACGTTTAATAAGAAGAGGCCATCAAGCCATCGTTTGCATTATTATCGTTTGGAACTCTCTATATAGCTTTTGTATATTTTTGTTTTTAGTTTTAGTTTAACTAGAACATACTTCAACATACTCTTTCCATTAAGTTTTATGGTTTTGAGCTCTCCCACTTTCTGCTTGTTACCAATAGTTTAGAGAGTAGACCACACTCTATAAGCTTGTGTGATTTTGTACACCCGTGTGACTAATCCATAACAACAGGACTGGAGACTCCACTAACATGTTCCAAGTTTATGTGGTTGTGCCATATTTTGCAGGAGACCCTTTGTCTATGCTGGAGTGGAGCTGATAGTCCTCTAACCCATATTGCAGTCCCTAGACTCACAAAAGTGATAGACTGAAGAAGGTAGCTCCTAATATTTTACTTGCAGGATTTCTGCACACAGTTTTTCCACACAAAGGCGCATTGCGTGCGTTCAGGACCGATTTGCGCGCAAGAAGGTGCACCTGTCAAGGGATTTTGCGTGCAAATTGCAGAGAGATTTTTTCTCCCTATTTTCTGCATTTTTTCTGCTTGTAAGTGTGTTGGGAATCCCCTAATGTATTTTCCAAAACTTGTGTTGATACCCCACAGCTTCTGAGAACTCACTTTTTGCTGCTTTCTGTAGGCATTTAGTTATTTTTTCATTTAAGTTGGTTTTTGAAAAAAGTGTTCACATAGTTTAAGTAGGGGGCGAATTAACCATTGTTGTCCGAACAATTTATGTTTTTGCAAATTTTGGTACACACACTTAGTTTAACTAGTCCAAGTAGGTGGCTCATGACCACACATGCATAAGCTAGTGTAGAAATTGTTTAGTTTAAATTCAATTTTTGCATTTAGGAAATTGCGAGACTCGGATTGAATCACCAATTAGAGCAAGTAATCTACGTTGTCTTTGCACCATTTGGTGACCCTAGACAAGCATATCAACGCTCTACTTTCGTGATTCACCATCTCCGTTTAGTCACTCACATAGATTAACTAGGAAGATTTGGAAGTGGCCCATTATCCGCAAATGCTTTCCATTTGAGCAAGGAACAACATCACATAGTTTAACTAGGGGAATTTTGTAAAGCATCACCGATATCCATATGTTCAAATTATGATATTTTTCACCATACGCTCACACACATTCACCCACTAATAAAATAAATCCACCTAAAAATAACTTAAACCAACTCACTAAATTCTCCCCATAGGGGCCACAAGAGAATTTATAGATTAAGTTAGGATCAAGGGGGTAGGCATCCAATAAGACGCCTTGATCACACTTCACATTGAAACATAGAAGTTGTGTATTTAGGGAGCTTTAAAGTCCACCTATCAGCCCACGAAAAAGAAAACCCGAGCGCGGCAGAGACCCAATTCAGAGGGGGTTAGGCTTAGGCGCAGTGGGTGCGGTATCAGTTGGGGCTACCTGACCTGGTTGATACTCGGTACTGTTAGCTGACTACCAAGAAGCCCAAGACTCGAATGCTCACGTGGGATGGTGGTTCTTAGTGGCCAAAACAAGGGCATCCTTTACCCTATAGGTGACGGTGCAGGCAAGTGCCAGACCCTCTACCCTTACCTTGGTTGATTCTCTTCGACTGACTTGGGGCGTCGCCAGCTCTTACAGGACGTTGTGCCAGCACTCGCAAGAAATACTCTCAAGGCCTAGCTAATTTTGAGTGTGTGAGGATGTAATAGGTCTTCTAGGATTTTGAGTATCACGTGCAAACAAACAAAACTATTTTTTGCTTGATTGATCACATAGATTAAGTTAAAGGGAAAATTCGTTTCATTTTCACTTTGTTTTATGCATGTGGCCATAAATTTGTCGTGATCACGGACTCAATCCTCTCAAAATTTTTCCAAAACTTAACTTGGTAGAGACTCAAACGGTTCCAATGGAACCTCGTCAGTCCAGGCATCTTTTGGACCTCCCCCCATTACCGGGAGGGGTTCCAGGTCTTTCACCGTTTAGGCGTCAAAGATGGAACATTGCCACAGTAGTTGGTTCCTCATTTCTTGGAGAAACCTTATTTGGGAACCCTAATCAGTCTCCCAACACCACACCGCACACCACTCCCCCCTCATCCCCTGGGGGCAGAGGAGCACATCCCATACGGGAAGCTAGTTGAATTCACAACAGGGTACACCACAGACTAACCCTTGATCTAACCAGAACTTCATGTCTTCACACGTTGCCATGGCGTCAACCTCCCAGTCACCCTTCTTAGCGGTTTTGAATCTGTAGGTTTTAACCCTGAACAGAAATTATCTACACACGAATCTTATAACAGAAAATAAACAACAGCGAGAGCATAAAACATAAAACAGATAAACACAAATATTTTCCCCTGGATCCCAAATCGGGATGATCGGCTTGATTTTTCATTATATTCATTATAGTGTTACGGCACATATATATACATGCCAAAGCATACATAAACCCCAATCCATAAAACCTGGATTAGAACATAACCGTAGCTCCCTTGATTAGATCTACAAAATACCAGGGGCTGAAAACCATCGTACCCCAAAACCATGTGCAAAACCATGCACAAAACCATGGGCGTGGACTACCCACTGGAAATTAAGGACCAAAAAATTTCGCCGGGGTGCAGCCTCGGACCCCAACAAGGGGGGCTACCGCACCCCCTGTGACCCACCCGTTGTGCCCAGCACAAAGTGGGGGCTATCGGCCCCCCCCCCCGCCGCGCGTGCTTATTCGTGGAAAGAATATAACACATACCCAACATTCTCCCACTTGTTGTTTTCTTTCTGCAGGGGGCCACAGGAGAGGTTAGTCATTGGCCCAATTCTTCAACACCCATTGTTTCTCTACACCAAGAGAAATTTTGAGTGCTCACAGACTTCGTCAATGCATCTGCAACATTCTTCAAAGTGTCCACCTTTACCAGCAACACCCTTTTAGCCTCAACCATATCTCTAACAAAGTGATATTGAACATCAATGTGCTTTGTCTTTGAATGATAAGCAGGGTTCTTAGCCAAGAAAATTGCACTTTGGCTATCACAGTCTATCCTTATAGCTTCTTGTACCAACCCCATACTTGAACACAATCTCTGCAACCAAACTGCTTCCTTGCTTGCATGAGTGGCTGCTATGTATTCTGCCTCTGTAGTTGAAAGAGCCACTACAAACTGTCTTTTACTCATCCAACTGATTGCGCCTCCAAATAGGCTAAACACATACCCACTTGTAGATCTTCTTTGGTCCAGATCTCCAGCCCAGTCTGCATCAACAAAACCATGAATGTCCAACATTATTTCCAATATTGGTCTTCCCTGGTAGCACAAGCCATAATCACTAGTGCCACGTAAATATCTGAAAACCCGCTTCACTGCTGTCCAATGCTCCTTCCCTGGGTTTGACATAAACCTGCTCAATACTCCCACTACATGTGCAATGTCCGGTCTAGTACAGACCATTGCATACATCACGCTACCCACTGCACTTGCATATGGAACACGGGACATATACTCCTCTTCTTCTTGTGTCTTGGGACACTGTTCAGCAGACAGCTTTACACCTATAGGAATAGGAACATTCACCGGTTTACTATCTTGCATATTGAACCTCTGCAATATAGTCTCGACATACTTCCTCTGGTTTAACCAGAGCTTCCTCTTTGCCCGATCTCTCTTAATTTCCATGCCCAAAATATAGTTTGCAGCACCAAGATCCTTCATGTTGAATTTGGAGAACAGTTGGGTCTTAAAATCTTGGATAATTTCTTTGTCATTTCCAATCAACAACATATCATCCACATACAAGACCAAATAAATAACACGGTCACCAATTAATTTAAAATAAACATAGTGATCCTCCTTGCTTCTGGTGAAGCCAAGTCCTCGTATATAGGTATCAAATTTCTGATACCACATCCTTGGTGACTGTTTTAACCCATACAGAGACTTCTTCAACCTGCATACCAGTTCTTTCTTACCCTTCACCATAAAGCCTTCAGGTTGCTTCATGTAGATCTCCTCTTCTAGATCCCCGTGAAGAAATGTTGTCTTCACATCCATCTGTTCTATCTCAAAATCAAATGCAGCAGCAACAGATAAAAGTAACCTAATAGAAGTAATTTTGGCAATAGGAGAAAAAATATCACCAAAATCAATTACCGGCACCTGGGAATAACCTTTTTCTACCAACCGAGCTTTGTATTTCTCCACCTTTCCTTCTACATTCATCTTCTTTTTAAACACCCATTTTCTCCCGATGGGCTTCCTTCCAACCGGCAACTCCACCAAATCCCATGCCTCATTTTTATGCAAGGATGCCATTTCATCAACCATGGCCTCCTTCCAGAGTTTTCCATCCTTTGAATCTACTGCCTCCCTGACAGTTTTGGGATCATCGTTAGTTATAGTTAAGGAAAATTTTGAATAGAAAGCAGATGGACTATACCTTTCTGGTTGTCTTCTTTCTTGAGCTGATCTTCTCACAGCTGGAGTTTGTGTCTCTTCCCCTTCCGAGTCTTCTTCTGTTGTAGAGTCTGATTCATCCTCCTTTAGCTCAAACTCTATCTTCTCAGGTTCCTTTGGTGGGACTTCATGTGTAATAACATCTTTCACTTCTCTAAACACCACATCTCGGTTGTACACAACCTTCCTTGTTTCTGGGTTCCAAAGCTTGTAACCCTTTAAACCATCCTTATACCCAATAAAGATGCACCTTTCAGATTTATTATCCAACTTGGTCCTTTTTTCCTTTGGAACATGTACATATGCATCACATCCAAATACCCTTAGATGTGAAAGAGAGGGTTTCTTACCAGTCCATACCTCATGTGGAGTCTTATCCTCCAACACTGATGAAGGTGATTTGTTAACTAAGTAACATGCAGTCTCCACTGCCTCTGCCCAAAATTCTTGTCCTAACCTGATACCACTTAGCATGCTTCTGGCCTTTTCCATCAATGTTCTGTTCATTCTTTCTGGAACTCTATTTTGTTGAGGTGTGTATGGAGTAGTCTTCTGCTGTGCTATGCCACATTTCTTACAGAACTCTTCAAATTCCTTCCTGCAGAACTCTCCACCATTATCTGTCCTCAGCGCCTTTATCTTCTTCTCTGTCTGGTTTTCCACCAGAGCCTTAAATTATTTAAATCTGTCAAAGACTTCAGATTTCTTCCTCAATAAATATATCCATGTATTCCTTGAGAAGTCATCTATGAATGAAACATAGTACACAGACTTTCCTAGTGATGGAACTGACACAGGTCTAAACACATCACTGTGCACAAGTTCTAATATCTTGTTCGCCTTCTTAGAACCAGAAGGAGAACTCACCTGATTCTACTTCCCATATACACAATGTTCACAGAAATAGAAATCCAGAGAGCAATTAGACATACCTTCTACCATACCATTTCTATGCAGTATCCGAAGGCCCTTCTCTCCAATATGTCCAAGCCTTTGATGCCATAGCATGGTCTTTTCTCTAGAGATAGCTAGGCTTTCTACACCACTTTCAGGAACCACAGAACTGTTACACCCATCAATAATAGTGCTACCTTGTAGCTTGTACAGAGTTCCAGTCCAAACTCCCCATATTAATACCATTTCTCCCTGAACCATCTTGCAGGCATCGTTCTCGAACACTGTTTTTACACCTGCATCATCCATCTTGCTTACAGAAATCCGATTTCTGGCCAATGCAAGAATATGCAGAACATGACGGAAAAAAAATTGAAAGTCGACCCCTAAGGAGAGCTGGTCCAGCTCTGTAATTCTGTCAGCATTTCCCTTCAGTTTACTTGGTTCACCTCCACGTGGTCTTCTTATTTTCTTTGGTTTTATTTATCAAATTGAAGGAATTTGATAAATAAACATAATCAACAAATTCTGTAAAGTAAAATATGTCTCGAGCATTCTATTCCACCTCCAAACCTTATAATCAAGGGTTTAATCCTTCGTGCTTTATATAAATACCGACGCTTTTTTTAAACAATTGACTGTGTAATAAACCTTTGGCTCCGGGCCCACCTCTATGATCAATAGCCCAATCAAACGCACGCACAGTACCTTGGTTATCGTCCGTGCATCTTTATCAATTGATCACCATCCGATGGCTCCTTCCCAGATCAACGACGTTCCACGATATCGCTCAGCTTCCTCATACGAACTTTAACGCGCAATGGCGTGCGGGAAAAGCGGTTTTGGGGGTTTGTCCCTTGGCCACACGTCAGCTTCTCTGTGGAATCGCTCGAGATGGGAGAAAACCGCTTGCTCTAGAAAAGCGGTGTGATATGGGCAGGGTGGTTTCGTCAATCCGCTTGCGAGTTTTGGTACATTGATTAACCACAGTTCACGTCGGTTTGCGTAATCCTTCATATGTCTTAACTCAGGTTCACAACTCGGGTTTATTTCAATAGAGTTCAGTCCGATCATTCGGTGGGGGATTTCATAGTAATACAGACAGAGGACTACGTTGGAATTCAATTCGTAGATTTTATCCAAACAATTCACGGGAAAAATAGACAGAGAAAAGCGAAATTACCAGTACACAATCGCCTCATAGTTAAACAATTCTTCACAATTAACAGTTCAAAAAAATTCAATGGCCAATGAGCACTGAAATTATTTAACTGGAAACAATTGTTAACACACAGAGATTTTATTACAGAAAAGCTCTCTTCTCCTTCTATTCTCTTTCTCTTTTTTACATCCGAAGAATACAAATTATATACACTACAATGCGTCCCTTCGGTTCCTCTGTGAGGACCGTTTTAGAAAATCAAAAGCCTAGTTACAATAATTCAACTAACTGAAACATGACAGATGGACTAACTGAACTATTCGACTTCTACCACTCTGACTAATCTAAATGATACAGTCAGCTGAGGTATTGACACCTAGCTGTTATAACTTAGATGATTTCAAACTCTCCTAGCCACAACATTTGGACAAAACCTCCTACATTGTTGGCTAGTGTCTAATGCCCCTACATCAGACTCCCGAGGGAAATTTTCTTTATGGGCTCCTGTCCATGAGCTCTTCCACTGATCTGCCTATCTTATGCAACATTCCTTTGGTCATCCAAGTGGCATCTTCCTCTGGCTTATCCTTCCATTTGATTAAGTATTGAAAGTACTCTTGTCCTCTGGTCTTCCTGAACACTCTTTTGTCCAATATTTTCTCTGATTGCAATGGTTGTGCTGGAGGTAGCTTCTCTTTCCACTCAATTTGTTCCTGGTCTGCTAATCTTTATTCTTCACCATCATCTTCAATCTTGTACAAATCTGCAACATTAAAAATGGGAGATATTCCAACATCAGGTGGCAACTCAATCTCATAAGCATTTGCAAAAAACTTTCTAAGTATCTTGCATGGCCCAATATTTTTGAACTTAAATTTGTTAGATTTTTTCTTTGGGAATCTCTCCTTTCTCAAGTGTGCCAAAACCATATCTCCTACTTCAAAATGAACTTGTTTTCTACTCAAGTCTTCTCTGCTTTTGTATTTTATGTTGTTTCCTTGTAGTCACTGTTTCACTTGTTCATGTATGGCCTAGATCTCTAAAGCAAATTCCTCACCATCTGCGCTCCTTAGCTCTGCCTTTTCGAGATTTCTTAACTCTGATATTCCTCTGGGGTGAATTCCATAGACAATATGGAATGGGCTCTACCCTGTGCTTCTGTTTGGTGAGTCATTATATGCATATTCTGCCCGGGGAAAAATATGATCCCACTTCTTGGGATGCTCTCCTGCAAGACTTCTCAACAAATTTCCCAGACTCCTATTCACTACCTCAGTTTTTCCATCAGTCTGGGGATGATAAGCTGAGCTGAAAATCAGTTTGGTACCAATTTTCTTCCACAGTGTCCTCCAAAAATGACCCACAAATCTGGTGTCTCTATCTGAAACAATGCTCTTGGGAAACCCATGCAATCTAACAACTTCTTTGAAAAACAAGTTAGCAACATGGATGGCATCACTAGTTTTATAGCATGGAATAAAATGTGCCATTTTGGAGAATATTTCCACCAGAACAAAGACTGGATCATTCCCTCTCTGAGTCTTGGGCAATCCTAGAACAAAATCCATACTCACCATGTCCCAAGGCCTGTCTGGAATAGGCAAGGGAGTGTACAATCCTGCGTTCTGGCTCCTTCCTTCAGCATATTGACAGATTTTGCAATTATTCACAAACTTATCCACTTTTTTTCTCATCCTAGGCCAGTAATAGAAGTGACTCAGCTGCTCATAGGTTTTATCAATACCAAAGTGTCCAGCAAGTCCACCACTATGCTTCTCCTTAATCAAGTTTTCTCTCATAGAACATTTTGGTACACACAATTGGTTTCTTCTGAATAGTAAGTCTTCCTGCAAGAAATAATCCAGCCACTGGCTTCTATCTGTTAACACAAGGTTACAACATGCCTCAAATGCTTCCTTAAAATCTGAATCTGTTTTGTACAATTCCTTGAGAAAATCAAACCCTACAACTTCAAAATTAGTTTCTTGAACAAGCATGTGCCTCCTACTCAAAGCATCAGCTACTTTATTTTCTTGGCCACTTATATGTTTCAAAACAAAATTAAAACCTTGGAGATACTCAACCCATTTTTCATGCTTATGCTTCAACTTGGGTTGCTGTACAATATACTGCAAAGCATGATTGTCAGAATACAATACAAATTCCTTGGACATCAAATAATGTCTCCACTTTTTCAATGCTTGAAAAATTGCATAGAATTCCTTCTCATAAGAGGAATACCTTCTCCTGGTGTCATTAAGCTTTTCACCGAAATAGGCTACAGGCCTATCATCCTGACTCAACACAGCTCCAATGGCCTCTCCACTGGCATCACATTTTACTTGAAATGGTTTAGTAGAATCAGGCAGAATCAAAACAGGCTTCTCAGTTATCTTTTGCTTCAAAAGTTTAAAATTTATTTCTGGTTCAGTAGTCCACTTAAATGGCTGTTTTCTCTTCTTTATTGTCTCAATTATGGGTGCATTGATCTTACTAAAGTTCCTTATAAAATTTCTGTAAAAACTAGCAAGTCCATGGAAACTTCTTACCTCAAAAACATTCCTGGGTGAAGGCCACTCCACAATCGCCTTAACCTTTTCTGGGTCCATCTTCAATCCTTCTGCAGAAAAAACAAAGCCCAAATACACCAACTCTTCTTTCATGAATGAGCATTTTTTAAAATTTATCAGCAGTTTCTCTTGGTGCAGCTTTTTCAAGACATGATTAAGATGCCTTAAATGTTCTTCTTTAGTTCTGCTGAAAACTAATATATCATCCAAATATACTATCACAAATTTACCAATGAATTCTTTCAATACTTCATTCATAAGTCTTATGAAAGTGCTAGGTGCATTTGAAAACCCAAAAGGCATTACCATCCATTCATACAGTCCTTCATTTGTTTTAAAGGCAGTTTTCCACTCATCACCCTCTCTTATTCTGATCTGATGATATCCACTTTTTAAATCTATCTTTGACAAATATTTAGCACCACTCAAACAATCCATTAAATCCTCAACTCTGGGCAAAGGGAATATGTACCTAATTGTGATCTTATTGATTTCTCTGGAATCAGTACACATTCTCCAGCCCCCATCTTTCTTTGGGCTCAATACTGCTGGTACTGCACATGGACTCAAACTTTCTCTGATCAGTCCCTTGTCCACCAATTCCTGTACTTGTCTCCTGATTTCCTCATTTTCTGTGGGAGTCATTCTGTAGGCTGCCTTATTTGGAAGATTTGAACCAGGGATAAAATCTATTTGATGGTTGATCTTTGTCACAGGTGGTAGCTCATCAGGTAAATCATCCACAATAATGTCACAATAATCATCTAACATCTCTTGGATTTCTACTGGCAAATCAGAAATATTTGTAGAAGTAAGAACTACTTTAGGTTTGCAAACTAAAGAAAAACTTACCTCTTCTTCTTCTATCTACTGCAGATATTCCTTCCCGCCCAGCAACAAGGTCTTCGGATCAATCACTCTGCTGGATGGCTCTCCTTCTTCCATGGGTATCAATGTATGATGTACCCCATCCTTGAAGAACTTGTAAGCGTTCTTCTTGCCATCATGCATTGCTGCTCTGTCAAACTGCCAAGGTCTACCGAGCAGTATATGACACACATCCATGGGCATTACATCACACAGGACCCTATCTTTGTATTTTCCCATTTGAAGCTCTATCTCACACTGTTCTTTTACAACCAATTGGTGCCCTTTATGCAGCCAGGACACCCTGTAGGGAGTTGGATGCTCCCTTGTCTTCAACTTCAACTTCTCTATCACCTCAGTGGAAACCAGATTGTCTGTGCTACCACTATCAATGACTAGCTGGCAACATTTCCCTTGGAATTTGCATATGCTCCTAAACAAATTCTTCCTTTGTGCAGGCTCAGGGGCCTCTTTGGGTTGCTTCAACAGGACCTTGTTAACCACCAAGGAATCTCCCCTCTCTGGTAGAATTTCCTCTTCAATTTATGCCTCTTATCCAGCCCGGGAAACAACAACATTTCTTGGACCAGCACCCACATTCTCTAGATACTCATAGAGCTTATGCCCCACTTGCTGACATATATAACACCTCAACTCTCTACCTCTGCCTCTGCCTCTTCTTCCTTTTCCTCTGTAAGAACCCCTTCTGCCCCTTGCATCATCCTCTGTAGATGCATTCTGAGGTGAGCTACTGTTAGCTCCATCCCTAGGTGTAGTAGGCTTTCCTCTACCACCCTGACTTCCCTTTCCACGGAAAGTACCTCTCTTCTTGGAAGACTGTTTCCTCAGGAGTTTCTCCTCTGCTTTCAAGGCCATCTGATAGGCCTCTTCAACTGTCTTAGGAGACAAGAGACAAATCTCATCTTGGATCTCCAGCTTGAGACCATTCACATATCTGGCAGTCTTCTCTGGTGTGTCCTGGAATTGCCCAGCTCTTATGCTTAATCTGTAGAATTCTTTTGTGTATTCTTTTACTATCAGCAACCTCTGTCTCAAGTTCTACATTTGCCTATAAAATGTCAGATGATAATCACTAGGCAAGAATTTACCTTTTAATTTAGCCATCATTCTGGTCTAGCTTTTGATAGGTTTCTTGCCAACTCTCCTTCTTTCTACCTGCACTCCATTCCACTAGAGTGCAGCATGTCCTTTCATCTTTGTCACCGCAAACTTGACCTTTTTATCTTCACTTATTTCTTCATAATTGAAGCACTTATTCATTTCATTTATCCAGTCCGCTAGCTCCTCTGGATTCAGTCCCCCTACATAACTCAACACTTCAATTTTGGGCTTAACTGCAGACCCCAGAACAGTTCTGAGGAGCCTCATGTCGGGAGGAATCTCAATATTTTCTTCCACTTCTTCTATTTCAGGTTCACTGATGTCTTCAGGATCTCTGGGCTGTCTTCGCTCTATGGCATCCATTCTGGCCTCGACCCTCTGCAACATCCCCAACACCTCTGCATTGGCAACAGGTCTCTTTCTGCCAACACCTCTACCAACTTGGATTGCCATGTCAATTCTCTACAAAACAACTCAAAAACAATAGCTCTGATACCAAAAATGACGGAAACAAAACTGAAATTCGACCCCTAAGGAGAGCTGGTCCAGCTCTGTAATTCTGTCAGCATTTCTCTTCATTTTACTTGGTTCATGTCCATGTGGTCTTCTTATTTTCTTTGGTTTTATTTATCAAATTCGAGGAATTTGATAAATAAACATAATCAACAAATTTTGTAAAGTAAAATATGTCCCGAGAATTCTATTCCACCTCCAAACCTTATAATCAAGGGTTTAATCCTTCGCGCTTTATATAAATACTGACGCTTTTTTTAAACAATTGACCGTGTAATAAATAGTTGGCTCTGGGCCCACCTCTATGATCAATAGCCCAATCAAACGCATGCACAGTACCTTGGTTATCGTCTGCGCATCTTTATCAAGTGATCACCGTCCGATGGCTCCTTCCCAGATCAACGACGTTCCACGATATCGCTCGGCTTCCTCATACGAACTTTAATGCGCGATGGCGTGTGAGAAAAGCTGTTTTGGGGGTCCATCCCTTGGCCACGTGTCAGCTTCTCTATGGAATCACTCACGATGGGAGAAAACCGCTTGCTCCAGAAAAGCGGTGTGATATGGGCAGGGTGGTTTCATCAATCTTCTTGCGAGTTTTGGTACAGTGATTAACCACGGTTCACGTCAGTTTGTGTAATCCTTCGTATGCCTTAACTCAAGTTCAAAACTCGGGTTTATTTCAATAGAGTTCGGTCCGATCATTCGGTGGGGGGTTCATAGTAATACAGATAGAGGATTGCACTGGAATTCAATTCGCAAAGTTTATCCAAAAAATTCACGGGAAAAATAGACAGAGAAAAGTGGAATTACCAGTACACAATCGCCTCACAATTAAACAATTCTTCACAATTAACAGTTCGAGACAATTCAATGGCCAACGAGCACTAAAATTATTTAACTGGAAAAAATTGTTAACACACAGAGATTTTATTACAGAAAAGCTCTCTTCTCCTTCTCTTCTCTTTCTCTTTTTTACATTCGAAGAATACCAATTATATACATTACAATGCGTCCCTTCGATTCCTCTATGAGGACCGTTTTAGAAAATCAAAAGCCTAATTACAATAATTCAACTAACTGAAACATGACAGATGGACTAACTGAACTATTCAACTTCTACCACTCTGACTAATCTAAATGAGACAGTCAGCTGAGGTATTGACACCTAGCTGTTATAACTTAGATGTTTTCGAACCCTCCTAGCCACAACATGTGGAAAAAATCTCCTACATTGCTGGCTAGTGTCTAATGCCCCTGCATCAAAACACCATGAAGTGTTCTAATCCTTCCACCTTGCAGCTTCAGCTTGACCTTTCCACGTCCGATGATTCTGGCCTTCCTATCATCCCCTAGGAATACATTGCCGCCATCATATTTCTCATACTCGCAGAACCACTCCCTATGGGGAGTGAAGTGAAAGGATGCACCTGAGTCAATCAACCATGACTCATGATCTACATGTGTATTTGAAGAAGAAGCCAAATACACATCCCCACTTTCATCCGAGGTGGTTTTTGCCTCTGCAGAAGGAGCATCATCAGATCCCTTTCCTTTCTCAGGAGCTTTAGATCTGCAGTCCTTTTTGTAGTGCCCTTCCTTTCCGCATTTCCAGCATACCTTTACAAAATTTCTAGGAGATTTAGATCTCCCTCTAGATTTAGATCTCCCACTCAAAACCTTATTCTTGTTTCTGTTCTGGGACCTTCCTCGTACAGATAAGGCATCTCCATTCTGACCCTCCATATTTCTCCGTCTCATTTCCTCCGACAGCAAGGCTGAGACAATGTCATCAAAATTCAAGGTAGTTGTATTGCTACCTCTTGCAATAACCAGACTGTCCCACGAGTCTGGTAGAGAGCACAACAAACTGATGCACTTATCTTCATCTGAGATTTTAATATCAACAGATGACAGTTGACTTACCACAGTATTGAAGGCGTTCATATGCTCTGTCACCGAGTCTCCATCCTTCATCCTCAGGTTATACAACTTTTTCCGCAGGAACAACTTATTCACCAGAGACTTAGATTGGTACAAATTCCCAAGTTTTTCCCACAAATTCTTCGCCGTAGCTTCCCCAGATACATTCAACAATACTGAATATGACACACACAACCGTATTGTGCTCTTAGCCTTCCGATCCAGTTTCTTCCAGTCTTCATCTGACATTGCCGTTGGTTTAGTACCTGGATCTACCGCGATCCACTGATCTTTATCCACCAGCAGATCCTCCATCTTGAGCTTCCATAACTCAAAACTATGACCATTAAATTTCTTGATCTCTATCTTCTGTTTGCTGTATACACAACACACAAGAATCGATCCCGCAGATCTCCCACTGAACAGGGTCTACCTCAGACCCAAGCAAAAAATCTCAGCAGAAAAGGCGTCCCCTTGAAGTCGAAACTGCTCTGATACCAAATGTAGTTTTTAACCCTGAACAGAAATTATCTACACATGAATCTTATAACAGAAAATAAACAATAGCGAGAGCATAAAACATAAAATAGATAAACACAAAGATTTTCCCCTGGATCCCAAATCGGGACGACCAACTTGATTTTTCATTATATTCCTTTTAGTTTTACAACACATATATATACATGCCGAAGCATACATAAACCCCAATCCATAAACCCTAGATTAGAACATAACCGTAGTTCCCTTGATCGGATCTACAAAATACCAGAGGCCGAAAACCATCGTACCCAAAAACCATGTGCAAAACCATGCACAAAACCAGCAGCTTGAACTAATCTACACGTAGTCAGGATACATATAAAATATCCTGCCCAACGCCCTGCACCTGCAATTTTATCAAGAATTTCCAGGTGCGTCTAACTCTGCAGAAAGACTTATTGGGTCAATGACCCAAGGGTACCTAGGCAGTAGTAGTTAGAATGTCGGTTACACACATGGGTCTACCCAGAACATGTCTCAATCTAGATTTCAAATTCATTGCATGCAGCAACAAAATTTGACTAATAGGGCACCAGCATATCACCAAGGAGGATCTTATCCTCTGACTTAGGGTTCCTAGTATGCAAGAAGAAATACTGATGGAAGAACTCCCCTGAATGGCTAGGTGCAAACATGGGACAAAAATATGTTCAATCCCAAGCACACAACCCACCTATGCAAAAAAATGCACAGGTGAACTTTTTGCAGCCGTCCAAAAATCAACCACATCAGTATGATCAGGAGAACTACCCTCCTAACATGGTTAATAAAAAGGAAAAAATCAAGGCCAAAGGTAACCCTGGACAGGGGGACAGCAACCAATATTGCCCACCATGATCCCAGGCTGGAGGTAACTCCAACTGTAATCAGAACCAGGAGCCAAGAAATCCCCAAAGGCAAGGCAAAAGACCACCTCTATGAACAAACCATTCTTGTTCAATATGTGGTGAGTACGGGCACTATACTCACCACTGTCCCAAACTCCCTGAGCTTAAAATGCTTTAGATTAACTGAGGAAAAGGAGGATCTTCCCAGAAAACTGTGGTGATGCAAGAACCCTTCCCCCATCAATGAATGGTCAGCACTCAGCAGCAAAACCCCGACGATTTCGGGAAAAAAAACCATGAAATTTACATGGTTGGGGAATAAATGTTTTTCCAAACTCGGAATCACAGCTACGACACCCCACCAGACACCAGTACATTAGGGGCTAGTACAAGCACGTTGACTACACCTTTAACCATTCTAAAGATTCCTTTGGAACCATTGCCAAAAATGGTAAAAGGCCTTAATAAGCGAGCAGGTAACTAATCCAAAGCGGCCCATAATTATAGCATCGTAGATTATTTGGCTCAATCACCTGCTGCTATTTCTGCATTGGAAGTGCTGCAGTCGTCCCCAAAACAATAGAAAGCCCTACTTTCCACATTAGGCGCTGTCGACCCTGCCGACAAGCGCATGATGGATTTTGACTTAGACAAAGCCACCCCTAGGCTTCCCTCCATGGTCGCCTTCTAGATACCAGTATCGGTAGAGAATATCACTATTCACCGATGCGTCATTAACGAGGGTGCATCCACATGCATCATGTCAAAGAATGTATGGCAGAAGTTAGGAGTCCACGAACTCAAACCTTCCATCATCACACTCATAGCATATGACGGTCGTCCCTCGACCCCTGTCAGTCTCTTCCGAAATGTATCGGTCTGCTTAGCCGTCAAGACAGTCCACATAGACATTGAAGTCTTGGACGCTCAATTGTATTACAATATACTCCTTGGGTGGAGTTACATGTACGCCATGTCTGCCATAGCATCCTCCGTCTTTCGCATCATGATGTTCCCCCATGAGGATCGAATCATCACAGTAGACCAGCTGATGCACAGTGAAAAGCATCCCTTGACCAACACATATATGATTATACCCTATGTAGATAAAGCCACATATGGTCTTTCACAGTATGAAGAATATTTCCCTGGCCAATTCAAACCATCATTCGTCCTAGGGTCATTCCTAGGAGATCCTCCCATTATCCCCGAGGTATCGCCCGATGCCACACGAGCCCCGATATGCATGATGTCCACATCAAGCACCGAGGTTATTTAGGAAATAGACTCAAGTAGTAATGACACTGAGGCATCAACCACGGCAACCTCCCTAGTCTACGCTGCCTCCCAAACCACTTTCCTATACCCACCTCCTGGCTTCGTCTCCCAGCAGGTTTTGGTAACACTGGTGTTACCCAACATATCATTGGAATTCCCAGTTTGGTACCTCATTCCCCATCCAGAAACAAAAACTACCAACGTTACTGCATTTGGGTTAAATCCCCTCAGTCCCGAGGAGCCCCAACCTACCAAAGCAACGGTCGAAATCACCCCCGTAAGGGAAATTCCCATTGTGAAACCAGTGACCACGACCAAGAAAATTTCCAAGAGAGGAAAGAAAGCAGTGACCCCCACCATGAAAAGGGATTCATTAGCCTACGCTATATGTGATGTCACAGGACACCCTAACCACATATGTCTGGAGTTGGACGAATTAAAACCACTCCTTGGCTGTGAAGCAGGCACCTCGACACGACGTTCCCATAAAAAGGAACTTGCCATGAAAAGTATAAGAAAACCGCTACGTACTAATCACACATGCGCTATCTGTGACACCTATGGGTACTATACCCACCATTGTCTAGAAATACCATGATATAGGGATGCCTTACATGTGGTCAAGCCATCTTACCAAGAGGATCTCACCGCCCAATCTATCGAAGATGAACCTCTTGTTGTCCTGTACCTGCAAGAGGAATGACACTCACCAGAAAGACAAACATTTTTCCCTCCTCCCCCCAAACCACTATACACCAACCAGGGACAGGGGAAACTGGTTACCTCATCCTATTGGGTTATCACACGCGTTGATTAATTCAGACGGTTTGATCGAGTCTTTGACCCAAGGTCACCTAGGCAGCAGTAATCTTTATTTGGGGAGTTACCAGGTGCGTCGTCTACTGCAGACGGTTTGATACGGGTCTTTGACTGAAGATCACCTAGGCAAAAATAGCACCCATGATACTCAGGGAGTTACCAGATAGGTATATTCTATAGACAGCTTGATCTTGTCTTCGACCCTAGATCTCCTGGGCAGTAATAACACCCAGGTAGGTATATTCTTCATACGGCTTGATCGGGTCTTTGACCCAAGACCACCTAGGCAACAGTAGAACCATGCGCATCAATTCTACAGACGGCTTGATTAGGTATTTTTCCCAAGATCACCTAGGAATTAGTAGCACCATGCACTTCGATTCTGTAGATGGTTTGATTGGGTCTTTGGCCCAAGGACACCTACTCAGTAGTAATCAATACCCTGGATACTGATACGATTCTACTTAGAATGTATCACAACTTACCTATCATGAAAGTCACCCCAGCACTCATATTCCCCATTCCCCACATAGAATGGACCAATAGCACAATGTAATGCGCCAGTCGATCTAGTGAAACCCTTCCTAGGCTCATCAACAACCATACAACCAAGAGAATTATGACAATCCTCCAAATGCTACAAAAATAAGCCGAGAAAGGAACAAAAGGGAGATCCTGGATAGAGGGCAATAACCAACAACGCGCCCCCCTTGGTCTCAGTCTGGGGGAAACCCCAACTGAAATCAAAACTCGAACCCAAGTAACAAATCCCAAGGGAAAACTGGAGCTAAGAGTATCCGATCACCAGACTGAAAGCAACACTGTGATCAGCACTCCATAACAAACAGAGGCGATGCCACACATTCTCGCTCCTAAAAAAATATTTTTTTTCAGCGCCAGCAGGTATGCACCCTCCCATATTCCTTTCCAAAATTATTATTTTTCAATAATATTGGATGAAAAGAAGATGCTTTCAATTGAGGTAGTTTTTTTTGTAGGAAGAACCCGCAAACCATTCACAGCACCATTCAATGAAAGTTCTAGAGCAGGTATCATTCTACACTCAACATGATAGAGTCCCAGAGAACTTTGCATATCCTGACATCATTTCTCCATCAGAAATAAACCATAGGGTCCTCATACTCGACCACGTTTATCATCACCTCAACTTGCATATGATAAACATCTATGTTGGTCGGTAGAGCCTCCCCTCCATGGCGATCATCATCCAAAGTAGACCATACATCACCCCACAAGTGACGCCATGGCCATACCATTTTAGTCCGGGAAGAACCTCATGCCCATCCATATATCATGCATAAGGCCAATTTCACCATTCAAACTCAACCCCCTTCCTGGACAATCAGGTTGTACAAGCAGATTGAAAGCGCACCTCCACGCATTGCATTTGGCCTGCCATACCTCCATCAACATAATCCCATCTACGACATCTTCTACTTCATAAACTCCGCACATGAGACCAACCAATGGGACCCCTGCTCCTAGCAAAACATCGTCCTCACACCTTTAGTGAGTGACCCTCTTTCATATTTTGGGATACCCGTCTCTGTGTTTTGTACAAACCAAACCCCATTATTTTATTCTTTTGGCAAGTGTACAAAGACCACAAACAATGCCCTTTGCCACTTCACCCTCATATTTCACCTTTTCTCCCATGGTAGCAGTCCCTCATTCCCCTTGGTCGACGTATTTCACTCACCCCATGCATGCACCATCCTGACATTCATAGCCAGTTCTACCTGCCCTGGAAGTCCTACCGACTCCAGGGATTTTTCTTTCAAAAATAACTATGACAGCCACCAAGCTGCTCAAGTATACTTCGACCTCGGGCCACTGAATCCCCATCATCTATTTTTAGTCACCTCTCACCAACATGCCTATGTTAAACCCATAATATCTCAGTCCCCGACCCCTCAGGTTGGCAACCCATGGTTCAGTTAAGGCTTTCTTTTTTTTCGACCTCAACACCTCTTTTCCAAAAAGGAAGCAGTACCTTGGATGACCCCTCCCCATGCAAAGGGGTATCCTCGGGTGGCACTATGGGAGACATCATTGTCCACAGACGTCATCGATCCTCCTGACATTCGACCACAGCAAAAGCTTTTATGTCACGATGGTATCGTACCTTACAACCATTTCAATTTGATCAGATCCGTTGAAGACCCGTGTCTCCATAAGCGTCTCTGACAACAATGCTTACACGGGAAGGTCCCATCTAGTACATATGCGTACATTGCGCAATGATATGCCATACCAAGATTACGCATATGGGTACCACATTCCACCTATCGTCAAAGAAAAAAACGCCCCTGAGGGCGTCAGCAGTCATCGTCAACAACCACCAGCATCACTACCATAGTAGTGGCACAAAAATCACATGTATCTGTCAATTTTGTTTAACTAGCCATAACATCATGAGCATGGGACATGCCCGCCTTGTTGAAATTTGGTAAATATGTTGCATATTTTGTCTGCTTGCAGGGGGTCCCTTAGGTCATGGTTATCTTGGAAATGGTGCAAGGTGTTGTCAATTCCAAAATACACGCAGACCTCTCTCTACCTCTGCATACGATACAGAAAATAAACTATAATTTATTTCGACTATACAGTTCTTCCTAGACCTCACACATTAGGGGGCAACTGTTAACAGTGGAAAATCATACAGCAGAAGACGACATCAATTAATGTCAAGCCTAAGGATTTACAGGGCAGGAACACATTATGGAATCAAGAAGTATTTAAAATCTCTAAGGTTTTGAGGAAATCAAATTTGAACTAGTCCTAAATGCTATTTGTGCACAAAATCCTTCGATAAGCGCACATTTTTGTGATAAAAATCCCTCGATAAGCTCACAATTTGTGCACTTTTTAACCCGAAATGTACACATTTCTGAGAGTGGCGAAATTTCACTATCTGGGACCACACAAAGCAAAGGACAAGTAATTTCACATGCTTGGAGCCGCCTAAGGACAACCACCAGCACCTCCCTAGACATCATGTGAGCACACAAAGGAATATGTGAAGCCCACAATGGAATCATACCTCTCCCTTGGGTCACCATCCATCGTGTACCAAGGAAGGGAAGGAGGATTTCAAATTCCCTATATAAAGCCACCAAGAGATGAAGAAATGGTGATCACAGTGTTATGCTAGCCAAAGTTGCCCAAGCAACTCTAGCATTGTGTGTGACCTGGAGCTAGAGATAAAGATGACTCGATAGTTGGCCACCCAACATCTTAGTCCACCACAGCAGAGAGAGAGAGAGTGAGATTGCAACAGAGGCTAAGCTCGGAAGGAAACATCCTTGTATCGGGACCTAGAGCCATTAACAATGTTACCGATGAAACGGGAACTATTACCTCAAAATGGGAACTCTAGCCCAAAAAGACTAAAAAAACATGAAAAAACGCCTCAAAAACAAAAAGTGTGTATTCCGGAACGCATTTGTTTTTTTCTCAAGGTCAAATTTCACCTTTTTATAAAATTATGCTAAAAATGAAATTGTTTCTTGAAAAAATCATTGAAAAAACACCCTAAAAACAAAATGAGTTGATGCTGGAATACAAAAAAAACATTGTGTCACATTTTTGACACATTGTAACAATGGAATTAAAGACAACATATTAGGACCTTGAAAAATCGTAAAATTCTAAATTTTTTGATAGATGATGTTAAATATAATCAAAATCATGTTTAAAGGGCTTATCATTTTGAACAATTTTTATCCATGTTGTTAAACATCAAATATCTTGACTCTAAACAACCCTAAAATTGTAATTATTTTCAACCATAACATTAAAGATAAAATTTTGTGGCGCATAAAAACCTTAATGACAAGCTGTAAATCTCAAGTTTTTAAATCTTAAGTTTTCAAGATACTTGAACCATGAAATTATGGAGAAATTATATGACTTAAACAATTTTTAAAAATGAACAAGTAAATGAAAAATTTATTATTCATATATTTGTTTATTTATATATAAAAAAATATTTTTTAATATTTTTTAATTGTTTTTCTATATTTTAAATTATAACTGTTTTAGTTTTAAGAAAATTAAAATTAAAAATTAAAATCTTCTTATATATGTTTGTTTATATTTTAAAACATATTTTAAATTTTTTTGTATTGTTTTTTTATATTTTAAATAATAATTGTTTTAATTTAAAAATAAAATAAAATTAGTTTTTTTTTTTAATATATTTGTTTGTTTATTTTTTAAAACATATTTTTTAATTTGTTTTTATTGTTTTTTTTTATACTTTAAAATTTTACTTGAATATTATTATTATTTTTTTTTTATTAAACAATACATTTTTTTTATTATTATAATAGTTTTTTGTTTAAAAAAAAAATTGATTTTTTTAAATAGTTTGTGTCTGAAAAAAGTAAAATAAAATAAAAATTAATTTGCCGCCCGGCGGGGGCCAGAGGCAGGCTGGGCAGCCCTCGACGGCGCCGCTCGGCCGGCCTCTGGCCCCCGGCTGGGCAGAGGGCAATTCAGAGAATCACCCCCGACTGGGTGGAGGGAGATTCTCGGAATTGCCCTCCGCCAAGCCGGGGTCAGTTCTCAGAATTGCCCTTTGCCTAGCCAGGGGTGATTCTCGGAATCGCCCTCCGCCCAGCCGGGAGTGATTCTCAGAATCGCCCTCCGCCGAGCCAGGGGTGATTCTCGGAATCGCCCTCCGCCCAGCAGGGGGTGATTCTTGGAATCGCCCTCCACCCAGTCGGGGGTGATTCTCAGAATCACCCTCTTCCCAACCAGGGAAGATTCTTGGAATCACCCTCCACCCAGCCGGGGGTGATTCTCGGAATCGCCTTCCACCCAGCCGAGGGCTGGAGGCAAGCTGGGCGGTGCCGTCGAGGGCTGTCCAGCCTGCCTTTTCCCAGCTGGGGGCCAGAGGCAGGTTGGGTAGCCCTTGATGGCGCCACCCGGCTGGCCTCCAGCCCTTGGCTGGGTGGAGGGAGATTGTTGAAATCACCCTCCGCCCGGCCGGGGGCCGAAGGCCGGCCGAGCGGCACCGTCAAGGGTTTCCCAGCCTAACTCCGACCCTTGGCTGGGTAGAGGGCGATTCCGAGAATCGCCCTCCACCCAGCCGTGGGTCGGAGGCACGCTGGGCAGCCCTTGACAGCGCCGCTTGACCTACCTCTAACCCTCGGCTGGGTGGAGGGCGATTCTGAGAATCACCCCCGGCTGGGCAGAGGGAAATTCTGAGAATCACCACCGACTGGGCGGAGGGCGATTCCAAGAATCACCCTGAGCTGGGTGGAGGGCGATTCTGAGAATAACCCCCGTTCCTGGAGGGTGATTCTCTGGACCGCCTCTCGCCTACGCAGGGCTTCGATTCCGAAATCGCCTCCGCTCTAGCTCCGGTGGTTCTCGAATCACCCTCCACCTGGGCCGGGGGGTGATTCACGAATCTCCCTTCACCTACCAGGATTTCGACCCTCTACCCAGTCGGGGGTGATTCTTGAAATCGCCCTCCACCCAACCGAGGGTGATTCTTGAAATCGCCCTCCACCCAACTGGGGGTGATTCTTGGAATCACCCTCCGCCCAGCTGGGGGTGATTCTCGGAATCGCCTTCTGCCCAGCCCGGGGCCCGAGGCAGGTCAGGTGGCGCCATCGAGGGCTGTCCAGTTTGCCTCTAGCCCTCGGTTGGGTGGAGGCAGGTTGGCCAGCCATCGATGGCACCACCCGACTGGCCTCTGACCCCTGGTTTGGTGGAGGGAGATTGTCAGAATCACCTTTCACCTGGCCGAGGGCTGGAGCTTGGCCGGGCAGCACCGTTGAGGGTTGCCCAACCTGCCTCCAGCCCTCGGCTAGGCGAAGGGTGATTCCAAGAATCTCCCTCCAATCAGCCGCGGGTCAGAGGCAAGCTGGGCAATCCTCGGTGGTGCCGCTTAACCTGCCTTTGGCCCCCAGCTGGGCGGAGGGAAATTCTGAGAATTACCCCTAGCTGGGCGGAGCGCGATTCCGAGAATCACCCCCGCCTGGGCGGAGGGCGATTCCAATAATCACCCCCGGCTAGGCGGAGGGTGATTTCGAGAATCACCCTCCACGCAGCCAGGGGTGATTCTCGGAATCGCCCTTCGCCCAGCCAGGGGCCCAAGGCAAGCTCGGCAGCCCTCAACGGCGCTGCCCGGCTGGGTAGAGGGTGATTCTGAGAACCGCCCCTGGCTGGGCGGAGGGCTATTTCGAGAATAGCCCTCGGCTAGGTAGAGGGTCATTCTCAGAATTTCCCTCCACTCAGTCGGGAATGATTCTCGGAATAGCCCTCCGCCCAGCCGGGGGTGATTCTCAGAATCGACCTTCGCCCAGCTGGGGGTGATTCTCGGAATCACCCTCCACCCAGCCGGGAGTGATTCTCGGAATTTCCCTCTGCCCAGCCGGGGGTGATTCTCGAAATTTCCCTCCGCCCAACCGGGGGTGATTCTCAGAATTTCCCCTTGCCCAGCCGGGGGCCGAAGGCAGGCCGGGCGACACCGTCGAGGGCTGTCCAGCTTGACTCTGACTCGCGGCTGGGTGGAGGGCAATTCTCGAAACCGCACTCCGCCCAGCCGGGGGCCAAAGGCTAGTCAGGTGGCGCCATCGAGGGCTACCCAGCCTACCTCCATCCATCCGGGGGCTAGAGGCAGGCTTGGCAGCCCTCGACGGTGCCGCCCGGCCTGCCTCTGACCCCCGGCTGGGCAGAGGGAAATTCCAAGAATCACCCCCGGCTTGGCGGAGGGCGATTCTGAGAATCACTCCCGGCTGGTCGGAGGGCAATTCCGAGAATCACCCCCGGCTAGGCAGAGGGAAATTCTATGAATCGCCCCCGGCTGGGCGGAGGGAAGCCAGGTGGCGCCGTCGAGGGCTGCCCAGCCTGCCTTCGGCCCCCGGCTGGGCGGAGGGCGATTCTCGGAATTGCCCTCCGCCCAACCGAGGACCGGAGGTAGGCCAGGCGATGCCGTCAAATGAAGGAGATTGGGTTTTGGATCTATTTTCAGATTTAGGTAAGTTTTATTATACAAATTTAAATTTAAATATTTTGTTTTTTACTTTTCATGTCTTTATACTAATTTTCTTACTTATTTATTTTGTACTTGATGATTAGGTACAACACTAGCATGTTTCCTACCAAAAGGAAGAAATTGCATTGCCAATGAGAAAGACCCAGTGCAATGCAAATTTATTCAAGAAATAATTAATGCTCTTGAATTCCTTCCAGATGCGAAGCAAGAAGTTGGTTTTAGGAAAGGGGATTTTAATGAATCACGTGTGGCAAAAAAAGCAAAGGAACCTCAACCACCATTATATGGAATGATTGGAAAGGGACACTTTGGAAGATTTTCAGACATGAAAGATCCATTAGAAGATGACAATGCCCAAAATGAAGTAGAAAATGTTGCAGACGAAGCCATCAATGATGTTCTAGATGATGTTGAACATGTATTAGTTGATATTGTTGAGGATATTTAAGTTATGCTTGCAAACAAAGCTCATTTTTGAGATCTATTAATCAGTTTTACTTGTAATGTTTAGACTTTGATATTTTATGAGAAGAATTCTTATTTTTTGCAAAAAACATGTGATTACTATTATTTTTTGACATAAAATTCAATAAAAATGCCATTTTCTTAAGTTTTTTTGTTAATATTTTCCCAAAAATTAGTTTATTTAACATGTTTTTTTTAACAAAAAGTCTCTTTTAAGTGTATTTTTTGCATTCTATTTGTATTGAAAATTTGTATTTTTTTGTCATATCGTTCAAAATATTGGTTTTCTAGTGACATTTATTTGATGTGCATTGAAAAATTAATTAGAAATACATAAACTTGTAGAAAATATAAACTTTATAATATAAACCCTTTTTTCATTTTTTATCTATGTGGAAAAGTGAAGATATCATTACAAATTTTTATTTTAAAAAAACATATTTTTTTTCTTTTTAAAACACAAGTACATCACTTAAAAATAAGCATCTCATAGAAGAAGAAGCCATTAGAAAATGTATAGTGTCAAAATCAATCCTCTAAAATAAAGGTGGTGATGATACGCCACCACTATTCAAAATTGACATAAAAAGCATCATAGAAAAAAATAAAAAAAAATAAAAAATAATTAAAGTACCAAAAACATGGTAAAAAAAGAAAAAGTTGATTCTGCATCACCACTTTTCAAAATCGGGTGTTTTTCTTGCTACGTCAAAAAGTAGGTACTAGTGCAGTTACCTATTTCATTGCTAACAGTGTTCATTGCCTAGGGGCCCTTTGGCAAGTGGGTAAAATTTTTTCTCCATTTCGAACATTTAATAAGAATAGGCCATCGAGCCATCAAATATTATTATCGTTTGGAACTCTCTATATAGCTTCTGTATATTTGTGTTTTTAGTTTTAGTTTAACCAGAGCATACTTCAGCATACTATTTCCATTAAGTTTTATGCTTTTGAGCTCCCCCCACTTTCTGCCTATTACCAATAGTTTAGAGAGTAGACCACACTCTCTAAGCTTGTGTGATTTCATACATCCGTGCAACTAATCCACCACAAAATTGGTGATGATAGATCTCTTAGTGTTGTAGGATCTGGAACCATTCATCTAGATAATGGTCAGTTTAATGGTGTACTATGTGTTCCTACCTTGTCATGCAACCTTCTATCTTTTTATTAGATAACTCATTAAGGTGAAGGGAAAATAGTAGAATTCTCACCTCATGATGTTGTAATCAAGGACCTCAAAGATCCTAGACATATTTTAGCTACTGGCATTGCTGATGATTCCACAAGGTTGTATAAGTTTGACAACTTTGGGTCATCATGTCTTCCCTCCATTTTTGTTGCTCATAATGATGAAGTGAGAAAACTTTGGCATGAGCGATTTGGTTACTTAAACCATCGCTCCCTTCGAACTCTATGTATTAGGGTCTATAAATATAGGATTCATAATTTTGAATTGAATTTTGATAGTCTTGTAAATATGTACATACTTTGTTTTCTGCAAGTTAATTTCCCATATTTTGAAAAAAATAAAAAAATAAAAAAGAGGGTAAAAAGTCCTAAAAGAAAGATCAAAGGACTTAAAAAATATAGACCCCAAAAGAAAAAGATGAAAATAAGACATGAAAGTGAGCAAGTTCAAATGCCACTACTTTTTACTTTTTCTATTAAATAAATGATTATGGCAGAGTGTCAGTAAATGCCATAATCCATGATGAGTTAAATTGTTTAAACTTGACTTGTCATGTTTTCAATTTCCATGTTTTAGATAGTGAATAAAGTTTTGTTAGAAAGTTTAATCCTGTCAAATCAGTAGATAGGTAGAGAATAATGAGGAGCTCATCAATTTAATCTGAGCCCTCGGATGAAATAAGGTAGAATTAGATAGTTTATGTTTTCAAAAGAATAATTTTTTCAAGGTTGCAAGCCTAAATGCACTTGCTAAAAGGAAGAAAAAATGTTAGAGTGATGTTGGGTAGGTAGAAAGAAGTGGGAAAAAGCATGTAATATTTACCATTGGGCTAAAATCACTAATTTCCCTTTCCCTGTAAGTATTCAATATTCTAAATTACCAATCAAAAAGGCTCAAAGAATTTCTTTGACTTTTGTTGGGACCGGACCCAAGGCTTCATGACTGGATAGTGGAAAATGTTGAATTCTTATGATAAAATCTCCTTTTACCATTATTTATCCCTAATTCACACTTTTTAAAACTCATTTTCCTAATTAAGGACTCTTTCTTACTTAATGAAACCTAAAATCCCATTTAATTGACTTCCTTCATTCATAAAGCATACAAAAACCCTCAAAAATACTTTATCCTAAGTAAATTGGTGAAATGATGAAATGAAAAGCTTTGCTTTATTTATTCACTTTACTTGGTCATTTAGTGTATTTTTGTGTATTCCATTTCCCCTTGCCATATTAACTTTTGACTTATGCTATTAATTCCCTAAAAATACCTTGTCCTATCTATGTAATTCCCTTATCTAAAATACCTCCTAAAATCCACTATTATAAAGCTTTTGGACCAAAGATATTATCCACATGTTAAAATGAAAACCCAAATAATGTGCCCTTTGGTCTAAAACTAACCTTAATGAAATATCCCACCCCCTATGGTTATTAAACCCTTCAATGGTTTAAAACTATATAATAAAATAATTTCTGCGCCCATACATATGTTTAAAAAATAAACATACTTCCCCGCCTATCACATTTTATCCTGAGTGTTGAAACAAATAAAGTCTTTTATAAGTTTCAACCCCTGCACCTTTGCAATACATGTATCAACTCTTTTTCCGCATGAGTTTTAAACCCAAGGTGCTATCACGATAAGACTAAGGTTTGTTTCAATTTAAATAACCCCGCACTTATACATATTCCACCATATAATATAAAGCCTCACGCTTTGTATGTATATATAAGCCCCACCTATATGCACAACCCCCTTTTCATATCGAAACCTTGGTTAAAAAGTCATGTTTTATAAAAGTTTTAAACTTTAAACATCTGTTTAACATTACCCCGGTCCCACTTTGATTGCCCACAGCTTTCAATCAAATCCTCACCCTTCGCTCCCATACTCCAAATCTGACGGCGCAAAAGAAATATTGCTCGGAAAAGATAAACGTCTATTCCAACACCAATTGAACATAAAATGGGTGGTATTCCCCATTTCGACCTCCACAACATGTTAGCTTTCCATTTGATCGTGTTTGTTTCTATTAAAACAGCTTACCACTTGAAATGGATGCGATAACCACTGTTGGTTTTGTTTTTAAATATGAAACTGCTCTTGCCATTGAAAAGACCCACATTTAATAAACATTTATGATGAAAAATATCAAGGGTTAAAACCTTTGATACAACATTTTTATGTTTATTTGCGTGTTATGAACTTAGAAAAGCTCTTCTTGACTGTGTAAAAGGCTTTTTAGCCCCGATTGTCAACTTATGCCAAAAAGTTACAAATTCGACCAAAATTCCACCATTAAATATTGAACAAGCTATTTTGTTGCTCCAGTAAGCCGGACCAGACCTTAGAATCAACCAAGGTCCTCTCAAAACCTTCATAAAGCTGAATACCTACATCTTAAGGTATTTTCCGACAAATTAAAGCCTGTAAATTCAATTTTAAACCTTCGGTAATAGAACTAGGCCTTTAATTAAGAGATTTCACTAAACCAAATTGCCTAAAAACACCAAAAAGAGGCCAAATCCTGGCCAATTTTTCCAGGAAACCCTATTTCTTACTACGAACCTTTCTGAAGCAAAATTTCCAGTTTCCAAAGTTTAAAGATCAAATTCAAAGACCTAAAGGGTTAAAAATTTCTGAATATATCCTAAAAAATCCCTTTTTCAATCAAAAACTACTCAGAAAACCCCTGTTTTCTGTTTTAGGCTAGTTTTACATCCTCAGATAAACCAAATTGAGAAAAAAGCCCAAAAGAAGAAATCCTTAGCCTAAATTGCTCAATTTTCTCTTTGTTTAATTTAAAAACTCCTGCAAACAGTGTAATCTTGCAGAAGTAGCCCAAAAATGCCTAAAAAATAGAGTTAAACCTCCACAGACAGATCTCATTCCACAGGTCTTTCAAAAGCCTTCAATCACCTCCCTGCAGACCTGGATTTCATTAACAAATTGTTTGATTTTTTAAGATTATTATCAGAATAAGAAATTGGGCCAACGGTTTCAATACTAGTTGACAAAATTGTTTGCTCCAAATTCTCAAATTTTAATTCAAAAGCTTCATTCAACAAATAGTTTGTATACAAAGAAAGAATAAAATCAAGTTAGAGAGAGATCAGAATGATGAAATGTGCACAGTGAATGGTAAAAGTGAAATCAGAATTCACAATGACAGTAAAACATAATAGTCAAAGAGCATCAGAGTTAAAACAAAGTTACAGAGCAATCAAGGTGAAATAGTAAAAGTAAAAACAAAGGTAGTAATGGTTAACAAATATGAAAACAATTTCACCAACAACAATGAAGTTTATCAAAAGTGAAAGTAAAAACAGTTAAAAGAACAAAAAGGTTAAAAGATGAAAACTTAACAAGAAGGAACATTTTTGCAGAAATTTCCTGTTTAAGTCATTGTTTTTCAAAAACTATTATGACCAATCCAATATGAATTTTGAAAAAATGAAGGAGTTTTATGTTCTCAAGATTTCCAAATACAAAAACCTCTCTTACTTTTCTTACAGCCATTATGAGTTGGGAAATATTAAACAATATTGCAAAGAACGTTTTGCAGAAAATTCCTGTTAAGTCATCATTTTGCAGATAATATTGTGGCCAATAAGAAATACATCTTAAAAAACTGAAGGAGATTTATGTTCATAAGAGAACCATCTACAAAACCCTATCTCACTTTGTGCACAGGTATTACATAATGAAAGATACATGCACATCTTTACAACCTATTTTTCAGACTGTAAAACTTTATTTTACACAACGTTTTGTAAAGCCTATTGTGAACAGCTGGAGCAGAAATTTAGGAAAATGAGAGAGGTTTATCTCACCAACATATTCATCTACAATAACCTCTTTCACTTTTTACATATATATTTCATATTCAGAAATAAAAAGATATCATTGGACCCCAAGTTTGCAGAATTGCTGGAGCAGAATGCACAAAGAAACGAGACAGTTAGTGAATTGGATGCCTCATCATCAACTAAGAGTTGAGATAAAATTAGAATTATCCTCTTTTTCATCACCTATCCATAAAAAATAGTTCCAAATAGATGCATTACTTTTGAGTGTCCTTTACTTAAGTTCTATTTATGTAAAACAGTTGGAGATATTTGTAAATCAATCTTGATATTTTTTCAAGATATTCTAGTTTAGAATTTGCATAAATACGTCACTCTTTGAAGTATTTTGGGTGGAATAAAATTGCTATACTTTCCTATAGACTTTTTTCTGAAAATTGGAGGCTATTATGTGTTGATTTCGAAGTATCAGACTGGACAAAGCTAAACTGGCATCATAATTCAGGATCCATGTGATAAGCTGATGAGTGAAGTAATTTCTTCTTGTCATTGATTTATTTCTTGAGTTTCATGAAATTCATTATATGTTTGTTCTATATTAATGAGTAACTAGGAATATTACTATAGGCTAGTCTTATACTCCCTGTTTTTAACTAGTTACCATTTAAATTTTTTCTGTTGATTTCCGGTGTTAGGAATTCTTAATTGCTCCTACTCCCATTTGACCCCTGCATCCTTCTTCCATTTTCTGGATCAAAGAATCCTTCATAGCCCTTTATCCTGATCCTACCATTTCACCATAAAACACTTTTCCAAATATATGAGGGTTATCTATCTTGCCCTGAATACATTTGTACATTTTTGGCCTTGACTTCTAGTGCTGCTAGCTAGATTTAGACTCCATAGCCCAATGGACAAGTAGATTTCTCTCTAGTTTACCTCTAAGTGATTTTTTCCCACCAAAACCTTTAAAAACAAAACCAATTGTTCTATCATAAGTAGCCTAAAAACATAAATAAAAAACAAAGATAAATCTTAAAGAGAGAGCCCTCTCTGAATTCTAGGAAGGCTAGATCCTAGGATTTGAAGTAGGTTTGTGGTTACCTCAGTGAGTTCTCTCTTGAACCTGGAGAAGTTACTAAGTGATAACATTATGTAAAGAAAATATGGTGCCAGGTATTGCTATGGTATCTTGTCGAGATGGTGTTTTCTCTATATGTGTACTCGGAAAACATCGTCGGGATAGTTTTGACAAACGTTCCTCTTGGCACGCTTCAGACCCTTTGCAGCTTGTGCACAGTGATTTATGTGGTCCACTTCCTGTTTCTTTCTTTGGTTGCAAGTAATTCTTAACTTTCATTGATGATTTTTCTAGATGCACTTGGGTATACTTCTTAAAACTCAAGAGTGAATTTTTTAACATGTTCTTGGCCTTTAAGGCCTTTGTTGAGAAACAATCTGGACATAAAATTCTTAAGTTAAGATAAGAAAGTGGAGGAGAATATTTTAACAACAAATTTATCAACTTTTGCACTAAGCATGACATTTAATTTCAACATACTGTTCTATATACTCCACAACAAAATGGTGTAGCTGAAAGGAAGAATCACACCTTAAAAGAAATGGCTAATTTTATGCTTCAATCTAAAGGACTTAGTCTCAATTTCTGGGCAAAAGCAATTAACTGTGAAAATTACATAGTAAATTTCACTCCTACTAAGGTTTTAAGGAATGTAACTCCAAAAGAAGCCTGGAGTTCAATCAAACCAGATGTAAGTCACTTTCGTGTTTTTGGAAGTGATGCTTAGGTCCATATTCCATATGCGAAACATAAAGCCTTAGAACCTAAGAGTGAAAATTCATTTTTGTTGGATATTCTGAAGATGTCAAAGGATATAGAATTATTCAACCAAAATCCAAAAATATAATCATCATAAGATTTGTAAATTGATGAAAATATATCGGCCTGCGAGCCTAGTTCGGTGGGTGTGCCACCTTTGGCCTGCAAGCCTGATTCAGCATATGTGCCACCTCTCTCTATCTCTTCTATTTTTGATAGAATTCCTTCTAGTTCAGATGATGACAACGAGGATGAAAATCCTCCTCCACCTCTTGAAGATATTCCTTCCACTCCACAGCTTCCAAGATGGGTTGACTCTCAGTTCAAAAGAGCCTCTTCCTTATTGGCTCAAGTTTCAGAAAATCCTGATCCAGACACCTTTGAAGAAGCTTCCGGTCATCTAGATTGGGATGAATATATGAATGAAGAATATCTTTCCTTATTGGCAAATGATACTTGGGATATTGTTCCTCTTCCAAAGGGAGAAAACTTGTCAGATGTAGATGGGTTTACAAAACAAAGTTTGGACCAGATGGAAAAGTGGATAGACATAAATCTCATCTTGTTACTAAATGATTTTCACAATTTGAAGGCATTGACTATAATGAAACCTTCTCCCTTGTTGCCAAAGTGAATTCTATAGAACTTGTTCTTTCCCTTGCTGCCTCCTTTAAATGGGAATTCCATCAGAAGGATGTTAAATCCTCCTTCTTACATGGATATTTTCATGAAGAAATATACATGGAACAACCCCCTGGCTTTATCCAAAATGACTCTAGCCTTGTTTGTCGCCTTAGGAAGTCTCTATATGGTCTCAAACAAGCTCCTCAAGCTTGGTATGCAAAAATGGATAGATTTATATTAGATAATGGCTTTTCTAGGTGTCATTCTAACAACAAAGTGGGTAAGTCCTTCACCATTCTTGTTCTTTATGTTGATGATCTTATCCTTACTGGTAGTGATCCTAACCATATAAACCATGTGAATTCTAGCCTCAAAAAGAAGTTTGAAATGACAGACTTAAGACACTTGCATTATTTCCTTGGTCTTCAAGTCTTGCAATCCAAAGAAAGTATTACCCTCTCTCAGTCCAAGTATGCCTGTGATATTCTACGCCACTTTCACATGGAAGACTGTAAGCCTACCCCTTCTCCCTTTCAGTCTGGAGTCAAGCTTTCAGTCACATGTTCTACCCCTGAAGTTGATGCTACCTTATACCGTCAACTTGTTGGTAAACTTCTGTATCTAACCTGTACCTGTCCTGACCTTTCTTTTTTCGTTGGTCTTGTTACTCAGTTTATGCACCAACCTCATGAAAGTCACTGGAAAGAACCTAAAAGAATACTTTGATATATTAGAGGTACAGTTTAGTTCAATATTCATTACAGTGCAGGAGCATCTCCATTGTTGATTGGTTTCGTTGATTCTGATTGGGCCAGTGACCCTGATGAGCGAAATTCTACTACAAGATATGTATTCACTCTTGGTTTAGGACCTATTACATGGTCTTGTAAGAAAAAAGGTGCAAATATCACCTTTGTAAATCCTTCAATCCTATCCCAAGTTGTTCTTAATGGGGGATGTTAGGATATTCTGACACATAGGAAATAGTTAAGTATAACTTGGTCTAGTGTAAAGATAGGTAAAGTGTGTTTCTTTACTATGTACATTTGTAACTTATAATCTGACGATCACAATTTGTAGTGATATGAACGTCCACTCTCTCCACGGTATTAACGACACTTGATTTGTGGCTTAACACCCGATTGGTCCATGATCTCTATTTAAAGAGAGTGGAGGGTCATTTTTCCAGAAACCGTTTATGAGAGAAACAAATGTAACTTTTCTTTTTATATTAATAAATTTCCTGAAGTGGCCGCGTTGGCTCAGGTCGTGGACTATTTCCCTCTTCGAGGGTTTTAACCACGTGATATACTGGTGTACTAATTTGTGATTTGTTTTTGAACGGTGACCTTTGGTTTTTTATCTAAGGAACTTACCCTATAAATTCCTACAAAAAGGATCCTACAGGTGAGTGTATGGAGACCTTAGGAAGTCTACAACTTAGTGCACAGACCCCTGTAGCTGAGTGTGCAGGGTGGAACTGATTGTATTGGGAAGATCTGAGCATTAATAAAATAATTTTTGAAGAATGATCCGTGTTTTGGGTTTATGCATTTGCTTTACTTGTATTTTATGTTATCTATGCTAAGTAAGGGTTCTAATCTATAATTTCTTCATGAAGTCTCGTAGATGTTTATTTGTGTTGTTTTATGATTGTTAAAGTATAATCGTGTAGTCTGCAAGTTATTTCAATAGAAGTGTTGAACCACGACTGTAGAATGAACTGATATGTTCTGTGAAGATATGTCAAGTATTGAAAGGAAGATAAGCCCTAAATCCACATTCCATTGTCCCTCTGGATGCAAAAACCTGGTTCTAGCATCCCGCTATATTACCTCGGGTGAGACTTCGTTTTGTGCAATAGATCATTGCCAAAAGGGCCGGTAACAGTTGGTTTTTTTGGTTCGTGCAACCATATTTGAACCTAGGTCTAGGCCCCATCAAGACAACACATATTTTTGACATAATCATTGAGGAAGAATCTACTTCGTGTAGGAAAAATAATGAAGAAAAATTTCAAGTTATTATTTGATAATAAAAAATGTTCTGTCATGGATAAGTTGAATTAAATTCAGTTGTAGTGAGAAGAGAAATGACTAAGATAGAATTTTCAAGCTCTCTTTTGATTAAAGAAACTCACATAGTTTGAATGTTATAAAATAAGTGAATAGTAAACTTTGGTATTTGAGGATGGGACACTTAAAGTTTCAAATTTTGATTTTTTTAAAGAAGAATAACAACAAGAATTTTCTCCTTTATATCAAAGTGGATGATGAAGTATGTGAAGGATACATATTTTGGAAATAAAACAAATAAAATTACTCAAATAGAACATAAAATTCTAGAGAACGTCTACCATTGATACATTTAGTTTTGTGTGGTCCAATGGAGACAATGCCCTTTGAAAAGTAACATTATTTTGTTATGTTCACTGATGATCTTTCCAAGAAAAATTGGGTGTAATTTTGGTAGGACAAGTTTGAAGTGTTTTCTTATTTTCTTGAGTTTGAGGAACATATAATGCAGGAGAATATAAAACAAACTATTTTTTGAATTATTGCAAAAGAAATTGAATAAAGTGAGAATTTACAAAAGCACACTCTCCTGAACAAAATGGAGTTGCTTAAGGAAAAAAAAAGGCTATATTTGAAATGGCTTGAAGCATGTTGAAAACTAAGTCTCTTGGAAATTAATTTTGGGCTCAAGTAGTCCACACAGTAGTTTACACTCTCAAAAAATTTCCTACAAGAGAAACATTGAATTTGACCTTAGAATGTTATGTATCTTAATAAAAATAGTGTAGAAACATAAGAAAAGATAGATCAATGACTTGATAATAAACCACTTTATGGGGGAAGCCTCCTTTTACATCTCATAAATGAAACATTCTTGGATGATTCAAATGAAAATACCTCCTTGGTATATATAGTAGTCTAAATGGTCGAAATATAATTAGGGCATCCATAACAATAATAATATGTGAGAACAAAAATAAAAATATTGGGCTTCTATGGGGCACAATAATAACAGTGTATCGGCTACAGTAGTATTATAGGGACGTACCATGGACCTCTCCTTAAAAAAAGTGGTGTCCTTTATGCTTGAGTAGTTTTGGATGCTTCTATATAAAATACCCATCCTCCCATGTGGAATATTCAACAGTAAGTTCTTCCACTTAATGAGATACTCTGAAATCAATCAATTCCATAACTGTTGGATTCTCGTTTCCATGATTTATTCAGGGTCCAATATGAATTTTCTTTCCTCGTCAAGTTTTGGAAATATAGTTTGTACTTATAGCTTATCACCTATAACCTTATTTAAGCATGAAACATGGAAAATTGGGTGTACTCATGAAGATGAAGGAAGCTGCAATTTGTATGCCATGGTATCAATCTATTTCAAGAGCTTGTAAGGGCCATAGTATTTGCATGATAATTTATCATCCTTCTTAGCTTGCTTGAGGGCCATTTTTTTGTATAGTTAGCCATAAAATTACCCAATCACCATAAAATTTTCCATTCCTTGATAGCTTTAATTTTGTTAGGGTTTACCTTAACACCCTCATGAGATACAATATGACCCAAATATTCCACCTCTTGTACCCCAAAGAAACATTTGGATGGTTTTTCATATAATTATTTTTCCTCCGATAGTTTAAGCACCCTGTCAACATGTTGAACATGGTCTTTCCAAATATTGTTTTAGGTTAGAATATCATCAAAAAATAATAACACGAATTTTATAAGGAAGGATTTAAAAGTGGAATTCATCAAATCTTTGAATGTGGAAAGTGCATTAGTAAGGCCAAAAGGAATGACCAAAAATTCATAATGATCTTCACGAGTTCTGAATGTTATTTTTGGAATGTCTTTCTTCTTCGTTCTAATTTGATGATACCATGAATGAATATAATCCAAATAGAAAGTAGCATACACCCATGGTAACCACTCATGGTATTTTCGCATGGTATTGTAACTAAAGAAGGCTATAAATAATGATCCTCACTTTGTAAAAGAATAGACTCATCCATAAAATGTAGATATATGTTAGGTCCCTATATTACTAGTATAGTCCCTTATTATTGTTAGTGTAACCCCCTTATTGTTATTAGTGTACCCTTGTAACCCCCATATTGTTATTATTGTGCCCTTAAATTATTATTGTTAGGTCGGCTAGGATTACATTGTGGCCCCACTAGGATTACATTATGGCCCCACGGACTCCTATATATAGAAAGGAGGTTTTGTAAATTGTATCATCCAAGAATTGTTCATTTATGTAATGTATTGGAGGTTTCCCCCCTCGAAGTGGCTTATTTCTAAGGCGTTCATATCTCTTTTCTTCTATTTTTGGAGCTGGTTACACAACATTTGGTATCAGAGCTTTGGATTCTAGGGTTTCGCTGCTCCAAACAGGTCATCGTGACATTTTCGCTATAACTTTTTTTCTACGAAGTTTTAGAAGCTGAAATTTTTAGGGTGTGAAGCCGAAACTCGAGGAAACCCATCAAAATTTCATATCTTTTTTGCAAATATTTTCGCAGATATGATCCGTGGATGTAGGGTTTTTTCGTGCTCCCGAATTTCATCGCAAAGAGGTGATCATAAAAGTTTCATAACTATTCCGAGCATCGATTGAGTGCCAAAAATTGGTCACCAAAGGCGTCGTCAGTTTTCTGGCTATCAATTTCAGAGCCAAAAGACGAAATAATGACACGCGGAAAGTTGTACAAGTTCACTCTACCGAACTGTCCATAATTAGGTCAGAGATTTATAACTTTGTTCTAGAATCCAAATCAGGTCGAATCCGTGAATTCAAAAGAGAATTCAAAGGGATACTTTAGTGATGAATTTAAATTATTGAAGAGTCACAATCACATAGATAATCAAATTTCAATATCGAGCTCCTCAAAAGCAATAAAAAGGTGTGTATTTGTTTTCTGAATTGCATAAGTCTTGTTTGAAGAATCAAGTTGAATTGATTCCAAGGGCATATTGTAGAATAGATATCAATATTGGATTCTAAAATGGCCCCTAAAAAGAATTCAACACCCATTAAGCCTTCGGAAGGCTCTACTATGACTCATGAAGATGAAGAATTGCAACATGATCTATCAAAATTACAAGAGCAAATGCAACAGTTTTCACTCTCGCAAAGAGCAACAAAAAATGAAATGGAAGTTTGAAGAAAGGCATGGAAGTGAAGATGGATGGTGGAAGAATAATATGGATGGTTTGAAGAATAATATGGATGGTTTGAAGAAAGGCGTGGAACGAAGTGATAGATGGCATGAAGCCGGCATGGAATCTAAGATGGATGACAATAAGCTAAAATGGAAAACATGAAGAATGATCTAAAAGCAAAGACATGGAAGGTTTGACAAAGTTGATACAAGAAATGTTTCCTAATGGCAGAAAGATAGTAGAGGAAACTCATGATGAGAAAAAAATAAATGTTAATCGTGATTTCATAAACTATAATGTTGGATGGAAGAACCACCATATTCTAAATATGGATATGAGGAAGTTTGATGGAAAGGATCCTGTAACATGGATACTACAGATGGAGCAATATTTTGATCTCAATAATGTGAAAACACACAAAAGGTACACATTGCAACTTTACATTTAGAACAAAATACATTTGTATGGTATCGATGGCTTTTCTCCCGTAAAAAAATTATCACTTGGTCAATTTTTACGGAGAAAATGATAGCACATTATGAGGATACAAAGAGCAACACCTTTTTTAGCCAATTGATAAATCTCAAACAAAAGGGTTTAGTGGGGGAGCACATTGAGGACTTCCAAAAATTGAATATAAGGGAAACTGAGCTATTCCGTAGGAACATGCTTGATCTCTTCTGGCTGTGCACTTGAAGTGATAACATCCAACATGAAGTTCACGTTTTGGAACCTGATTCATTGGAGAAGGCATTTAGGTTGGCAAGAAAAATTGAATGTAAAATTATGGCGACAAGGAAGCCTACCACTCACTTCTATAAAGAAGGAAGTGTTGCTACGCCTAGATTTCCACAAACTACAAGGTTGACACCACAACAATTGGAAGAAAAAAGAGAAAAGGGGCTTTGTTGTAGTTGTGATAGCAAATACACTAAAGGTCATAAGTGTGTTGAGAAGAAATTATTTTACATAGATTGTGAAGAGGAAGAAGAAAATTAACAAGAAGAGGATATACACCAGGAACCAGCCATAGAAAAGGAAGAAATGAGTCCGACCATATCCTGTAATGCACTGACAAGAATCACCACTCCTAAAACTCTCAAGATAGAAGGACATATCAAGAAGAAAAAGGTAATAATGTTGATTGATTTAGGTAGCACCCATAATTTTATTCATTGTAAGGTAGCCAAGGAATTAAATTGTTTCCTATACCTAGCACCAAAATGTCAAGTGATGGTTGCAAATGGAGGAACTATAAATTTCTCTAGAAAATTCCATAATATCAAGATAACCATGGGGGGATATGTATTGAATAGTCCAATGCTTTCCATTCCTATGGGAGGTGCTGATGTTGTACTAGGAGTATAATGGTTACAATCTTTGGGGACGGTAGCTTTTAATTTTCAATAAATTTTATTGAATTTTATTTTAGAATGAAAGGAAGTCGAATTATGAGGTATTGCAGGGAAGCCAGGAAAGACAATAAGCTCTAATTTCATGAAAAAGCTTCTAAAGAAAGAAAAACGAGGCGTAATTGCACAATTATGCTCACTAGAAGTTCCAACATCAAAATCATCTATTTCTGCAGATCTCCAACAAGTCTTGGACAATCATTCCAAGGTGTTTGAAACTCCCAAAGGGCTCCCACCTATTCGTGATCATGATCATGCTATTCATTTGATTCCAGGAAGTGTTCCTCCAAACATCAGGCCTTATAGATATTCTTATGTCCAAAAGAGTGAAATTGAACGTATGATTGTAGAAATGTTAGAGGCGGGTATAATTCAACCTAGTCAAAGTTCTTTCTCTGCTCTTGTAGTATTGGTACACAAGAAGGATGGATCATGGCGCATGTGTCCTGATTATAGGGAGCTCAATAAGCTCACCATTAAAGATAAATTTCCCATTCCTGTGATTGATGAATTATTGGATGAATTACATGGAGCAATTTATTTTACCAAGTTGGATCTTCGCTCAGGATATCATCAAATTAGAATGAAGACTGAAGATATTCCAAAAACAGCATTTCGAACTCATGAGGGTCATTATGAATTTTTGGTCATGCCTTTTGGCCTTACCAATGCACCTTCTACATTTCAAGGGCTGATGAATTCCATTTTCAAACCCTTCCTTTGAAAATTTGTGCTAGTATTTTTTGATGATATACTAATCTATAGCAGGTCTTGGAAGGATCATGTTGAACATGTTGACAGGGTGCTCAAACTATTGCAGGAGAAACAATTATATGAAAAACATCCAAATGTTTCTTTGGAGTACAAGAGGTGGAATATCTGGGTCATATTGTATCTCACGAGGGTGTTAAGGTAGACCCTAACAAAATTAAAGACATTAAGGAATGGAAAGTCCCCACAACCATAAAGCAGTTGCGAGGATTTCTCGGGTTAACAGGGTATTATCGCAAGTTTGTTAAGAATTATGGGAGAATAGCAGCACCTCTAACAACATTATTGAAGAAAGATGCATTTTCATGGACTCCCGAAGCAACTAAGGCCTTTGAACATCTTAAAGAGGCAATGTGCCTAGCACCGGTCTTAGCTACGCCAGACTTCACAAAAACCTTTATTGTGGAAAGTGATGCCTCAGGAAATGGAATTGGTGCAGTTTTAATGCAGGAAGGAAGACCCATTGCTTTTGAAAGTCGTCCAATCAAAGGAAAGTATTTACAGAAACCTATTTATGAGAAGGAAATGTTAGCAATACTACATGCACTAAAGAAATGGCGAACTTACCTAATGGGAAGACACATCAAGGTAAAAACTGATCATGATAGTCTTAAACACTTTTTGGAACAAAGACTATCGTCAGAAGAACAGCAAAAATGGGTCACAAAGATGTTGGGTTACGACTTTGAAATAATCTACAAAAAAGGAAAGCTGAATGTTGTTGCAGATGCACTCTCAAGAAAGAATGAATAGGTGGAAGCATTGCTTTGTGCCATTTCTATTATCCAACCAGATTGGATAACTGAAGCAAGAGATGAATGGAAGAAGGACAAAGATGTATGGACACTCATTCAAAATTTGCAGCAAGATCCTAGTACATCCGATACATTTAGTTGGAAAAATGATTCCTTATGGTACAAAGATCGCTTATATCTTTGTAAGAATTCCCAACTAAAACAAAAGATTCTTCTGGAATTGCACACTTCTCCTTTAGGAGGACACTCAGGATTTTTAAAAACTTACCACAGGGTGAAGAAAGAATTTTTTTGGGATGGCCTAAAATCTGATATTCGAAAGTTTGTGGCGGAATGTTTGGTTTGCCAGCAGAATAAAGTGGAAACAATTAAGACCCCAGGACTTCTACAACCTTTATCCATCCCAAGTCAACGTTGGGAGGAGATTTCAATGGATTTTATCACAGGTTTACCTAAGTCCGAAGGAAAGAGTGTCATCATGGTGGTAGTTGATAGACTTACCAAGTATGAACACTTTTGTGCATTATCTCATCCATTTAAAGCAAGTACAGTTGCTACTACATTTATGGACAGAATTCAAAAGCTACATGGAAGCCCAAGGGTTATTGTGAGCGACAGAGATCCCATTTTTACTGGAAATTTTTTGACGGAGTTATTTTCTTGTTTGGGTACTCAATTAGCTCATAGCTCATCTTATCTTCCTCAATCTAATGGTCAAACTGAGATAGTAAATAAATGTTTGGAAGGATATCTTCGTTGTTTTGTATCTGATAAACAAACACAATGGGTCAAGTGGTTACCTCTCGCCGAATGGTGGTATAACACTTCCTTCCATACTGCAGCAAAAATGACCCCATTTATGGCACTTTATGGATATCATCCACCATCGATCACATCATCTTTAAGGGAAAAATTCGAAGGTTCAAGCAGTGGAAGATCACATCGAGCATCAGCAAGAAGTTCTCCAACTCTTAAAGGATAACCTGAATTTGGCACAAAATCGAATGAAACAACAGGCAGATCAACATCGCAGCGAGAGAAGTTTTTATGTAGGAGATTGGGTATTTTTACGGCTACAACCATACAAAAAAATGTCCCTCAAGCAAGCTAAGAAGGATAATAAATTATCGCCAAAGTACTATGGTCCTTACAAGGTGTTGCAAAGGATTGGTACTATGGCATACAAATTGGAGCTTCCTGCTTCTTCGCGAGTACATCCAGTTTTCCATGTTTCATGCTTAAAGAAGGTTATAGGTGAAAATCTTCTAGTTCAAACAATATTGCCAGAACTTGATGAGGAAGGAAAAATCATATTGGAACCTGAAGCAGTCATGGAAACAAGAACTCGACAGCTACGGAATCGATCAATTTCAGAGTATCTCATCAAGTGGAAGAACTTACCCACTGAATATTCTACATGGGAGGATGATAATTTTATACAGAAGTACCCAGAGCTACTCAAGCGTTGAGGACAACACTTTTTTGAAGGAGAGGGGCATGTTAGGTCCCTATATTACTAGTATAGTCCCTTATTATTGTTAGTGTAACCCCCCTATTGTTATTATTATACCCTTGTGTTAGTTCCCAAATCCACCTTAGGCTGAAATAAGGCAGAAGAAGGACTACACCAAACCACGCTCAGCCTCGTAGCTAGCCCTACGAGGACAGGAGAGGGATCTCTCCGGGTCAATCTCAATGAAAAATGTTCAAAGGGGCTTGAGATGACAATAAAAACAACTGATCTTAGGCTATATAAACAAATAGGAGGGTTTGATTTTGATTTTTAGGGGTTTTTGTTGAAAAAAGGGAAAAACAATTTTTGGGCTTGGGGATGAGGCCAGATCTTGCAGAGTTCAAGTTGGGGCAGGGTAGGCAATGGCTTTGATGTATGAGATCGACTGAATGGCTGCAAAATAATGCTGAGGAGTTGAGGAGGGCAAGAGAGTACAAGGATCCTCTTCAAACTGACGAAAAAATATAAAATTAAACAAAATTCTAAGGCAACGCACCAGCAATTCAATGAATTCTACCTCGAAATACTCATTTGTTTAATTCAGAAGCATAAAGAAGGATGGCATACATATAATATTAACGAAACTTACAATAAAATGAGAAGAAACATCATCAAAACTCAGAAGCCACAAGGATCCCAACAAGTGCTGCAAAAATCTGGTCTTTCCTTTGCCAAAAACTGAAATATGGATGTACAATGGAGTGCCAAACTTTTCCCAAGAGTCCAACCAGTTCCACCCTGAAAATGTCTTAGAAAATACAATAAATAGACTATCCTAACCCCTTCCCATGCCTCTAGCGGTCGAGCTCATACTTCTAGGAGCAGTTTGAACCAATTCTAAACATGGAGCTAAAATCTATGCAGCCAAACAACTTGCCTCTATATGCTAGGAAACTGATCCATTCACTTGATTTTCACTTTTAGGTGAATGAATCATCTATAACAAGTAAATAAATGCCAAAATTACATCATGGTTACCAAATTACATCAAGCTAGATCAATAATTACATCAAGAGGTGAAACTAGTCAATACTGGCCGAATTTCTGAGCTGGAAGGTGAAAAATAGGCTGAATTCCTCTATGCGCCGCGCTCCAAATTTATGCGTCGCGCTATTTTGACCTATTTTTGTTACTCCCGAAGTCCAAATTGAGCTCATGATAGCTCGTTGGAAATCCCTGGATGTCTACTATCCAACCCAAGGACTTTTTCAATTTGGATCTCATTTTCCCTCCAAAACTTCAATCTCCAAGACTACTTCCTGCTGGTGCAAAAGGTAAGGTGAAGGTGATTTTCATGTTTTTGGTCTCTAGATCACCTACTGATGTGAAATTCTTCGGCCATTTCTAAACATACATAATATATCATGAAAAACCCAAAAATGTAAATTTTTCCTCCAGAAGATCTCCCAAACGTAAGCGCGCGTTAGGTGGCGCAACGCGTCTGGTGGAAAAACCTGTTTTGTGACCAAAAATTCAAAAATGACAAAATTTTCTCCAAATTCCTTGAAATTTGGGCTGGAGGTCCATAATCAAGTACCATGCTTAGCCAAAGAAGCTTCAGTAAATATTTGAAGTGGATCAGGACTTTTTCGGCATTTCAGTGCCCTCCTGGTGCATCCAGTTCGGTGGCGGAATCATTGTCTCGTTCATTGAATGTGTCGGTGTCCTTCATGGTGTTGCAATGTGTATGTCAAGTGGATATTTGGTTTGTTGAAAATGAGAAATTGGTGCCTTTTTTTCAATGCCAAATGTGTGCCAAAGGAATTTGAGGAATTGTGAGGAATATAGGACAATGGGAAAAGTGAACTGTGTGAAATAGTATAGTGGTAAAAATGTGATTCAATCAAGTGAGATTTAAAATTCCAGGACAGTCACTTGATTTCTTGGGGACTTGAGGACCTTATAAGTGAAATGAGAGAAGGAGAGTGATAAGGAATGGTAGGTTTTAGGGATAGGGAAAATAGGTCTTGGGAATAAGTGATTTGGGATGTTTAGGGAATAAGGGATTGAAAAAGATAATATGAAAATGAAGGAGAAAGGATCCATAGGTGAGGAATGGGATTTGAAATACTCGGCACAAAAATCAAACTTTAACAATTAAACCCAAACCCTAAGAGAGCAATTTTTGATAAGAGGATAGGGTTTATGTTTGGCATTCAAACTCTTCAACCAATCTTTGAAACCACACCCAAATTGATCAATGGAAAATTACAAGACAATTTGACTTACTTGGAGCAGAGGAGCCAAGAAATTTGGGATTTCGTTGAAGGCAATGAGAAAACTGGAGTATCAGCCCAATGCGCCGCGCTCCCACCCAATGCGCCGCGCCATAAATAATGCATTTTGCAGGAGGCTTTTGGAGGCCTTCCCGGTGTCAAAATTGGGCACATGATAGCTCGTTGGAAATATTATTGAGTATACTTTCCATCCCAACTAGAATTTTTCAATTTGGAGTTCATTTACACTGTCAAAAATTAAATCTCCCAGGACTAGTCAAAATGTGCAAGATGAGGCTGCCTCAAGGAAGAGTGTTGTTGCAGTCAACTTTTGAAGGTTTTCCTCAACTCAAAATTGAGCTCATGATATCTCATTGGAAATATATTTGTGTCTATTTATCATTTGACTCATCAAGAAAGTCATTTGGCCAACCACGATAGGAGAAATATTTATATTCCCAAGGTCACTTCAGAGGTGCATCAATTCTCCGGAGGCGATTGTATTTTTGACATTTCTCTAAAACCATGACACCTGTGTAAAAAGTGAAGGAGGTTTTTATTCCTTGGCCTATTTTGGAAAAAAAACTCTCCCATTTTTCCCAAATTAATCTTTTATTTCTCAGAAACATCATTGGAGTAAAACCTATCTCGATGGGTGGAACGAGGGATTTGTAGAAATGAATCGAAATGAAGGGGATAAGGGGCTTCTAAATTCTTGGGGAAATTTTGAGAAGTAGGGAGGGATGTTAGGAAGCAGGGGAAAGTGGAATATCAGAAATTGAGTGAGAAGAAGGGGTCCAAAAGGGCAAAACACAGGCCTAGCCTAGAAAATTGCCAAGTTGTAGCAAGAAACTAGGGTTTGTGCAAAAATGAGGAATTTGGGGGATCTCAGTGATGAGAAAGTGTTTAATCAGGTACATTAAGGATAGGGGAAGGTGTATGAACATCAGGATACAATTTTTGATGATGATTTTACCATCTAAGAGCAATTACCTCCAAAACCCTAGGAGAGGGAAATGAACCTTACCTAGGCACAACTGAAGCATGAACAAGGTGTAAAATGACCCTTTGGAATCTGGCATGATGATGAAAACCCTCTGAATGATGGCACACTTAGCTGAATGGTGACATGGACTGACATTTTGACAACTCTGGAAGGAGTGAAAGAAAACCCTAGACCTAGTACTTAGTGAGCAAATTTTGCTTGAAGGCTCACTGAAATGACAAAATTTGACCTTGAAACTTTAAGATCAGTTTGTAAGAGCATGCTTGATCACTGGAGGAAGGTTGGAAAGGCTGACACTAACATTGGCTTCAATGGGTATGGTAGCTCCTTGGAGGTGCCAAGAACGGCAGATCTTTGGGAGAGCAGACCAGTGCCTTATCCATTGGGCAATGGAATCGATGACTTGGCAAATTAACACAAAACTTTTGATTGATTTATTGACTGAAACTTGACTCAAACCGACTCAATTCTGCAACCAAAATGACTGAAAAACTGACTCGACAAACTCAAACCAAAACTGCAATGAAACTAGAACGAAGTGTTGCCTTTGGCTGCTTATTTATTTACAAATCTCCCCTACTTTGCTGCAGAGCCAATAGATCAAGTAATGTTGTAATGCCAGATCAACCATTCAAGTAACTGTGACAAGGATGCTGCTTGAGAGTGCTTCAACTAGGACACAGATGCAATTTCTGGCAGCCATACATGCACATAACGAGTTTGGTTATGTAAAAGACAAGTTGATCTATCATTCAGAGTGAAAAAAATTTCCATGTACGTTGCAATAGGATCGCAAAAGCCAGACTCTGTTTGTTGCCCCAACTCTGCAATACATACTTCCAGCTGCACACTATCAATGCAAATATCCACGGGCAGCTCTATTGTTTCTTGTTTTGAAGGAGGAGGAGTTTCCAAGAACTTTTTGGGATCTCAGAATTCATATCATTGGATCTGATCGTTTAAATACTGAATCTCCTTCTCAAATATTTCAACAAGTAACTCGCAGAAACCAGTTTTAGCTTCAGGAGGAAACTTCGGGGATTCAAACATTTAAGCACGACAATGAAAAATGCTTCATCAATTTCAAAATCCACTAACTTATTTCTAACTTCTTTTACAGCTTCACAAAGCGCAGGGTTTTCCACATACCCTATCATTGCATGAATGGATCAGCGAGCACTGGAATCTCTGGATTGAGTTGGAGTCACCAGGTGAATGTTTCACCCTTCATATGTCTGATCATTGTCCACCATCAACAATTAGATCTGAACTTGATACATGTACTGGGGCAAGACAATCTACAATTCAAGTGTTACGTTCACAAGCTAAACCAGAGATCGACTGAAGCAGCGTTTATCTACTTCCGCTTATGCATAGTAAAAGCGTTTCGAAAGCTACCTGGCGTGACTTCAGACTCCGTCTATAACTTATGAAGCAAATAACATTAACAAGCAAACCATTTTCTCCCCATTATGGTCGCCACTATGTTAGTTCCCAAATCCACCTTAGGTTGAAATAAGGTAGAAGAAGGACTACACCAAACCACGCTCAGCCTCGTAGCTAGCCCTACGAGGACAGGAGAGGTCTCTCTCCAAGTCAATCTCAATGAAAAATGTTCAAAGGGGCTTGAGATGATGATAACAACAACTGATCTTAGGCTAGATAAACAAATAGGAGGGTTTGATTTTGATTTTTAGGGGTTTTTGTTGAAAAAAGGGAAAAACAATTTTTGGGCTTGGGGATGAGGCCAGATCTTGCAGAGTTCAAGTTGGGGCAAGGTAGGAAATGGCTTTGATGTATAAGATCGACTGAATGGATGGAAAATACTGCTGAGGAGTTAAGGAGGGCAAGAGAGTACTATGATCCTCTTCAAACTGACGAAAACATATAAAATTAAACAAAAGTCTAAGGCAGAGCACCAACAATTCAATGAATTCTACCTCGAAATACTCATTTGTTTAATTCAGAAGAATAAATAAGGATGGCATACATATAACATTAACGAAACTTACAATAACATGAGAAGAAACATCATCAAAACTCATAAGCCACAAGGATCCCAACAAGTACTACAAAACTCTGGTCTTTCCTTTGCCAAAAACTGAAATATGGATGTACAATGGAGTGCCAAACTTTTCCTAAGATTCCAACCAGTTCCACTCTGAAAATGTCTCAGAAAATACAATAAATAGACTATCCTAACCCCTTCCCATGCCTCTAGGGGTCGAGCTCATCCTTCTAGGAGCAGTTTGAACCAATTCTAAACATGGAGCTAAAATCTAGGCAGCCAAACAACTTGCCTCTATATGCTAGGAAACTGATCCATTCACTTGATTTTCACTTTTAGGTGAATGAATCATCTATAACAAGTAAATACATGCCAAAATTACATCATGGTTACCAAATTACATCAAGCTATATCAATAATTACATCAAGAGGTGAAACTAGTCAATACTGGCCGAATTTCTGAGCTGGAAGGTGAAAAATAGGCTGAATTCCTCTATGCGCCGCGCTCCAAAGCTCTATGCATCGCGCTACTTTGGACCTGTGTTTGGAGCACTTCCCAAAGTCCAAATTGAGCTCATGATATCTCGTTGGAAATCCCTGGATGTCTGATATCCAACCCAAGTGGAATTTTTCAATTTGGATCCCATTTTCCCCTCCAAAACTTCAATATCCCAAGAATACTTCCTGCTGGTGCAAAAGGTGGCAGAAAGGTGATTTTCATGGTTTTTTTGGCCCTTAAGACCACCCAGAATTTGATGAAATGCTTCGGCCATTTCTGAACATACATAATGTATCATGAAAAACCCAAAAATGTAAATTTTTCCTCCAGAATATCTCCCAAACGTAAGCGTGCGTCAGGTGGCGCGATGCGTCGGGCGGAAAAACCTGTTTTGTGACCAAAAATTCAAAAATGACAAAATTTTCTCCATATTCCTTGAAATTTGGGCTGGAGGTCCATAATCAAGTACCATGCTCAACTAAAGAAGCTTCGGCCAAGATTTGAAGTGGATCAGGCCTTTTTCGGCGTTTCATTGCCCTCCCGGTGCATGCAGTTCGGTGGCGGAATCACTATCTCGTTCATTGAATGTGTCGGTGTCCGTCATGGTGTTGCAATGTGTATGTCAAGTGGATATTTGGTTTGTTGAAAATGAGAAATTGGTGCCTTTGTTTCAATGCCAAATGTGTGCCAAATGAATTTGAGGAATTGTGAGGAATATAGGACAATGGGAAAAGTGAACTATGGGAAATAGTATAGTGGTAAAAATGTGATTCAATCAAGTGAGATTTAAAATGCCAGGACAGTCACTTGATTGCTTGAGGACTTGAGGATCTTATAAGTGAAATGAGAGAAGGAGAGTGATAAGGAATGGTAGGTTTTAGGGATAGGGAAAATAGGTCTTGGGAATAAGTGATTTGGGATGTTTGGGGAATAAGGGATTGAAAACGATAATATGAAAATGAAGGAGAAAGGAACCATAGGTGAGGAATGGGATTTGAAATACTCGGCACAAAAATTAAACTTTAACAATCAAACCCAAACCCTAAGAGAGCAATTTTTGATAAGAGGATAGGGTTTATGTTTGGCATTCAAACTCTTCGACCAATCTTTGAAACCACACCCAAACTGATCAATGGAAAATTACAAGACAATTTGACTTACTTGGAGCAGAGGAGCCAAGAAATTTTGGATTTCGTTGAAGGCAATGAGAAAACTGGAGTATCAGCACAATGCGCCGCGCTCCAACCCAATGCGTCGCGCCATAAATAATGCATTTTTCAGGAGGATTTTGGAGGCCTTCCCGGTGTCCAAATTGGGCGCATGATAGCTCGTTGGAAATATTATTGAGTCTAATTTCCATCACAACTGGAATTTTTCAATTTGGAGTTCATTTACCCTATCAAAAATCAAATCACCCAACACTAGTCAAAATGTGCAAGATGAGGCTGCCTCAAGGCAGAGTGCTGTTGCAGTCAACTTTTGAAGGTCTTCCTCAAATCCAAATTGAGCTCATGATAGCTCATTGGAAATATATTTGTGTCTAGTTATCATTTGACTCATCAAGAAAGTCATTTGGCCAACCACGCTAGTAGAAATCTTGATTTTCCCAAGGTCACTTCAGAGGTGCATCAATTCTCCCGAGGCGATTGTATTTTTGACATTTCTCTAAAACCATGACACCTGTGTAAAAATTGAAGGAGGTTTTTATTCCTTGGCCTATTGGGAGAAAAAACTCTCTCAGTTGTCCCAAATGCATATTTTATTGCTCAGAAACATCATTGGATTAAAACCTATCCCGATGGGTGGAACGAGGGATTTGTCGAAATGAATAGAAATGAAGGGGATAAGGGGCTTCTAAATTCTTGGGGAAATTTTGGGAAGTAGGGAGGGATGTTAGGAAGTAGGGGAAAGTGGAATATCAGAAATTGAGTGAGGGGAAGGGGTCCAAAAGGGAAAAACACAGGCCTAGCCTAGAAAATTGCCAAGTTGTAGCAAGAAACTAGGGTTTGTGCAAAAATGAGGAATTTGGGGGATCGCAGTGATGGGAAGTGTTTAATCAAGTACATTAAGGATAGGGGAAGGTGTATGAACATCAAGATACAATTTTTGATGATGATTTGAGCATCCAAGAGCAATTACCTCCAAAACCCTAGGAGAGGGAAATGAACCTTACCTAGGCACAACTGAAGCATGAACAAGGTGTAAAATAACCCTTTGGAATCTGGCATGATGATGAAAACCCTCTGAATGATGGTACACTCAGCTGAATGGTGACATGGACTGACATTTGGACAACTCTGGAAGGAATGAAATCAAACCCTAGACCTAGTACTTAGTGAGCAAATTTTTCTTGAAGGCTCACTGAAATGACAAAATTTGACCTTGAAACTTTAAGATCACTTTGTAAGAGCATGTTTGATCACTGGAGGAAGGCTGCAAAGGCTGACACTAACATTGGCTCCAATGGGGATGGTAGCTCCTTGGAGGTGCCAAGAACGACAGATCTTTGGGAGAGCAGACCAGTGCCTTATCCATTGGGCAATGGAATCGATGACTTGGAAAATTAACACAACAATTTTGACTGATTTATTGACTGAAACTTGACTCAAACCAACTCAATTCTGCAACCAAAATGACTGAAAAACTGACTCGAAAAACTCAAACCAAAACTGCAATGAAACTGGAACGAAGTGCTGCCTTTGGATGCTTATTTATTTACAAATCTCCCCTACTTTGCTGCAGAGCCAATAGATCAAGTAATGTTGTAATGCCAGATCAACCATTCAAGTAACTGTGACAAGGATGCTGCTTGAGAGTGCTTCAACCAGGACACAGATGCAATTGTTGGCAGCCATACATGCACATAACGAGTTTGGTTATGTAAAAGACAAGTTGATCTATCATTCAGACTGAAAAACATTTCCATGTACGTTGCAATAGGATCGCAAAAGCCAGACTCTGTTTGCTGCCCCAACTCTGCAATACATACTTCCAGCTGCACACTATCAATGGAAATATCCACGGGCAGCTCTATTGTTTCTTGTTTTGAAGGAGGGAGAGTTTCCGAGAACTTTTTGGGATCTCGGAATTCATATGATTGGATCTGATCGTTTAAATACTGAATCTCCTTCTCAAATATTTCAACAAGTAACTCGCAGAAACCAGTTTTAGCTTCAGGAGGAAACTTCAGGGATTTCAAACATTTAAGCATGGCAATGAAAAATGCTTCATCAATTTCAAAATCCACTAATTGATTTCTAACTTCTTTTACAGCTTCACAAAGTGCAGGGTTTGACACATACCCTACCATTGCATGAATGGATCAGCGAGCACTGGAATCTCTGGATTGAGTTGGAGTCGCCAGGTGAATGTTTCACCCTTCATATGTCTGATCATTGTCCACCATCAACAATCATATCTGAACTTGATACATGTACTGGGGCAAGACAATCTACAAGTCGAGTGTTACGTTCACAAGCTAAACCGGATATCGACTGAAGCAGCGTTTATCTACTTCCGCTTATGCATAGTAAAAGCGTTTCGAAAGCTACCTGGCGTGACTTCAGACTCCGTCTATAACTTATGAAGAAAATAACATTAACAAGAAAACCATTTTCTCCCCAGTATGGTCGCCACTATGTTAGTTCCCAAATCCACCTTAGGATGAAATAAGGCAGAAGAAGTACTACACCAAACCACGCTCAGCCTCGTAGCTAGCCCTACGAGGACAGGAGAGGGCTCTCTCCGGGTCAATCTCAATGAAAAATGTTCAAAGGGGCTTGATATGATGATAAAAACAACTGATCTTAGGCTAGATAAACAAATAGGAGGGTTTGATTTTGATTTTTAGGGGTTTTTGTTGAAAAAAGGGAAAAACAATTTTTGGGCTTGGGGATGAGGCCAGATCTTGCAGAGTTCAAGTTGGGGCAGGGTAGGCAATGGCTTTGATGTATAAGATCAACTGAATGGATGGAAAAGACTGCTGAGGTGTTGAGGAGGGCAAGAGAGTACAAGGATCCTCTTCAAACTGACGAAAACATATAAAATTAAACAAAAGTCTAAGGCAGAGCACCAACATTTCAATGAATTCTACCTTGAAATACTCATTTGTTTAATTCAGAAGCATAAATAAGGATGGCATGCATATAATATTAACGAAACTTACAATAACATGAGAAGAAACATCATCAAAACTCAGAAGCCACAAGGATCCCAACAAGTGCTGCAAAACTCTGGTCTTTCCTTTGCCAAAAACTGAAATATGGATGTACAATGGAGTGCCAAACTTTTCCCAAGAGTCCAACCAGTTCCACCCTGAAAATGTCTCAGAAAATACAATAAATAGACTATCCTAACCCCTTCCCATGCATCTAGGGGTCGAGCTCATCCTTCTAGGAGAAATTTGAACCAATTCTAAACATGGAGCTAAAATCTAGGCAGCCAAACAACTTGCCTCTATATGCTAGGAAACTGATCCATTAACTTGATTTTCACTTTTAGGTGAATGAATCATCTATAACAAGTAAATACATGCCAAAATTACATCATGGTTACCAAATTACATCAAGCTAGATCAATAATTACATCAAGAGGTGAAACTAGTCAATACTGGCCAAATTTCTGAGCTGGAAGGTGAAAAATAGGCTGAATTCCTCTATGCACTGCGCTCCAAAGCTCTATGCATCATGCTACTTTGGACCTATTTTTGGAGCACTTCCTGAAGTCCAAATTGAGCTCATGATAGCTCGTTGAAAATCCCTGGATGTCTGCTATCCAACCCAAGTGGAATGTTTCAATTTTGATCTCATTTGCCTCTCCAAAAATTCAATCTCCCAAGACTACTTCCTGCTGGTGCAAAAGGTGGCAGAAAGGTGATTTTCATGGTGTTTTTGGCCCTTAAGACCACCCAGAATTTGATGAGATGCTTCGGCCATTTATGAAAATACATAATATATCATGAAAAACCCAAAAAATGTAAATTTTTCCTCCAGAAGATCTCCCAAACGTAAGCGTGCATCAGGTGGCGCGACGCGTCAGGTGGAAAAACCTGTTTTGTGACCAAAAATTCAAAAATGAAAACATTTTCTCCAAATTCCTTGAAATTTGGGCTGGAGGTCCATAATCAAGTACCATGCTCAGCCAAAGAAGCTTCGGCCAAGATTTGAAGTGGATCAGGCCTTTTTCGGCGTTTCAGTGCCCTCCTGGTGCATGCAGTTCGGTGGCGGAATCACTGTCTCTTTCATTGAATGTGTCAGTGTCCGTCATGGTGTTGCAATGTGTATGTCAAGTGGATATTTGGTTTGTTGAAAATGAGAAATTGGTGCCTTTGTTTCAATGCCAAATGTGTGCCAAAGGAATTTGAGGAATTGTGAGGAATATAGGACAATGGGAAAAGTGAACTATGGGAAATAGTATAGTGGTAAAAATGTGATTCAATCAAGTGAGATTTAAAATGCCAGGACAGTCACTTGATTTCTTGGGGACTTGAGGATCTTATAAGTGAAATGAGAGAAGGAGAGTGATAAGGAATGGTAGGTTTTAGGGATAGGGAAAATAGGTCTTGGGAATAAGTGATTTGGGATGTTTAGGGAATAAGGGACTGACAACGATAATATGAAAATGAAGGAGAAAGGAACCATAGGTGAGGAATGGGATTTGAAATACTCGGCACAAAAATCAAACTTTAACAATCAAACCCAAACCCTAAGAGAGCAATTTTTGATAAGTGGATAGGGTTTATGTTTGGCATTCAAACTCTTCAACCAATATTTGAAACCACACCCAAACTGATCAATGGAAAATTACAAGAAAATTTGACTTACTTGGAGCAGAGGAGCCAAGAAATTTTGGATTTCGTTGAAGGCAATGAGAACACTGGAGTATCAGCCCAATGCGCCGTGCTCCAACCCAATGCGCTACGCCATAAATAGTGCATTTTACAGGAGGCTTTTGGAGGCCTTCCCAGTGTCCAAATTGGGTGAATGATAGCTCGTTGGAAATATTATTGAGTCTAATTTCCATCCCAACTGGAATTTTTCAATTTGGAGTTCATTTACCCTGTCAAAAATTAAATATCCCAAGACTAGTCAAAATGTGCAAGATGAGGCTGCCTCAAGGCAAAGTGCTGTTGCACTCAACTTTTGAAGGTCTTCCTCAACTCCAAAGTGAGCTCATGATAGCTCATTGGAAATATATTTGTGTCTAGTTATCATTTTACTTATCAAGAAAGTCATTTGGCCAACCACGCTAGGAGAAATCTTGAGTTTCCCAAGGTCACTTCAGAGGTGCATCAATTCTCTCGAGGCGATTGTATTTTTGACATTTCTCTAAAACCATGACACCTGTGTAAAAAGTGAAGGAGGTTTTTATTCCTTGGCCTATTTTGGACACAAAACTCTCTCATTTGTCCCAAATTAATCTTTTATTTCTTAGAAACATCATTGGAGTAAAACCTATCCCGATGGGTGGAACGAGGGATTTGTCGAAATGAATCGAAATGAAGGGGATAAGGGGCTTCTAAATTCTTGGGGAAATTTTAGGAAGTAGGGAGGGATGTTAGGAAGTAGGGGAATGTGGAATCTTAGAAATTGAGTGAGGGGAAGGGGTCCAAAAGGGCAAAACACAGGCCTAGCCTAGAAAATTGCCAAGTTGTAGCAAGAAACTAGGGTTTGTGCAAAAATGAGGAATTTGGGGGATCTTAGGGATGGGATGTGTTTAATCAGGTACATTAAGGATAGGGGAAGGTGTATGAACATCAGGATACAAGTTTTGATGATGATTTGACCATCCAAGAGCAATTACCTCCAAAACCCTAGGAGAGGGAAATGAACCTTACCTAGGCACAACTGAAGCATGAACAAGGTGTAAAATGACCCTTTGGAATCTGGCATGATGATGAAAACCCTCTAAATGAAGGTACACTTAGCTGAATGGTGACATGGACCAACATTTGCACAACTCTGGAAGGAGTGAAAGCAAACCCTAGACCTAGTACTTAGTGAGGAAATTTTGCTTGAAGGCTCACTGAAATGACAAAATTTGACCTTGAAACTTTAAGATCACTTTGTAAGAGCATGTTTGATCACTGGAGGAAGGCTGCAAAGGCTGACACTAACACCTTGTAACCCCCATATTGTTATTATTGTGCCCTTAAATTATTATTATTAGGTCGGCTAGGATTACATTGTGGCCCCACTAGGATTACATTATGGCCCCATGGACTCCTATATATAGAAAGGAGGTTTTGTAAATTGTATCATCCAAAAACTTTTCATTTATGTAAGTGGCTTATTTCTAAGGCGTTGATATCTCTTTTATTCAATTTTTGGAGCTGGTTACACAAAAATATAACAATGTTTTACCTCTCATTTAATAAATAATTGGGCTTTATGGTTTATCTTGTTATTAAAAAAAAAAAAGTGGGGTGTATTCAGTTCATGAATTATTTCATTAATGCTATAACGTTGGGTTTCTCCTCCTCTCTAAGCATTCTTAATTCCTGGATCTTATCCCCCAAGATCTGGATCAGTGGTATCAAAGTGGGTTATGACTCCATAGAAATGATGGTTTTAAGGGTCTTTAATAGAAGTTATTAGATCTACTCAAACCAACACCACTACAATTTGAGCGTCATTTTCAGTTTCATCCTCAATAGTGGCACACAGATTCACTATATTCCTCTCCTTGTTCTTCGTCACAGATAATTGGCACCATAGGCCACGTTGAGAACTTTTTTTTCTTTCTTGTGCATCTTGAAAGTAATCGAGAGATATTAATTCAAGTTTCTTGAGGTCTATATTGTTTCATAAGAGTATTCCTCCATGAATGTGCTAAGAAAATGCGTCGAAATAAGGCAAGAGGTGAAAATAAAATAGGTCATAGAAAATGAAGGAAGTTGGTCAATGTCCACAAAGTGACTTAGGCTCAAGATGGGAAGATTATTTTCTCAAGGATGTGTTGAATCTCATATTTTTCTAGTGACACATAGGTAGATGTCGTTGGGTTGAAAAATTTGAGCAACGCGCATCATGGGTCCTCATTGGATATTTCATCAAACATGTTGTTGGGACACTTGGCGGCGTACATCGGGCATCATTACAATAGGAAATTTGTAATCAGGGAAGTGTACTTGAAACAAATAGTGTTTAGGGTACTTCTTAGCAAGATAATAAGAAGTTTGGCTACACACATTACGATGTGCTTTCGATTCCCTACAATGAGTTCCTATTCACTAACATTCTATGAATCCTCAACCGAAACAACCTCGTTGCGACGATGAATCTTGACTTGGAAAAATTTCTGTAATTATTGGAATTGTTCATCAGAGGTGAATGGAATTAATTCAACAATCAATTACGACTAATTAAGAATGGAGGAGGACGTTGTTGAATTCATTTATCTCTACTTGTTGGTCTGCCCTTAGGGCTTTTGGGGATTCTGAGGTGTAAAGAAAGAGGGGAGGAAGTAGATAACATGAAGAAGAGGAGAAAGATTTATATTTTATAGTATATAAACATGGTGCCAAGCTTTTATTGTGTGTCAAATTCTTAAATCGAATCCTGTGATGATAAGGAGAAGTTCAGACAAAATTCCCATATCCTAGCCATGTCTAGTGACAATTATTTTGATGACTAGTATCCATGTTGGTCAGAAGAGAGACCCATTACATGTCTCCAGAGGACTCTTTAGAGAAATTTTAAGGTTTGAAATGGGCCTCCTAAGGAGTAATATAAAATAATAGTGAAAATAATAAAATAATATTAGATTACCCCATCAAGTTTTGGAGGGAAACAAAAAACTATTTTTTTAAATGTTGATCAGCGATTGTCATTGATGTCAACCCAAGCAGCACCAGGGACTAACCCAATATTGCATGGGAATTTTGACCTACAAAATTAATATATTTTGGGTCAATAATGCTTTTTATGGTTTCTACTTGTCGATATGTTTCCGTTGATATATGGCATGCCATGTAATTCTTCACGGTTTGAGAGATATTCATGTTTGAAGTTTGTACCCCCATTTAGTGGGCTAAAACCCCATGGGGTTGGGGCATGGGTCATTGAAAAGTCATAATTAATATTTTTTATGCTCCTAAAATCCCTCCCACGTTCACTTGTTGAAGCCCCTCTCAACTTAAGCATTCATATAAATTGTGATCTTCATTTCCTCCTTATGCAAGGGATTTGGCCATTTGAAACAGGTCATCTTGGCATTTTCGATCTAACATTTTTTATACGAAGGTTCAGAAGCTAAAATTTTTATGAGGTGAAGAAAAATACTGAGGAAGATGCAGTAAACATTTCGGATCAAGATGCGCAATATTTGTGGAGATATGATCTATGTAAGTCAGGGTTTTTGCAGGCTCCTGAAATTCATCTCAAAGAAGTGACCTTGGTAAATTTTTCATAACTCTCTCTCTGAGTATCGGATTGGAATGTTGTAAAAAGTGATGGATAGTGCACAATATTTACTATTTGCTCTATAAATTTCAGAAACAAATGAATAAACAGTGACACGTGGCATGTCATACAAGTGCGATATGCTAAAACAGTCCATAATTAGGGAATTGTGAGAGATTGGGTATAACTCTCTCTTCAAGAATCCAAATTGGGTCAGACCTGTGGCATTGGAAATATGACTTAGAGGAATACTACAGGACCAAAAATCAGATATTGAGGATCTGAAATGACATAGATACACCAGATTCAATATTGAGCTTCTAGAAGGCAAGAAAAAGCTAGATCATGTGTTGTCAAGGGTTGCAAAGGATCAGACTTTCTACAGCAGAAAAGAAAAGCAAGGTGTAGCAGAGGGTATCATGACAAGAGAAGCATCCAAGGTGCATAACAGCAACAAGAAGTTCATCATATGAAGTCTTCAAGTGGGAAGCACTGCATACAATCATTGTAAAGGTATCATTGTACTTAGTCATTGTAAATACATTATTGTACAAATTGTACTAGTGTCTATCTGCCAAGGGTTGAAGAGGCAGTGTTGGGAGGTCTAGGATTATCATTAGGTGGTTGTGTCAAAGTTGGGGTTATCATGGTCTAGTATATCTTCTTCTTCTACATCATTCTATATCATCGTAAAGTGGACCATTTTCCCTGGTATGGGAATCCATTCTTCTTTTATTCTTCTATAGGGTGGTAGGGTGGTGCTAGGATGAGTTGTAGCTCATTGGGTGTTGGGGCATCCTACCGCTTAACTACCGCTAGTCTGGGCGTTGGAGCGTCCATCTAGTGGGAGCTGGAGAAGAATGATTTTCTAGATTCTAGGAAGTTGGAGCTTTATTTTCAATTTGAGTTGAATATTAAAGAATTATTAGAAAAGCATTAGGTGGTTTTTGTCCCGGAGTGGGTTTCCACCTTAAAAACTGTGTGCATTTGTGTTCCTCTTATTTGCTACTATCATTGTACAAATAATGATAATAATTGAATATTAACTAATGATCTAATTGAAAGGAATACTGATTCAAACCCCCCCCCCCTCAGTATTTCGAACATTAAACTCATATTTTCAACTTATCTCCCTATGATTTTATTCAATTTTTAAGTAGGAGCACTTTTTGGATGAAAAATTTAATTTTTCATCCAAGAAGTACCCATGTTGCATACTTTCTATGGACCCTACAACACAAAAAATGTTAAATAAATGAAAAAATGTGATTACAATTACGTGTTTTCATGCGTTTCACATTTTTCATGTAGTATGGTCCATCAAAAACATGTAAACTGGGTAATACTTGGATGAAAAATAAAATTCTACATCTAACAAGTTCTCCCACTTGAAATTTCAGTAAAATTGTAGGGAGATAAGTTGAAAATACGAGTTGAAAAAATAGTTTTTTTTTTAATCTTTTTACCTTTTCATGCAAAAGGTGGTGAATCATCCCCCATGGTTGACATCATCATATTTAATCCTATTGGTTTTTATAAATTTTATTTTTGTTATATTTTTATTTTGAGGCCCATATTTGACCTCAAAATTTCTTTAATGATTTAGTAGAGTCTACAAAATCAAACTCTCGATTTTAGTGCTCATCGAGAGGCCATAGGATGGATTATGAAGGTTTTTTGTTTCTAAAATTCTAGGCCTACAATGACCTACCTATATATTAATTACCTATATCTATTTTTCTTGATGCATAGAATGCCGCAAGGTTCCATTCCATACAGACTTGTAAAAGGAGGACGCCAAATTATCTTCAATGCTCGCATTATTCAATGAAAGTAGCTTCTTATATTAAGTAAATTGCAATGAGAAATACACTCCATCACACCATTTTCATTCATCTATTACTTTTATTACAAGGTATTTTGTGTCTAGATCCATTGAACTCATTCTTAGTCCCATGGAGGAAATAGTTTTCATGGAGTACAGGCCATTGGCAATAGTTGTAGTAGCCTTGTTATGTGCAGTTGAAGAGGTGGTTCCTTTTCAAGTATTCCATTACAAAATGGTTTTATCCTCCCCCATTACTGATGAGGATAAAGATAAAATGTTTTGATGTTATAATATGATTCAAGATTTCATCATAGAAGAACACTGATACTAGACACCATTATCCCTACAATCCACTGATAAAACTCTAGTGGGAGTACTTGATGAAACAACCTGTTTAAGTCCTACAACCAATTCAAGCTACAACATGAAGTCATATTCCTCTTTTGCAATGACAAAGAGGATGAAATTGAATGAAATTTTCAGTTCATCCCTATGGACATAATAATAAGCCTTGACTTTGGTTGTTGAGATTGATGAGTGGGATTTAGTAGAATTTTAGAGGAGAAGAATATGCCAAACCCTATATATATATATATATATATATATATATAATTGGTTCTAAATTGGGTATAAGGTAGTTATCCTGCAAATTATTGTCCCTTTCTTGCCCATTTTACCAACTGATTTTGCCAAGACTGGATTTTATCTTGTTTTAGAGGAGGGTTTGATTGTGAGTTTCTATGAAGCTTGTTAAAGTTTGGTGGAACTGATCCTATGAAACTCTTTTTCCCATTTCCACTCTAGTTTCCAATGTGCTACTTGCTCCATCATTCTCCATGAGAATCTTTATTTCCTTAACCTCTTTTAGCGATTTTGCGACCTGTGTCAAGTTCCTTCGAGCATTTGTTGAATTTTTTGTTGGTATATTTTTAAGAGAATTGAATGCTTCTCAAACACATCCATCAAGTTGTGGTATGACACTTCATATAAAGAGATGGCCTTGCTTAGTAGTTGGATACTTGAATTTACAACTTGTTTTGTTAAGAAACATATATCGTTAATAGGTCTTGCACCTATAGTACTCCCATGAAAAATTAAAAATAACCCTTGCACTGAATATCTCTAAAAAAAAGTAAACAAATACACACAAAAAAAACTTAAATATTCTTTAGCCCAACTTCCACTATAAAGGATCTACAATAATTACTACGAGCTCTAAAACTAAATCATATGCTTCCACTCAAAGCCATTTTGGGGATATTTCCAATCGTTTTCTTTTACTACCTCTATTGTCATCAACGACTAACTCAGGATATCATTTCAAAGATAAACCACTAGATTTCCACCAAGTAGATTGACAAGTGAACTATCTGGAGGTACATTTTCTATGAAAAGCACTGTCACTCTCATAGTTGGCCCAAAATCATTACAGGGTATTTGTATCCTCGAACCCTAGTTCATCATGGTTAAGGTTGGGCCCACAAACCAAATATCATGGATCAACCACAAAAAAAACATTTCCATCAAAGTCCATTTTCTAGGCCATACACTGTCAATATCAAAGTTGGCCCACAAAAATTATAGGTTATCTCTATTCTTGGACCTTCATTCATCATCCTGATGGGTCATCCACAAAACCATAGTTATGGGTCAATCACAAAAAACCCTTGTCTTTGAAAACACTTGGTTTTGGTTCATCTACAAACCCACGGTTACAGGTCAATTGTACAAAACCTTTCTCTTCATTTGTTCATATTCAACAAAATATTTTCGGGATTGGACTTAACGCAATGGGGACCATTGCTTCATAAGGGGAGAGGATTGATACTAATGGAAATTAGAATCCACCCATGGTATTTGCTAACAGTATTGTAACTCAAGAAGGCTATAAATAATGGGCCTCACTTTGTAAAAGAACAAATTCATCCACACAATGTAGATGTAACATTGTTCTCCCTCTCATTTAATAAAGAATTGGGTTTTATGGTATATCTTGTTATTTTTTAATATTATTTTGTGATGTATTTAGTTCACGCATTATTTCATCAATGTTATTGTGTTTGGTTATCTCCTCTTCTCTGATCATTCTTAATTCCTAGATCTTATCCCCCAAGATTTGGATCAGAAGATCCAACTTCGTGAAGTAAATTTCTCCATGTAATTCTTCCAATAATTCATCAATGATAGGAATGGGAAATGTATCCTTAATAGTGAGCTCTCTATAATCTAGACACATACGCCATGATCTATCCTTCTTGTGCACCAATACTACTGGAGAAGAGAATTAAATTTTGCTAGGTTGAATTATAGCCCTCCCTCTAGCATATATGTAACCATATGTTCAATTTCACTCTTTTGGGAATAGGGATATATCTAAGGTCTAATGGTTGGAGGAACTCTTCTTAGAATCAAGTGAATAGCGTGACAAAGATCATGAATAGGCAGGAGACCTTTGGGAGTCTCAAATACCTTGGAATTATTGTCAAGGAATCTTTGGATACCTAGAGAAATGGATGAATTATATATTTAAACATATAGTGAGAATAATTGTGCAATTTCCCCTTATTGTTCCTTATTTAATTTTTTTTTCAGTCCATTAGAGTTTATTATATTCCTAGGTTTCCCTGTGATACCCCTTAATTCAATTTCCTTTCCTTCCCATAGTTTTTTCTAGAATATTTTTATAAAATTAAAATATATCATCCTCAAAGACTATAACCATTGGACTCCTAATACACCATAAACACCAACCATTGGAATTGTAAGCATTGAAATATTCAATACATATTCCCCCATTGTTAGTTTGATATTATGGCATTTCCCTGATCAATTTATATTTCCAATATTTCAGCCATAACTTAACACTATTGTGTTGGATATGGAAAGTTATTCAAATTCTTGGTTTTCTTACAATAAATAAAATTATGGGTACTACCCGAATCAATCAACAATATTACCTTTTTCTTCTTGATATATCCTTCTATGTTGAGAGTGTGAGAAGTTGTAATTCCCACTAATGCATAACATGATATGGTCAGATTTATTTCTTATTTTTCATCCCTTGGGTTAGTTTTTGGTGTATATCTTCTTCTTTTGGTGTTTCTTGTTTTTTTTTTTTCCTCCTCTTCACAATTTATGTAAAATAATTTCTTCTCGACACACTTATGTCCTTTATTGTATTTTATATCACAACTGTAATAAACCCCTTATTCTCTTTTTTCCTCCAGTTTTTCTGGTTTCAACCTTGTAGCTTATGGGAGGCTAAGAGAGACAACACTTCCATATTCATAGTTTTGAGTGGTAGACCTCCTTGTTTCCATAATTTTTCTTTCAACATTTCTTGCCACCCTGAACACATTCTCTAATGAATTAGGTTCCCAAAGGAAAACCTAATGTTCAATGTTAACCTTTAAATTCCCTATGAAGAAATCAACCATATTCTCCTTCGAAATATCAATTACATTTATATTCAATCCTTGGAAGTTCTTAATGTTCTCCTCAATTGTACCCTTTTGTTATATATTTATAAATTGGCTAAAGAAGGTATTTCTCTTTGTATCCTCATAATGTGCTATCATTTCCTCTGTAAAAATTGTCTAAGTGACAAGTGATTTATGAGAACAAAGCCATTGATACCATACAAAATTATTGGGTTGTAAATATAAAGATGCAATGCATACCTTTTGTGTGTGTTGGATATAATGTAAATCAAAGAATTTATCCAACTGTACTATCGATGTTAACGAATCCTTGACATAAAACTTCCTCATATCGATCTTTGGAATGTGGTTGGCCTTCAACCCAAAGTTGGAGTATATAAGATCAAGATTCACATTCCTTTTTTTCTCATCATGAGTTTCATGGAATATGTTATTAACACTATGAACCCTTTCTTCTAGTAACTTTTTCAAACCTTCCTTCAAACCTTTCATGTTTTCTTTTAAACTGTCCATGTCCCCTTTTATTTTTTCTTTTAAAACATCAATATTAAAATTAATCATCACTTCCAATTCATTTTTGGCCGCTCTTTGTGGGAGAAAAGGTTGTTTCACTTGGTCCTATAATTTTGATATATCATGTTTCAGTTCTTCTTCTTCTTCATGTGTCAAAGTAGATATTTTTAAGGGCTAGATGGGTGTATCGTTTTTTCTTGTATGGTAGGTTTTTTCACTTAGATTATATAAGCACTGCGACAATAGCTTGGGATTGGGGTTTTCACTTTGATCCTCACCCACTTCGTTCTAGTTTTCTCTCAAAAACAGGCTATGGGGGGTAGTCCCTATGGAAATGAGATGATGGAAGAAAATTTGGGAACCAACTTGTCTGAGAGACACAATTGAGTGACCTAGATACTTGGTAAATTTTAGAAAGAATTAAGGATTTGATTAGATTTGGAAATGAGACCAATACCTTATGGAGTCAAAATTATTGCTTATTACAAATTAAGATCAATTAACTAGATGTAAAACCATTACTTGAATGATTAACAAACCTATATGAGAAGAAAACCCTAAGATCTAAGTGTGATGCAAGGATATTGGTTAATTTTAAATTATATACCTAGTCTAAATGGAACATCTCTCTTAATTTTTTTGGGATCAGTCTTTATATTAGGTTGTGGGATGGAAGCCAACAGGAAGCAAGCAAAGGCTTGATTAATGATACCTCCCCCTATGTTCCAACCACCCAGTTCCTTTGATGTTGCAGAGACTGTGGCTTTGACGGTTGTACTTGGTCATTATGTTAACCACTAAAAAGGGTTGAATCCCTCAAGCTAGATTAGAAAGGGTTTTCCTAGGAGTCTATCAACCAATCTTATGCTTGGAGGTGAGTTATTAGTGCAAGTTAAGCCTAAAATGATTATGAAATGATTATGAGTGAGGTTATTAGTTTAATATTTTCTTAATTACTTTAATTTATTATGGATCTTTAAAGAAAATATTACCTATGAATCAAAATGCACTCTTACAACCATGAAAATTCAAATAAATGGCGGAGGCCATGGATCAGGGTGACAAACCCGCTCGAGTAAAAATACCCGTGAGCATGCGGTGTAGGGCAGACATTTGATTCAGGATGGAGTTGGGTGACTGACTATGTAAACTCTTGGTCGTACGCTCACAGAGATCTGGAGATACATGCCTCGCGATATGATGAGCCTTATGCGTCATATTTTCATAGCTTCCAGGCTACTGGCGACTAGGAGGGATAGGCGCCATGGATATTCACAACACATCAGCTCATCAGATGATCATGATCATGAGGGGAGTGATCATTCCAGTACTCCACCTCCACCTACTTCACCTCGCGTCAGAGATGAGCAACCAACATCTAGTCCTGAGCAAGCATATTTTGAGTAGGCTCCATCTCAGCAGGCAGCTCCTAAGTAGACACCATCTTAGCAGACACGTCCATCTAAGCAAACACCATCCATCGAGAAAGCACCTCCTGAGTAGACACCATCTGAGCAGGCACATCCATTTGAGTAGGCACCATCGACTAAGTTGGCCTCCACTAGTTATAGTATTGATGTACCACCAAATATTTGACATTTATATGCGGTTCTATTACAATTGTATATTTTTGACATTATATATATATATATATATATATATATATATATATATATATATATATATATATATATATATATATATATATATATATATATATATATGTTTCATTTATTTTATGTTCATGTTGATGTACTTAATTTACATGTTGGTGTTCATCATGATGTGTATATTGTTAGGTCATGTTAGATATGTCCATTTAATGTGCTTGCATATAGATGTGTATGTTATAGCAGTTATATGACATGAGATGTATATTTGATGTTTGTGTTGTGATGATGTTATACAATGCTTGTGTTTTGTTACATGATCATGATCACGATGATTACATGATATTAGAGAATTTGAATGTGTATTTTAGAATATGATGTTTTTACGATGGTTATCATGATCGTGGTGTTTATTTTTAATTTTAAATCATGATATTTATTAAAATTGTAATTTTAGTTGTATGTATTGTCATGATTCAATTTTATTGAAACTATAAAATTTGTAAATTTGTAATTGCAATTGTATGTATCGTGATTGTAATTATAATTGTATGTCAAATTGTAAAATTGTAATTGTAATTGTATATAAAATTGTAAAATAGTAATTATAATTGTAATTGTATTGTGGAATTGTAAAATTGTAATTGTAATTGTATGTATTGTCATCATTCAATTTTATTAAAATTGTAAAATTGTAAATTAATTATCAAATTTGAACCATAACTACCGTAAATTTGAATCATCGTAAAATTGTAAAATGTATACTGTACATATTGTTAAATTACCATAATTTTAAAATTGTAAATTTGTAAATTTGTAAGAATATAAACAATTGTAAAATAATAAATCTATAATAATATGAATTTTTGTAACATAATAAAGTTTAGAAAATAATGCAAATAAATTCATGTTTAGAATTATCATTATTTTATTATGATCTTACATGCCAAAAATAACAGTATACATTAATAAAAAATTTTAAATTTTGAAGATCTATATATATATCTATATATAGGGTGCATTTATTTAAGTAATGATATAGTGAAAAACCATTTAAAGCAATCAAGTAGTTGTATTATTTTAGGAATTGACATTAAAAAAAAAGAACTTGATACAATGCATTGCTTTCAAGATCAACATAATTGCAAATTATCAAGTGAAATTATTTTAACATTAACATAATGCAAACCAATTAATTCAAAATACTTATTATAATGCTTGGAAAAAAAGAGAATTAGTAATTTGTTACGTATATAAACAAATCAATAAACATGTAATTTACCAGAGCAAACTCCTAAGCCTAGATAATCATGTGTCGTGTAAACACATACACCATAAAACATAAAAATCCTCTCCATTGTGATGAGTCTTGATACATCGTATACATTTATCCCATCCCACAATTCCTTCAATTCATCTACTAGTGGTTGTAAGTAGACATCCATATTCTTCACTTGTCTTCTACTAGGGACTATGAGAGCCAACATAAGATGTTAATTCTTTACAAAGAACCATGGGGGGATATTGTTATTTATAACTACTACAGGTCAAACAAAATACTTCATGTTATGGAGGGAATATGGTTTGATGCCATCCATGGTTATGCTGAGTCATAGATTTCGTACTTCATCCTTGAATATTTCGGGCCATGTATCCTATATATGCTTCATGGATATTAAATCTGTTGTGATTCGTATAACTCCCAACTCACTTTTGTGTGAGGAATGCCATCTCTACAACATAGCTAGTTCTTTGCAACGGAAGAGATTTCGAATCCTTGGGATTATAGACATGTGCCTCAATATCTTAAAAGGAGGACCACGTAATTTACCCTTATTTTTTTATTTATCATACTTGTCATGTCCACATTTCGGACATGTCTCTTTGTATGCATATTCTCCTCTATATAGAATACAATAATTTGGACATGCATGATATGATATGTACTCAACACCCAACATTTTCAAAAATTTATTTTCCTCTTCGCAGCTACCGTGCAAGACATTATCACTTGAAAGAACCTTATCTTTGAATTACCTGTAGTTGGTAGAAAATATTAAATGTACAATGCCAATAATTATTAACATTCATAAAATTGACCATTTGTAATGTTGATTATGTGACAAGATTTCTCAAAATATAAGGGACTTGATGGTCAATTACCTCAAAATTTCTGAGAAACATGCATTCAACAAGCTGAAATTTGCTTTCAAGTTGTATAGTAACATCGTTGTCCCAAATTGGGTAGAAATTAACTGACCACCATGTCCAAAGAGATGGGTGATGGAAGAAAATTTAAGGCTTTCAAAAAAGGTATCAGCGATGTGAGCATCATCCCCTAGCTGATCATCTTTCTGGAATGCATCCAACAACATTGTCTCCATGGCAGTCGTATCCCTTAAGTAATAATCCATACCAACCTCTATTTGATTGCCTCTATTACCAACTTGTGAAGAACTACTATTTTTGTAGTCATTCCTAATTGGTGAATCTAGACATAGTGGGAATTGAATAGTTTGTTGATTCAACCATTCTTGGTATCATTCCTCTACGAGTTTTTCTCTTAATTCAACCTTCTCTTGATTTGAAATTATCGTGGAGTGAAACTAAATATGGTAGGTAGGTCGTTCATCATCACTAGAATCCTAATAATTTCAAAAAATATATTTGAACATGATTAGTACAAAATCGATGATATTAATTAGTAAGCACCTCAATGCATGATTAATTGGTTTAATGTTGAAATAATTATTACCATCATTGTCCCAAGATTGTGCGTAGAAGATGACATGTTACAATTGGCAGGGTGAAGCAGTTGTCCATTTTCATCTACCAACTACGCCTTGCGATATTCTGCTCCTGATCAGAGCTTTCGACGTTTTGGAAATGTTTGAATATTTTGTGCATATGAACTTGATTCTGAATCTGCATGAACCTGCAAATTTTTATACATTAATTTTATTCAGCTGGTTGACATGGATAAAATAAATAAATTCAATTAGATAATGAAAATATAAATAAAATCTGAATTAATTACATATGGAGATGGATAGAGAGAACTTTGTGATGGACTTTGAGAAATATTATGGAATGAGATGGATTTTGAAGAATTGTCCATTTGATATAATTATGATATTTTCTCCTTGTATTTGAGGAAAATCAACAATAAATTTTGGTGTACATACCTAAAAGTAATTGGGGAGCCTTAAAAAAGGAGTTATTGTTATCGGTGCTAATGTATTGTTAACTGCATCGGTGCGGTTTTATTACCGAACGCACCAGTGATGCTAGTTAACAAACACACCGAATATCGGAAAAAAAATGCAACTTTATTTTTTGAAGTGAAAAAAATATGTAAACTAAAAAATGAGTGGAAAATGATTTTCAGAAATCTAATTTCATAAAAAGTTCTTTAAATAGTAAAAGTTATTCATTATTTCATTATTTTTGCAAAAAATTTCAGCAAGGGATTTGCACGAGAGACATGCCTGGAGCAAGAGAGCACTGTGGAGTGGAAAAATACTTTCGAACAACAACACTATTCAGAGAATCAAAATTTGAAACATCTGGTGATTCACAAAAAACCCTGTAGTATAGTAAAAATGTTAAATTTTACTGTAATAATGTTTTTTAAATAGTTTGTGTTATATTTAATACATGCATAGTAAAATTTTAAATTTTGGTGTGCATTTTACTAACAAAATCATTTACAATATCTATTCCTATTTATATTTAATTAAAATTCAGAAAAAAATAAAATAAAATAGATAAATAAATAAATAAATAAAATAAAATAAAATAAAATATGTTATATTTAATACATGCATAGTAAAATTTTAAATTTTGGTGTGCATTTTACTAACAAAATCATTTACAATATCTATTCCTATTTATATTTAATTAAAATTCAAAAAAAAATAAAAAATAAAAAATAAAATAAAAATAAATAAATAAATAAAATCCATTCTTTCGTTAAACCCTTGCCTCTTCTTGTTTATGTGACTACAAAAATTCACAATTAGGGCTTTCAATTTTATATTTATAGGGTTTGTATTACTATATATATATATATATATATATATATATATATATATATATATATATATATATATATATATATATATATAGGTGTATAACATCTAACCCACGGGACCACTTGCAGAATCGGATCCCAATCCCGGTCGGCCCTTGCACGATTTTTAAAAAAATAGCTTTTTTTAATCGGTGCACACTGTTTAAAATAGTGCACCAGTGCACCGGTGCACGATTTTAGTATAACGCACCAGACACGTATTGACAAAAAAACAATATTTGATAAAAAATAGTTTTTTATTAATTTATGTTTATGTTAATCGGTGCTCTGGTATTAATATAACACACCAGGTCACCTATTGATAAAATCACAGTACAATGTTTTCACTGTAGTGGTGATGCGTTTATAAGAACCTATCACACCGTTTTTGGTGCTTAAGTTGTGAAATTCACACCAAGTTTTTAATTTAGATAGATGCAATGTTTTCTTGATTTTTTTTTTTTTACCTAAAAAGTATGTGATTTATTTATAAAATATATTAATGATTGGTACAGGTTGTATATTCATAAAGAAATAGTTGACAAGAGTTCAAGTAACAAAAATACTGATAACACATCCAGAAAAGAATAAAGGCAAGTTCTTTGCAAATTATTTACAAAAATTATTATTTTTGAACTTTATGTAAGTTTAAATAATATGTAATGTTTAGTGTGTATCATGCAGACCAAAAAATGAGGAAGCTCAATAATATTCTTTTTGATCTAAGACTAGAAGAGTATAAAATCTTGATAGAAATATTGCAGAAGGATGAATAAGGCGAATGAAAAAATTCTATCGATCTAATATGAGTTTCTTTTTGAATTTCATTAATAATATACTTAAAAATATTAGATAACATGTTTCAAACAATCTATTAATTTAGATATATTTAATTTTCTACAGGGACCAACATCGAAGAAAATGAATGTTGTTCTAAGAAAAGAAAAAAAGTAGAACATGCAAATGAAAATGAATTGCTCCTTAGCTCATCTAGAGTGGTGCTTGAGGTTAATGGAATGGGGAAAATATTTTACAAAACTTTGAGGGATCTAGTGGAACAAATGTATAGACATTCTTTCCACTTACAATACAAAAATCAATCCGAACATTCCAAGAAACAAATTTTATTTAAACTACAGGAAGAGTTTCCAGAGAATTGTTCAATGAGACATGTCAGACTTTTAATAGAAAAAATGTACAACAACAAAAAATAATGATTGAAAAAGAAATATTCCTTTAAATGTTTTTCTATAATTATATGTATATATTACTACAAAGAAATCATTTATAAATATCAATTTTGTCATATTTAGTTTCATATATCAATATAAAATCAGAAATATGAAAATCATGTTACTTTTTCAGTAAGATTATTAAAATCTCAAAGGATGAACGAGTTGATATCAGAAATATCCCTGTAGGAATGTCTAAAAAGGTGTACAAGGAAATGGTCAAAGAAATGGAGATAATTTCATCACATGAAGAGCCATCTCAACAACAATGTGATTCAAATGTAATATGTAATCATTGAATTTTTTGATTAGGTACAATAAATAAATAATTTAGCTTTAAATATTAATTTTCAAGTATTTTCTTACAGAAAAGAAAATAAAATGGAACCCATTCAGCACATAAAACAAGACGACAAGGAAGAATAGGGTTGATATCTAAGTTTGTGAGTAATTGTTACTTCCTTATAACAACTTAACTAGATTTCATTTTTGTATATTTTAAGTTTTTTTACAACAATCATCATTGAATGTCTTCAAACAGGTGCTAATATACAAAGAAGAACCATAAGAAGAATTGATGGACATTGGGTTAAATATGGGTTGTTAGTATATGTTGGCATATCATAAATTAATTGTGGAATTTGTAAGTATCTATCTTGTTTTACTTAGCTTCGTCTATAATTAATATAACAAAAAAATATTGTATATTAAATCTATGATTTTTTATGGGGTGTAAAACTTGCAGGAAACAAAGTATGGAACTATGCCAACAAATGAATTGTTGAAAGAAGGCATGAAATTTGGTTTTTAAATAATGTGTATAGTTCACGAGTCAATTCTTGCTATGATACATTTCTTTTCGATTTACTGTAATAGATTTGACCTTCAAATATAATAAAATATGAAAATATGCCCAATAACTTCAATAAAAAAGTATAAAAGCTTCATATCTTTATTAATAATAAAACCCTTGAGGTAAGGTAGCACCATACAATCTCTCCTTAAGGAAGGAGAACACTCCACAAGCCATAATATTTTCAATACAATAATCCTTGACATCCTTAATGGAGAGTCTCTAGCCTCGATATAGCCTCCATACATACAATACCTATTGGGGCCCTTGTTTTGAAATAAAGAGGTTTCTGAGTTGAGGATAATAGGTGGAAGAATGCAACCACGGTAGATAGAGAGTTGTCACAGTTGCGAAGAATCGAAGAGAAGGTGGCGCGACTGTTTTGGGGATAAGCATAGATGGTAGAAGGAAGCGACAGAGAACAAGCAGTGGAACGCCAGTGAATAGGGTGATGCAAAATACACTAGAACGAAAAGGAAGGGAGAACTATTAGTTGCGTTGGCAATGGAACAAATAGGCAGCCAACCAACGGAGGAAGGAGGTTGGCGCAGTAGGGATCAGAGAATAGGAGCCGTAGGAGAGCTCTATTCATTCTGTTTTGTTCTATTCTCTCTCTTTCTCTCTCTCTGTTCATTATGTTCTATCATATGCGACACCATTGTAATTAGTTCTGTCAGGATCGCTCTGAGGAGCACTGTAACTATCTCTTGTTGTTAATGCAAAAGCTTTTGATCTAAGTTTGATGTCCTATGTTCAATACTGTGTCTCTGATTTAGTTGAATGTGTGGGTTACTTTAAATTTTGTTTTTCTGTCCTAAATGTGTTGATGATTATTGTCATTTATAGAGTATTTGCACTTATTGGTGGCACGTAGTCTTGTGGGTTTTAGGATATGTTGTGGTTGATCGATACCGGACTTGATCCTAACCTTAGTAAGGTCGCAGCATGCCTCGGGTGAGACTCTATGCTCTTTTGATTAGGGTGAAAATGTCGGCATTGTGCTAGACTACTGCAGAAAACCTTGTCGGTGTAATATTCCTTTTCGGGAATTTCTACTATTTTGTCCTCAAGGACGCTGTATAAGGAAACATATGTAAAAAAAAGCTGAAAGGGGGCTTGGATCCCCTTTTTAACTCATTAAAAACTTCTCTTCCAGAAGTGGAGCCCAAATAAATAACTCTATATGGGTTATTCATATCTCCCCAAACTAGATCCCTTAAAGAATGCTCAAGGAGAGAGCCTACAACAACATATGAGCATAATAATGAAACTCTTAAAATCTGTACATATCAATATATGGAATATAATACAGCCATCATTTTTATTAATAAATCAGCTACAATATACAAAAATATGTTGAGGGACAAGCCACTCAAGCTACTGGAATAAACCTCCAATGATAAAACTATGAAATACATGCGTTGCTACAACTGCACAAAATGCCGGAGGGCAGTGACAGTGCTGATTATATTAGATTAGCTGCTGCTATAAATGCATAAACATGAAATATGGCTGAACTATACAAGAAATTTCCAAGGATAGAAGAATGGGCTCCAATACAAGATTTTTAGCCAATCTAGAAGAGATTGCTAGAGATGCCGGAGAATATACAATGTGACAATCTGAATTGTCACTGCAACTAAATAAAAATATTAAATGAGTCTGAAGAAGACCATAAATAGTGATGCCCTCCTCTGATAGTGTATCTAAGAAAAATTCTGATCCTTTTACTTAGAAACAACTCCTCCTGATGAGCTCAAATAACCCTCCCAGCAATTGCTAGCCAAAATAATGCAGATCAAGCTGGAAACTACGTTGTGAGGGAAGATGGACTGCTGGCCTAATGCCAATGACATGGAAAGAAGCTCGGGATTCCTCCTCACTGATCCTACAATGAATAGCTGAGCCCTCCACTGAGAAACAAGCCAAGGAACAACTCAAGAGATCCTCTGTTGCTGGACCCTGAATCACAAAATTATCCTGCTCTAGGAATAACGTTGTGACTGAAGGAGATAGCTTGGCCAAATTTCGGAATGAGGAAATTCAGTTCTAGAACCTCTCCTTCCCTAAGAATGAGGTATGGATTCCCGAGCGGGAACACCCTAGTGCTATGCAGCACTACACTCTTGCTAAACAGCAATAGGAGCGAAGTCTCAACAGACTAAGCAAAATAATAATCAAGCATGAAGAAAAATGGCTCTCCTCCTCTTCTTATATATCAAGTGCTCCTCTCCACCATGGGTCCCATCCACATGTGCCTTCCAACTCATGCATGTGATCCTCCTATAAAATTGCGCAGTCCATCAAGGAGATACATTGTATCTAGACAGTGCATGTGGACTTGGTCAAAATGTCTAGATCAAGCATGATCCAGTCCTGTTCACACCATGTGGTGCTCAATTTAGCTGCTTTATTCTTCCTCCTTTCACATGAGGAGTGTTTATTCTTCCTTCTCAAGGGTTATGGGGCCTTCTTACCCATTTTATTTAATTAAATAAAATACTGCTAACTATAATTTTCCTTTTAGCTTGAGGCTAAAAATTGGGAACATTATAGACCTCCCCCTTAAAAATGTTGCTTGTCCTCAAGAAACTGCAAGGTAGATAAAAATTTCCTCCTCCTCTTCTTGTGGCCTCCTCATCAATATACCCCACCATAGCTCATCAAGATGTGCAATGAATCTGTCCTCCATGTATCCCTCCAAGTGTGTAAAACCAAAGTATACATCATGAGATAATAGAAGATGCAAGTGGAAGTCTCCTTGTTGTTCACTGGCCTCCTCAAGGTAGGAGTGATGGAAATCATGGGAAGTCTTATTCCCAATGAGTGACTCCTTCACCCATGCAATCATCCAATTGAAATGAGCCATCCTCGGTAGCTCATCAAAGCTATTCTCAACCCCGAATGTATGCAACATGTTGTGGCTGAATGGAGAGTTTAGATTTGTCCATCGAATTGGTTTCTCCCTCCATTTATGATAAGTGTGAGGGGGTTGCTGATATTGGGCTGAATTTTCATGGCCTCCACAATTGGCCCAAACCTCCCCACAAAATGAATTAACCATGAAGTGCCTCCTCCAATAACACACTCTCTCCCAATAGCTCCTCCTACATGAAGAGAGAAGTGACATGGAAATCATGGTGTAAACAATGTTTCTCTTAAAACATAACACATGTGAAAAGGGGAAAATCATACTCCCAATGGGCATCTTCAACTCCAACTCCACTCTCCAAACAAAGCCTCCCATGAGTATACAAACATCGGTAACATATGGAAGAAAAATACAATGAAAGCAAGTTTCCACATGGCAACTGAAGAGTGAATCATAGTTCCATATGAGGAACCAGCACAATGCATTCCATGCCTGCCTCAAAATAAAAGATAACAAGTGCTTTACTAGCCACTTGTTTTCTACCACAAACATCTCATAAGTTGAAAACGTGTAAGTACAATTTGGTGCCAACGGTGCACACCAAGAAGTATGTGGCTTCCCCCACAAACCACCATTGAGGTAGCCAAAATTAATGCTACAAGTAGCTGCAAGTACATCATACAAAATGCAAGAAGGGATGATAATCATTAATACAATATGTTGCTCATATAAAGTAAAGAAGTACAAAATATAATGTGAAATTATACCTTATCTACCATGTACTTGAGACCTTGAGCTGAAATGGCTCATTTGAATGCTCTCTCTCACCTCCAATGAGTAGGGAAGTGGTTGTGCCAAACTCTCAAAAATCATTTGGTCTATGCATCTATCCATATGCTGATATAGATCATGTGGAATGCCCTCCCAAATGAACTCCTCTAGCAAAGAAAAATATGCCTCAAAGTGCATATCTAGAAAGTCCTCATATGCTGCATGCAATAATGTCTCCTCGAGACTAGAGGCTCTAGTCAAGGAGATCCTACCATCGGTATATATGACCATCTCAACAATCATGTACCTGTCATCTCTCTCTGGGTCATCAAGAGTCATGCATGCATCTAGATCTTGGGAGTACTCTACTATGAGTTGAGACCTCCAATCTGGATCTACCCTCCTCAGAGACAGAGCTGGTAATATGAAATGTGATGCTCCCCTCAAGCTGTTTCCTGCTACTTTGACATCCCTCATGCCAAATTCATCCTCCAATACACTTCCACGCCTATCATACAGCTGCTCATGCGCAAATGGTAATGGTGACCCTTGGAAGTTGGCCTCCCATGAGAAGCTGACATCCAAGAGGAATCTCCCAATCCTTGCCAATGTAAGCATGAGTGACCTCTATCTACTCCCATGTATGAAAGAGTCCTCCCTCAAAGGAAGTATCCTTTGTCTCTCCATGTCTGTGGAGTAGTCATCCCCTACAACCTTCACCTCTCTTGAATCTAAGAGGGATGAATCCCAAAGTAAGATGCCTCTCATCAATGCCGGGTTTGGTGGCCTCCCAGGTGGAATGCCTCCGTGTACTGAGATGAAAAAATGAGAAGTATATTGTGTATATGAGGGGAATGGATGATCCCTCTCTCCATTACGCAGTGAAGTCTCTCTCCTATGTGAAGAAACTATCCTCAAAAGATAAGGGTGAATGCTCATTCCTCTGGAATGCTAATCCCTTCCTTCTCCTCCATCCTTCATTTCACAATCCTCCCATACTACAGCGTGCTGCTCAGTAATTGTGACTAAGTCCCCACATGTGTTACCCCTTGGAATCCCTTGCATAGAAATAAGGACTCCCCTCATGGAAGCAATGGTTCCCATATCATCTCCATGTGGTGATGGATCTCCCTCTAATGATACAACGTTGTGGGTTCTCCTATGCATCTTCTCTTCATCAATTTGCGAGTATGCCTCCTCTTCAATGAGAAACCATGGATTTTGGTCTTATTTTGGAAGAAGGACCTTCATATTATCACAAATGGAAAAGTTCCCTTCATACAATGGGGGTCTTGCCTCTAGCAAGTCATCATCCCGGTTTTCTTCCCCTCTAGAAACATGGAGTGGAGTTTGTTTCATGTTTCCTTCCAATGCATGAAAAGTGTTTGAAGATATGATGCATGATGATTCACATTGACTCCCATCAAATTTCTTTGCTAAAACCTTAGTGAATTCATCATAGGTTTTTACATTTACATGATAACATGAAACATATATTTTAAACCACCAATCATGGGCCATACCTTGGAGATGCAGCGTTGCTATAGTGATGGCCTCCTTGGCTGCAACTTGGTGTAGCTGAAAATATGCATCAAGCTCCTCCACCCAAGCTGTGGCTTGCACCTTGTTGATCCATCGAAAGTAGATAGAAAGAACATATCTTTATTTCTCCCTTTGTAGTTGCTGGATATTTCTCCCTTGAGTCTGAAAAACTCTTGAAAGTCCAAGTGCACTTCCAATCTCCATGATTGAGATTCATACTCCCAAAGAAAATCACTCAAGGTCTCCTCCCTTGGTGACTCATCTTCCTCCATTATCCCTGCAGTAGATATGGGCAATGTACTGCGCAGTGGATCTGCATGTGTGGCTGAATGCTCAAACCCAACGTGGCCACAACTAGGGCTTGCTTCATCCACAAACCCTTTCAAAAAATCTCTCCAATATTCCCTTTCTATTTCCTAAATATCTTCAAAAATACCCTCTAGGGTCTGGAAAAGAAGAAGGGAAACCTCCTCTTCCATCATTCCTCTTTTCTTGCTTTCTCTATACATCTCCTCTTCTAAGTGAGTATCTTCTCCTTCTATTGGCATATATCCTTGGGCTGCACAGTTCCCCTTTCAGGAATATCAAAATTTTATTCCAGAGATTAACTGCAGGGGTATTTACTGGATATGTCACCTTTGAAAAAAGGATGAGATCCAGAGGCTACCTAGCCATTTGCAGACTCTGTCTATAGAGCTTTAAATATTCCTCCTTACATGATTCAACATTTTGGCTTGAAGCCACAGGCTGAGCCAAAGATCTTGCTCTGATACCACTGTAATATTACTTTTCGGGAATTTCTGATATTTGGTCCTCAAGGACGCTGTATAAGGAAGCATATGTAAAAAAAAGATGAACGGGGGCTTAGATCACCTTGTTAACTCATTAAACACTTCTCTTCCAGAAGTGGAGCCCAAATAAATAATTCTAGATGGGTTATTCAGATCTCCCCAAACTAGATCCCTTAAAGAATGCTCAAGGAGAGAGCCTACAACAACATATGAGCATAATCATGAAACTATGCAAATATGTACATATCAATATATGTAATATAATACAGCCATCATTTTTATTAATGAATCAGCTACAATATACGAAAATATGTTGAGGGACAAGCCACTCAAGCTACCAGAATAAACCTCCAATGATCAAACTATGAAATACATGTGTTGCTGCAACTGCACAAAATGCCGGAGGGCAGTGACAATGCTGCCTATATTAGAGTAGCTACTGCTATAGATGCATAAACATGAAATATGGATGAACTATACAAGAAATTCCCAAGGATAGAAGAATGGGCTCTAATACAAGACTTCTAGCAAATCTAGAAGAGATTGCTAGAAATGCCGAAGAATATACAATGTGACAATCTGACTTATCACTACAACTAAATAAAAATATAAAATGAGGCTGAAGCAGATCAGAAATAGTGATTCCCTCCTCTAATAGTGTATCTAAGAAAAATTCTGATCCTTTTACTCAGAAACAACTCCTCCTGATGAGCTCAAATAACCCTCCCAGCAACTGCTAGCCAAAATAACACAGATCAAGTTGGAAACTACGATGTGAGGGAAGCTGGATGGTTGGCCTGATGCCAATGATATGGAAATAAGCCCAGGATTCCTCCTCACTAATCCTCCAATTAATATCTGAGCCCTCCACTGAGAAACAAGCCAAGGAACAACTCAATAGATACTCTGTTGCTGGACCCTGCAGCACAAAATTATCCTACTCTAGGAATAACACTGTGACTCAAGGAGCTAGCTTGGAAAAATTTCGGAATGAGAAAATTCAGTTCTAGAACCTCTCCTTCCCTAAGGATGAGGTAGGGATTCCTGACCGGGAACACCCTAGTGCTATGCAGCACTACACTCTTGCTAAACAACAATAGGAGCGAAGTCTCAACAGACTAAGCAAAATAATAATCAAGCATGAAGAAAAATGGCTCTCCTCATCTTCTTATATAGAAAGTGCTCCTCTCCACCATGGGTCCCATCCACATGTGCCTTCCAACTCATGCATGTGATCCTCCTCTAAAACTACGCAATTCATCAAGGAGATACATTGTATCTAGACAGTGCATGTGGACTTGGTCAAAATGTCTAGATCAAGCATGATCGAGCCATGTTCACACCATGTGGTGCTCAATTTAGCTGATTTATTCTTCCTCCTTTCACATGAGGAGTGTTTATTCTTCCTTCTCAATGGTTATGGGGCCCTCTTACCCATTTTATTTAATTAAATAAAATACTTCTAACTATAATGTTCCTTTTAGCTTGAGGCTAAAAATTGGGAACATTACAGACCTCCCCCTTCAAAATGTTGCTTGTCCTCAAGCAAATACAAGGTAGATCAAAATTTCCTCCTCCTCTTCTTGTGGCCTCCTCATCAATAGACCCCACCATAGCTCATCAATATGTGCAATGAATCTGTCCTCCATGTATCCCTCCAAGTGTGTAAAACCAAAGTATACATCATGAGATAATAGAAGATGCAAGTGGAAGTCTCCTTGTTGTTCAATGGCCTCCTCAAGGTAGGAGTGATAGAAAGCATGGGAAGTCTTATTCCCAATGACTGAATCCTTCACCCATGCAATCGTCCAAATGAAATGAGCCATCCTAGGTAGCTCATCAAAGAGATTCTCAACCCCGGATCTATGCAACATGTTGTGGCTGAATGGAGAGTTTAGATTTGTCCATCCAATTGGTTTCTCCCTCCACTTATGATAATTTGAGGGGGTTTCTGATATTGGGCTGAAATTTCATGGCCTCCACAATTGGCCCAAATCTCCCCACAAAATTAATTAACCATGAATTTCCTCCTCCAATAATGCACTCTCTCCCAATAGCTCCTCCTACATGAAGAGAGAAGTGACATGGAAATCATGGTGTGCCCAATGTTTCTCCTGAAACATAAAACATGTGAAAAGGGGAGAATCATACTCCCAATGGACATCTTCAACTCCAAGCCCACTCTCCAAACAAAGCCTCCCATGAGTATACAAACATCGGTAACATATGGAAGCAAAATACAATGAAAGCAAGTTGCCACATGGCAACCAGAGAGTGAATCATAGTTCCATATGAGGAACCAACACAGTGCATTCCATGCCTGCCTAAAAATAAAAGATAACAAGTGCTTTACTAGCCACTTTTTTGCTGCCACAAACATCTCATAAGTTGAAAACATATAAGTACAATTTGGTGCCAACGGTGCACACCAAGAAGTATGTGGCTTCCCCCACAAACCACCATTAAGGTAGCCAAAATAAATGCTACAAGTAGCTGCAAGTACATCATACAAAATGAAAGAAGGGATGATACACCTTAATACAATATGTTGCTCATATAAAGTAAATAAGTACAAAATATAATGTGAAATTATACCTTCTCTACCATGTACTTGAAACCTTGAGCTGAAATGGCTCATTTGAATGCTCTCCCTCACCTCCAATGAGTAGGGAAGTGGTTGTGCCATCCTCTCAAAAATCATCTGGGCTATGCATCTGTCCATATGTTGATATAGATCATGCGGAATTCCCTCCCAAATGAACTCCTCTAGCAAAGCAAAATATGCCTCAAAGTGCATAGCTAGAAAGTCCTCGTATGCTGCATGCAATAATGTCTCCTCGAGACTAGAGGCTCTAGTCAAGGAGATCCTGCCATCGGTACAGATGACCATCTCATCAATCATGTACTTGTCATCTCTCTCTGGGTCATCAATATTCATGCATGCATCTAGATCCTGGGAGTACTCTACTATGAGTTGAGACCTCCAATCTAGATCTACCCTCCTCAGAGACAGAGCTGGTAATATGCAATGTGATGCTCCCCTCATGTTGTTGCCTACTACTTTGACATCCCTCATGCCAAATTCATCCTCCAATATGCCGCCATGCCTCTCATACAGCTGCTCATGCGCAAATGGTAATGGTGACCCTTGGAAGTTGGCCTCCCATGCGAAGTTGTCATCCAAGAGGAATCTCCCAATCCTTGTCAATGTAAGCATGAGTGACCTCTATCTACTCCCATGTATGAAAGAGTCCTCCCTCAAAGGAAGTATCCTCTGTCTCTCCAAGTCTGTGGAGTAGTCATCCCCTACAACCTTCACCTCTCCTAAATCCAAGAGGGATGAATCCAAAAGTAAGATTCCTCTCATCAATGCTGGGTCTGGTGGCCTCCCAGGTGGAATGCCTCCTTGTAGTGAGACAAAAAAATGAGAAGTAGACTATGTATATGAGGGGAATGGATGATCCCTCTCTCCATTACACAGTGAAGTCTCTCTCCTCTATGAAGAAACTATCCTCAAAAGATAAGGGTGAATGCTCATTCCCTCGGAATGTTGATCCCTTTCTTCTCCTCCATCTTTCATTTCACAATCCTCCCATACTACAACATGCTAATCAGGAATTGTGACTAAGTCCCCACATGTGGTACCCATTGGAATCCCTTTCATAGACATAAGGACTCCCCTCATGGAAGCAATGGTTCCCATCTCATCTCCATGTGGTGATGGATCTCCCTCTAATGATACAATGCTGTGGGTTCTCCTATGCATCTTCTCTTCATCAATTTGTGAGTATGCCTCCTCTTGAATGAGAGACCATGGATTTTGGTCTTATTTTGGAAGAAGGACCTTCATATTATCACAAATGGAAAATTTCCCTTCATACAATGGGGGTCTTGCCTCTAGCAAGTCATCTTCCTGGTTTTCTTCCCCTGTAGAAACATTGAGTGGAGTTTGTTTTATGTTTCCTTCCAATGCATGAATAGTGTTTGAAGATATGATGCATGATGATTCACATTAATTCCCATAAAATTTCTTTGCCAAAACCTTAGTGAATTCATCATAGGTTTTTACATTTGCATGATAACATGAAACGGAAATTTTAAACCACCAATCATGGGCCATACCTTGGAGATGCAACGTTTCTATAGTGATGGCCTCCTTGGCTGCAACTTGGTGTAGCTGAAAATATGCATCAAGCTCCTCCACCCAAGCTGTGGCTTTGCACCTTGTTGATCCATAGAAAGTAGATAGAAAGAACATATCTTTATTTCCCCCTTTGTAGCTACTGGATATTGCTCCCTTGAGTCTGAAAAACTCTTGAAAGTCCAAGTGCACTTCCAATCTCCATGATTGAGATTCATACTCCCAAATAAAATCACTCAAGGTCTCCTCCCTTGGTGACTCATCTTCCTCCATTCTCCCTACAGTAGATATGGGAAAAGTATTGTGCAGTGGATCTGCATGTGTGGCTAAATGCTCAGACCCAACGTGGCCACAACTAGGGCTTGCTTCATCCACAAACCCTTTCAAAAAATCTCTCCAATATTCCCTTTCTATTTCCTAAAGATCTTCAAAAATACCCTCTAGGGTCTGGAAAAGAAGAAGGGAAACCTCCTCTTCCGTCATTCCTCTTTTCTTACTTTCTCTGTACATCTCCTCTTTTAAGTGAGTATCTTCTCCTTCTATTGGCATATAACCTTGGGCTGCACAGTTCCCTTTTCAGGAATATCAAAATTCTATTCCAGAGATTGACTGCAGGGGTATTTACTATATATGTCACCTTTGAAAAAAGGATGAGATCCAGAGGCTACCTAGACATCTGTAGACTCTGTCTATAGAGCTTGAAATATTTATCCTTCCGATATTCAGCACTTTGTCTTGAATCCATAGGCTGAGCCAAAGATCTTGCTCCGATACCACTTTAATATTCCTTTTCGGAAATTTCTGCTATTTGGTCCTCAAGGACGTTGTATAAGGAAGCAGATGTAAAAAAAAGATGAAAGGGGGCTTGGATCACCTTTTTAATTCATTAATCACTTCTCTTCCAGAAGTGAAGCCCAAATAAATAACTCTAGATGGGTTATTCAGAACTCCCCAAACTAGATCCCTTAAAGAATGCTCAAGGAGAGAGCCTATAGCAACATATGAGCATAATCATGTAACTCTGCAAATATGTACATATAAATATATGGAATATAATACAGCCATCATGTTTATTAATAAATTAGCTACAATACATAGAAATATGTTGAGGGACAAGCCACTCAAGCTACCGGAATAAACCTCCAATGATCAAACTATGAAATACATGTGTTGCTGCAACTGCACAAAATGCCGGAGGGCAGTGACAATGCTGCCTATATTAGAGTAGTTGCTGCTATATATGCATAAACATGAAATATGGATGAACTATACAAGAAATTCCCAAGGATAGAAGAATGGGCTCCAATACAAGACTTCTGGCCAATCTAGAAGAGATTGTTGGAAATGCTAAAGAATATACAATGTGACAATCTGACTTGTCACTGCAACTAAATCAAAATATAAAATGAGGCTGAAGAAGATTAGAAATAGTGATGCCCTCCTTTGATAGTTTATCTAAGCAAAAGGCTGATCCTTTTACTCAGAAACAACTCCTCCTGATGAGCTCAAATAACCCTCCGAGCAAATGCTAGCCAAAATAACACAAATCAAGCTGGAAATTAGGCTGAGAGAAGATGGATGGTTGTCCTGATGAAAATGATATGAAAATAAGCCCGGGTGTCCTCCTCATTGATCCTCCAATGAATAGCTGAGCCCTCCACTGAGAAACAAGCCAAGGAACAACTCAAGAGATCCTTTGTTGCTGGACCCTGCAGCAAAAAATTATCTTGCTCTAGGAATAACGCTGTGACTGAAGGAGCTAGCTTGGCCAAATCCCGAAATGAGAAAATTCAGCTCTATAACCTCTCCTTCCCTGAGGACGAGGTAGGGATTCCCGACCGAGAACACCCTAGTGCTATGCAGCACTGTATGCAGCACTGCACTGTTTCTAAATAGCAAGAGGAGCGAAGTCTCAACAGACTAAGCAAAATAATAATCAAGCATGAAGAACAATGGCTCTCCTCATCCTCTTATATAGCAAGTGCTCCTATCCACCATGGGTCCCATCCACATGTGCCTTCCAACTCATGCATGTGATCCTCCTCTAAAACTGTGCAGTTCATCAAGGAGATACATTGTGTCTAGACAGTGCATGTGGACTTGGTCAAAATGTCTAGGTCAAGCATGATCCAGCCCTGTTCACACCATGTGATGCTCAATTTAGCTACTTTATTCTTCCTCCTTTCACATGAGGAGTGTTTATTCTTCCTTCTCAAGGGTTATGGGGCCTTCTTACCCATTTTATTTAATTAAATAAAATACTGCTAACTATAATGTTCCTTTTAGCTTGAGGCTAAAAATTGGGAACATTATAGTCGGCCTCCATCCTGAACCTGGGTCTTGCCCAAGAGACGATTTTCCTTGCCAACAAATGGTTTCATTGCCAGGACCTGAAATTTCATTCTGGAATTAGGTCATGGTATCACGGATCTTTGAGAAAGAAATACGAAACTAGTGGGATAACTACCTAGATAATTTCATAGCTCAGCAAGCGTAGGTGAGACAGAAAAAGGAGAAAGCTGTTAAGAATCAGGTTCTATTCTCTGAATCCACCAGTGATATCTATGAGATCTTCTGGGGAAAGTTTCCCGAGGAGCTCTACAACTGGTTGTGGAGACTACAGACCAAGACAGTCCAAAGAGGCTCACAGAAGGTGTGTCGCAAGTGGGTGCACATAGATCTGGTAGCACTCCATCATTTAGATACCGATTTGACCCGAGCTGTAATTTTTGGGTGCAATCTACCTTGGAAGGATACATAGTGGAGTTCGCAGTTGAATTCTACCAGTCTTTCTCAAAAGCAGAGGACATATTCAGATCAGGGTTTTGTGGAGAGTTGTTGAAGGATATCCTCTTGTGGATCAAGGCTTTGATGGTGGACGAAGGATTAATGGAGTTCCAAAAATCTGAGATGGAGACCTAAAACTCCAGTACTAGGGGAAGGAGATGAGGGGAAGATGCTACAAGTACGTTGAAAATGGGAATAGGGATATGGATTCCGAGACCTCCATGAAGATGAGGGAACGACGAGCACATCGGAGGGCGCAGATCACGGAGAAGTGGTGAGAAAGGGTGATGAAGGAGTTGGAAAACCGAGAAAGGAATAGAAAAGACAAGGAGAAGGCTCCTCAAATGACAAATGAGATGGAAGGTCAGATGTGTTCCCAAGATATAGGGGGGGCCATCAAGGAAGTGCGGTAGGTGTATAGCAGCCCAGCCCAAGCAAAGAAGGGAAAGGAGTACGATGGAGATGACGTGCGCCCCGAGGAGATGTCCGATGTGGAGTTGCATGTTGCGATGGAGCAACTATTCCAAGAAGGGATGGAACCCATAACCTCAGGTAAGTCTATTCCCCAAAGTTCAAGTATCTCTAGTCTCGACCTTCCCCTAGTACTCTATTAGCCACTACGTGAATTTTTTGTTAAGTTATAGGAATTGAGTAAGTTGAATAATGTTCAGTCTACAGTAGTAATACACACTAGCAGCGGTGATAGTAACACCATTTAACAACTAGGAGTTGGGGGTTTTGTCCTAGTAACCCCCACACAAAAAATCATGGTGGGATCATTTACCCAGTACCCAGAGTTTTCTAGGAGGGGTAATGATGATGTGGAACAACATTGGTAACTCTGTGAGGCCATATGGAGGGCTCAACAGAAACCAGAAGCAGGTAAGTTGATAGAATTTCAGACTGCTCTCAGGGAGAGAGCTCTGCGTTGGTTTATAAAGTGGTCTGAGGCTCATAAGAACCCAGTGATAGACGATGTAAAGAGGGACTTCGTTAAGGAATTAAAATTACCCCAAACATATCAGCAGGGTTTGTTAGAAATGTGGGAGATCAAGCAATGAGAAGGGGAAACTGCATGGGATCTAATGATGAGATTCAAGGATGCGATTGGAAAACTCAACTATCCAATAAATATGAACCATCATAGGGATTGGTTTACCAAGGCCCTTCTTCCATTAACAAGAACTTCATTGACACAACAGAAGATCGAGACGTTACAAGACGCATTGGAGCAAGCTATGAAGATAGAGGCCATGGAGGGATATTCGCGAGAATTTAAAGGAGGAGCATTGGCTCTGGACCCTTCCATACTAGGGTTACAACATCAAATGGCTAGCCTGACAGAGAAACTGAAATAAATTCAACCAATGCACCCAGCGAGGCAAAACGTATAGTGTACGCACTATCTAATGGAAGGACACGTGGTAACCGAATGTCCTTGGCTACAGGGCAAGAATGTGGGGACATCAGCAACAGGGGCATCATGGGCTCTGCCAGTAGGAGGGGTTGCGTAGATCAACACCCAAGGATTACATCCTCCACAACATCAGTACCTGGGGTTCCCCACACAACAGAATTCAACAGTGACTGAATATTTCTAAATATGCAAAAACATGGGTCATTCACCCCGTCTATGCCCGATATTGCAAAAATACTCCAACGTTCCGCACAACATATACTGTGAGTTTTGTGCTTCTACCACACACAACATAGAGCAGCGTAGGGCTCTGGATGCCTTGGCAAAACAATTGGATATGCCTTCATATAAAGTGAATGAGGCTCCTAGAGGACGAGGGGGAGGCATGAGGGGAGGTCAAGCTGGAGGAAGAGGGCCAGTAGGATGTTATAACTATGACCAAGAAGGGCACGTAGCTAGGGAATGTCCACTTCCTAGAAAACCTTGGTGCTCTTAGCGCAGAGTTAACATGCATGCAACAGAAGACTACCCAGAGCTCATTAAAAGGTGGGAGGAAAGAGCCAAACAAAGAGGAACAAATCTGGTAAATAAAGAGCCACGAATAATAGAGGCTCAGGCTATGCCAAATGTGGCCATAGTGACACGAGGAGGAAAAAGTACCAGAGAAGATGCACAGACAACGGAACTGATAAAATTAATAAGGCCAGTCTCTCCAAAGCCACTGTTCAGGCCAGAAAGACAAAATAAATACTTTAAAGAAGCAGTGGAAACCTTTTCCCAGCTCGGGGGAAGCAAAGGCATTGAGTTACCCCAGGCCAAGGAAGATAACAAGAACCAAGTTAGTACAAGTATTGTGATTGAAGAATGGTTCCGTTTATTCTTAGAAATTGTTAACAACATGCCAATGTTGGAACAGTTAAAGCAGAAGCTGGAAAGGGTGGTGCAGGAGGCCACTAGACCAGGGGAGTCAAGCGGTACCACTCAGCAATACATATGAAGAGTAAAGAGAAATAAGAGAAGGATAGGAAAAGAGTTCCAGGTGAATACTCAAGTCGCAGGATTCTAGATTAAAGACACCATGCTTGACCAAGGGTCAGATGTAAATATATTGCCAAGGAAGACATGGGAAGCATTGGGAAGGCCAAGGCTGACATACTCACCAATTCAAATCTGAATGGAAAACCAGTACTGCATTATGCCCATAGGCAGACTAAAGGAGGTTGAATTCGATGTCGCGGGAGTATAGACATATGCGAACTTCGAGGTGATAGACATTATGGGGGGTAAATATCCCTATCCAACATTACTAGGGATCGACTGGGCTTTTGAAAACTACATAGTGATAGATTTAAGGAAATAACTGATGATATTTGAATATGGGGAGGTCAAGGTCACCCAGCCACTCAACCCGTATCAAGTTCCTCGATACACAGAGTCCGTTGACAACAGATAAGATGCTCATCTTCTCGATCATTTGTATCAGATGACTGCAGGAAAAAGGGAATATTGTATTAACCTGACAGGGAGGGGATCAGTGAGTTGGAGAAGTATTCAAAGCTTAGACTTAGGCTTAGAGGTAGCCTGGGACGATTGGTAGCAAGGGGGATATGAGACCAATACAAGAAGATGCACCAACATTAGAAGAATTAATTGGATTGGGACTGAGGTAAGAGATTACCCGATGTTGTCAAATATGAATGTTGTGAATACTTTTATTGCCCAAATAGAAAATAAGGTGCCAATGGACCATAGGGTCCCACTCATGGATATGGCCTTACAATCCACATCAACAAGATGGTGGAGTAACCACCGCAACTCACTGTCGCCATGGGACATAGTTGCGGCAGCATTGAAAGCCAGGTTCAAGGAAGAAGAGGAACCACATTTCACTCAAAAATTCCAAGGGGACTCAGACCCCATAAAACATTTGAAAGAATGAAAGCATCAATGGAAAATTTCAGGATACTCGAAATATCTATGGGTCCACAAGTTTATACATTCACTGGATGTGATTCCACAAGCTTGGCACCTAACGAAAGAAAGGAGAAGAGGAACTAGCACTTGGCAAGCAGTTGCGGAGAAATTTATACAGTGCTTCTTATTTGAAGGAAAAATAGAACCGGTCACCCAAGCATTACAAGCTATTAAAAAGGTATTGTTCTTCCCGAAGAATCAAGAGGAGGATGAGCAACTGCTCCCAAACCAAAGCATCAGACAATCGGTAGCATGTAAGAAGATAAACAGTGAAATGGACGATGATGATCTAGAAGGTCTTAGAAATCTGTATTTTGAGGAGACGAAGGGGGAGCGGGATATTAATGAAGATCCGCCAACTAAAGGAATCCACCTGCTACCACTAAGAACCAAGAAAATGAACATTGGGACTTTTAGCCACCTATAAATTTTTGACAGAGCAACAAGTGGCTAAATCTATTTTTGAGCCTTCAAGAGATACATTTCCTCTGAAAATCTCTCATTCTTGAAGCCTCTATGTTCCCTTTTCCTTTGAAAATATCTTCACTACTGTTTCCATCAAAAAGCCCACTTTTTGTGAAGAAATTATGCTCAAGAAAGCCTCCATTTTCTCCCTTGTATCCCTGCAAATTCCCCATTTTGACCCGTTTTTTCCCTTCTCAAAATTTCCCTTTTAACCCTTAAAATCCCTTCCTAAGTCATCCAAATCACACAATTCTCCTTAAAAATCCATGTGAATCCCTTCATGTGATGAAAAAATCCTTTTGTTTCCCTACCGAAACCCCTTTTAAAGCCTTGAAAATCCTCTTTTTGGCTTAAAAACACTTATTTTTCATTACAGGCTTAAGCCCCTTACGGCTAAGCCCCTAACCACTTCCCCACATATGAACCGCGCCCAAGACTAGGTGCTAAAGCCCCGGGTGCTAATCCAAATCGGAGCTTTCCATGTGAGCATTTCCCTTGTAAGTTGAAAACTCCCGATGCGAGAAATGTTTGTTCTATCTACTACGGGATCAATCTGAGTCGTTGATCTTTTAAGATCTGACGGTCAGCGCTAATTCCGATGTGCACCCATTGCCTCTCTCCATTCACCCCTCCAACTAAATGTGGACCATCAATCTTCCTGCTAGATCCGACGGCTCTCGCATAATCGCACTGTCGCAAGGCTCAATCCCATTGCATTTGACCCCTGCTGATTGGCGAGCCCCAATTGAATCCTAACCGTTCATCCATTCAGATCCAATGGTCCAGATCGCACCGCGCTCCACTCATTTGCCCCCCCATCTTTCCCCTTCTGATCAATCTCCACTGTTGATCCTTCTGCCAATCCAATGGCTGAGATCCAATCGCACCGCCCATTTGCCATCTGTTCACCAGGCCCAAAGATATCTCTCTGATTGAATCATAGCCGTCCATCCTAATTGATCCAATGGCTCTCATTCATCCCGCCCATCCACTTGACCCTTTGCCTCCCCGCTCCCACCTTCAATCCTGACCGTCCATTCTATAGATCCGACGGCTGGGATCTAACCCGCCTTTGAATTTTCCCCCACCTAACCGCCAACGCATCTTTCCATAGCACGCTACCTCCTCCACCGTCAGATCTCTTCGCTCCATATCTAATGGTCAACATGCATATCGCGTTTTTTCTTCGTTCGGGCTTTAACATTTCTAAATCACGTGATATGGGTGGTTTTATTTTGCCACATGTCGGGCAGCAAGCGATATCGCATTTTTTTTGGGAGATTTTCAAAACCACTCCCAAGCAGTGCGAAAATAGTTATTTTCTCCGAAAAGCTACCTCCCCCTTTTCTGCCTTTGAAATTCCATCTGAAGATCCTGACTGTTGATCTATATAGATCTATGGCCCTCATTCCATCGTGTTTTCATTCATATTATTCCACAGAGTTTCATCGGAGTAATCTCCATCGTTGATCTCCTCCTGAGATCTAACAGTCCATATTCAAAATCGCCCTCCGCCTGCCGGTCTCACCATTCAAAGCCCCAGTTCATTTGATTTTCATGATTTCCCGTGTATTTCACCCAAAGGCTTAACTTTATGTTTTACACTAAAGTTATAATTTCTCCGTCTGACCTTCTAAGGCCACTCCACCAGTAAATCTATGTCATCGATAATCATCCCACTGTCTAATCCGACGGTCGAGAATCATTTTTTCACCAGAACTTCATCAGACCGCCTTCTCCACCATTACACAACGATTTTCACCGTTTTCTTCACTACGACCATTGTTTCCACTACTGTGCTGCCATCTCCTTAGTCCTCTGCAGCATCCACTTCCACTTCCATGGATTTTCTTAACAAGTTTTTGTGTTCTGCAGGGTTACAGATGGTGAAAACCATTATTGCTCACAGTCACGGTCATAGTGACACAGTGGCACAGAATGCCATTTTCAGAGCCAGATATTGCAGAGAGAATGCTTGGGAAGGTTTTGAACGAAATTTTTCATTAAAGACCAGTTTTTAACCCTATAAAACCTCCGGCGCCATTAAAATTACATTTCCACAGACAGAGACAGTCAAAGAAGCGACAAAGAGTATCAGTGAGGGATTAAATAGGTTTAATGCCCATTATTGAAGATTTTGAGCTTTAATTCAGTGTTTAAAGGGTGAATGTACAAGATTGAAAACCTTATGATTGACACAGAAGGCCTAATGAGGCCTAAAAGCACAGAAACAATCCTTGTCAGTGTTTCACATCAACAAAAGTTTCTTTCCCGTGAAAGGACGAGTTCCCATGATATTTTATTCTCCAGCAATGTTCCTGAGAAGATCACTACCCTGACAGTAGTCCTAAGACTGCCAGAGAATTTGTTACACAACATGGCAGGCCTTAAATTCATTTATCTGCCTTACTTGTCCTAGAGTACTACAGCCGAAAATTACATCAAAGAAAATACCTAGAGTTACTATCAGCCTGTCGAAGACCACTCTTTCACCCAAAGAGTACTAAGAGTCAATGCAGTGATATTAAAATAGACCGGGCCTTGATCTCTCTTCTTCCTCTGTTTTAAATGTTTCATTAAAATTTCTTCTACCTCCTCTACCTCTCTTTAGCTATAAGAACTCAAGAAAAATATATTGTAAAGGTTGTTGTTTGGATAACCGTGGATTGTAAGCTGTTTCTTTGAGATAGAGTTATGTGTATCAGTTGTAAAATAGGTTGAGGAGATGATTTCAGACTGAATATCAAGCTGTTGGATGATGTTGTATATACTGGTGTTGCTCTTTAATATGACAAGCAATTTCTTTGTATCCTGATTTAAAGTAGCGGTGATGTGTTCTATCTTTGTCTCTGTTTTCCTTCTGTAATTCATCATATTTCAGTTCTCTAATAAGAATCAGTAATCTAGCTTAGGATATACCCTTGCATGGTACCCTAATGCCCCCGCTCTTCTTATCTTTGATTTTTTCTACCAATTGTGCAATTTGAGAACTAGTTCAAGATAATTTAACCAATATAGTAGTTGGTTATCACTACTTACTGATGTGTGAATTTATGAATCTGTTCTTAGATGTTCTTGTCTTGTTTTAGCTGAAAGAATTGGGATACTGGGAGAATAGAACTGATTCCGACTAGGGTCGTTTTCTAACAGTTAAGCTTTTCTAAGTTCCCTTAAGTTGAACGTCAAAGCATTGAAAGTTCAAAGTCTTTCTCTGATCTCAGGCTTCACCTTTGTGTTAAATCTTAAGTGTTTCTTATTTTATGAAGAGCTAGCCTTCTTAGGAGTTTGATCATAGGTGTTTAAGGCATGCCCTGTCCCTAGATTTTCTTCCTAAGTGGTCATCTTGGAGGTTTCCTTGTCATTCACCTTCGTTCCTCATCATTCCATCCCATACTATCATCTTTAAAAGATCCTCTGTTTTAGATGACTAGCCCATTTAAAAGCCTTGGATATTGAATAGCAAGTAAACCCTTTTGTGACTCCATTGCCCAATGGACTTGAGTTTCCTCTAAATTGTCTCCCACAGCCAAAAACTTCTTTGCTCACTCTTTGTCTTATATTGAACCCTTCTTTCATTTTTCCCAACAACCAAACAAACAAACAAAACAAAACAACAATCCTTGTGCCTTACAACTAGCCTAGGACCTTAAACTGAACCTCAAAGACATATATATCTTTGCCCTTTATAGATAGATCCCTCTCTAGACCCAGGAGGGCTAGATCGTGAGGTCCCAAAGTGGTTTTGATGTTGTCTTATCTTTTGGTATTGCAAAACCTTCCAAAACATAGGAACCCCAACAGGGATCGAGGAAAAGCCCAAACTTGCGTCAATCGGTGATTATTGGGATGTTGAGATGACCAAGGAAATATTCAATCTACTATAAGAATATTAGGACTTGTTTCCATCATCCGTAGTGTAATTAAAAGGAATAAAAGGGGACATGGGGGAAATGCATATAATTCTGAAGTCTGATGCAAGACCAATCAAGCACAGACCCTATCGGCTGAATCCAAGGGTGAAGGAAAAGGTTAAAGCAGAAATCGACAAGATGCTAAAGACAATGTTGATATTCCCGGTGGAAGAAGCATAATGGATAAGTGAAATAGTCGTACAAAGAAAAAAGGATATGTCTGAAATCTAAGTCTGTGTTGACTATAGGAGCTGAATAATGCTTGTATACATGATCCATTCCCTACTCTGTTCAGCAACGAGGTCCTCGACAACGTCTCGGGGAATGAGGCTTATTATTTTACGGATGGATTTTCAAGATACCATCATGTACGAATAGTTGAAGAAGATAAGAAAAAGACAACTTTCACCACCGAATGGGGCTCCTTTGCATATCATGTAATGCCATTCGGATTGAAAAATGCACCAGCAGTATTTTCACACATTGTGATAGCAGCATTCTGCAACTACATCCATAAATTCCTGGAATTCTATATGGACGACTGGATTGTCTATAGCCTGTTGAAAGACCACGCAACACTATTGAGGTTCATGTTTGACAGGTGTACGCAACTCCAGATTTCATTGAACCTCAAGAAGTGCATTTTTTCAGTGGCTTTTGGAACACTGATAGGACACGTAGTATACAACCAAAGAGTTTGTGTGGATCCCGCCAAGGTAGCAGTTATATTTAACATGGAGGCACCAGAAACTGTGAAGCAGTTAAGGTCAATTCTAGGCCACACAGGTTACTACAGGCGATTCATCCGCAACTACGTGAAGATAACAGCCCCATTAGAAAAGTTGTTGCGGAAGTCGAAACAGTTCAATTGGACAGAGAATTGCACAACAACCCTGAATACTTTGAAGGAAAAATTGGCAAGTGCGCTAATATTAGTTCACCCAGATTGGAGCAAGCAATTCCATGTTCACATTGATGCTTTGAGCATCACACTCGGAGCGGTTCTAGCTCAACCAAGGGACACTTCAGTTGATCACCCAATGTATTTTTCAAGTCTTAAACTGTCAACAGTGAAACGGAACTACACTACAATAGAGTGGGAAGCATTAGCAATGGTGTATTCCCTTTAAAAGTTACACCACTACCTGCTAGGAGGTATGTTCAATTTTTTCACAGACCATTCAGCTTTAAAGTAGCTAGGAAACAAACTGGTCTTAGAGGGAAGAATCTACAGATGGCTCTTACTCTTTCAGGAGTTCACCTTTGAGGTGATAGTCAAACTCGAGAGACTGGACATGGGGCTGAACCACCTGTCAAGGTTGGAAAATGGGGAAAATGGAGGGTCCTTGGATGATCAACTGCCTGATGCTAATATTTTTATAGTAGAATCCATCCCAGAATACCTAGATCAGATAGCAACCTACCTGACAACAGGACAATGCCCAAAAGAATATACATCAGTCCAAAGAAGACACCTAGTAGTTCGTGCGGCAGAGTACTAGTTTATAGCAAGACACTTGTACAAGATGGGGCTGGACCAAAATTACGTAGATGCATCGTGGACCATGAGAGGGAAGTCGTACTGTGGGAGTGCCACTGTGGAGTTGCAGGAGGACATGTAGGAGCAAAACTGACGGCGAGGAAAGTACTATAGGTGGGTTTATGGTGGCCAACGGTACACATTAACAATAAAGAATTCATAAGGAAATGTGATGTATGCCAGAGGACAAGACTTCCATTGCACAGAGACGAGCTCCCACTTCACCCAGTAAAAGAACTGCAACCATTTGAGAAATGGGCAGTTGATTTTATAGGTACGATTGCACCTGCCGCAAGATACTCACAAGCCAGGTATATCATAATGGCAACAGACTATTTGACAAGGTGGGAAAAGGCAATACCAGTAAAGGATTGCACAGCCGAAACAATGACTCGCTTCATATTTGAAAATATCATCAGCAGGTTTAGTTGCCCGAAAAGTCTGACGAGCAATCAAGGTACGCATTTCATCAATGCTACCATTAAATCCCTGCTCGAAAACTTCATGGTACAACATCACAAAAGCAATCCTTACCGTCCACAAGACAATGGTACAGTGGAAGCATTTAATAAGATCCTGGAAAAGGGATTAACGAAGATTTTCAACACTCAACGAGATGATTGGGACAAACGTATACCAGCAACTTTGTGGGCGTATCGAACAACTGTTAAGAGACTCAATAACCAGACGTTGTTCCAGCTAGTGTATGGGAGAGAAGCCATGGTACTGACACATTTTTTCATACCGAGCCTTTTAATTGCAACCTCACTCCAACTATTAGAGGAAGACTCGTTAAACGAATAGTTACAGGAACTACAGGCACTGGAAGAATACAGGTTTTTAGCAGAATTCCACCAAACTATCCAGAAAGAGAGACAAAAAGCTTGGCACGGCTGTCGTATTAAGCGCAAGACTTTTAGGGTCGGCGGAAAATTTTTTCTTTATGATAGTAAGTACCAAAAGTTCCCAGGGAAACTACAAATGCATTGGCTAGGACCATACCATGTAATAGAAATAAAAGATTCAGGAGCAGTTCGGTTAGCACAACTGTACGTCCAGATACTACCAGGATGGGTGAACGACGCATGCCTGAAAACCTATCACGAGTAAATTCTGCATTTCATTTTCAATAACTCTCACAACCGAGAGGGGTCAATAGGGTAGCTTAGGTTATATTAGATAGAGTCAATAACTCTCTTGCACCCGAGAAGAGCTTAGATAGGATTCCTAATAAAATAATGTTAAAGCATAAGGAAGCTCAAAGTTTCTATGTGGAGACCGCAACACAACCAGTTGTGTTCGAGGGGAGGGTAGTGTCCAGTGTTTCATCCACGTCAGAGAAAAAGTGTGTCGAACATCATTCTGTCATCATGACTCATAGTACCCATGTCAGTCCATCGGATTATCGAGATTTGGGAAGTAATTGCCATAATTAGCATCGTCCATACTGCAATAAATTTTCCATAATAGGCCATAATCATTACCCATCGAGTTTGCCCAAATCCCGAAACCACAGTCATATTTTTCATAACCCACCTTATCCCGGTAACTAATCGCATGATTATAGCCATGGGGTAAGGTAGGAAAAATTAATTAGTTATGGGGTATTATCAACCTCATGTGTGCCAGTTACTTACATAACTTGCATGAAAGATAGTGCGAGAATGCCGAAGAAATCTGAGTTAGAACCAGAAACAATAGAGGTGTTGAGATTCAACAAGATGATGAGCTTAGTGAAAAGAGTTGCCTTCACTAAGTGGGCCTGCAGGCTATTTTTGCGCAAAGTCTATTTTTAGACATGTCGATCATATTCTATGAGTTGCAGGATGCTATTTGTGGATGGTTGGTCAAGTTGGAAAAATAGATGGACTTCTATTTTTAGACATATTGGGTGGAATATATTCTTAGATTACCGGTCTAAAAATAGATATGTCGAATATTATTAACTCTTAATAATATTTGGACTCTAAACATTATCTTATTCTCTTGGAGCACTTCAGTTAAGTACATAGATGTGGCACAGTGGCTGACAAAAGGAATTACACTAGTCCTGAGGGTTTACTGGATCTAATGCATGAGGACTTCAGTTAGAACTCATGTGATAGAGTTTGGTGGAGTTATAGAAGTAGTTGGTGGAGTTGTATTTAGTTTAACTCAGTTAGACTCAGTTGAGCTAGCTGTATTTATTCTATCTGATTGATACACTAGTGAGAATGGTGTGAATTAATTAGTTAATTAATTCACTAAATAAATAACTCATTAATCAACTGAAGAATACATCAGTTAACTATAGTGCATGGACAGTTTCAGTGGATACCAGTGGAGAGGTAGGTGAAAGAGCAAGTGTGACTATCAGTTGTGACTATAGTGATGCATTGGTTGCAGCCAACACTCAGTGGAGATGCCAATGAGGATTTCGCAGTGCAAGCTTGGTGTATTTGAGTTCATTTAGAGCCTTTCTTCATCAGGGATTTTGCAGTAGAGGCAGGCTAGAAGGTGGAAAATATTGGTGCATGGATTTGCAAGATCAAGCCTAATTAGTGTGTAGCGATTGTATTGTATTGAGATCTTGATATGATCAGCTTTGTATGAGGATTGTTACATGATCTCTATGAAATATATTATATACACATAGTTGGGGTTTTTAGCTTCAGGCTTTCCCGTTAAATCACTGTGTTAATGTGTGTAAATTTTTATGGTTTCATGGGTGCATTGCAATTGATTTAATTTCCACATGTGATGATCAATAGTGGAATAGATTCTGTATTGTGCTTGAAGTTAAAATAGTGTGTGATTAGGAGAATCTTGGATATATAACACATAAGTTGTATAATTTCTACATGGTATCAGAGCGATATTGATCAGAGCAGATTGTAATTATTGAAGCGGTTGAGTTTTGTGCTGGTGGAATTCGAATTTGCTGCAGTGTTTTCTTGGTGTCGAAGTTGAGCATTGATTGAAATGTCTTTCAAAGGATTGCAATTGGAGTATGCCCTTGATGGTAGCTCGAATTATATTGCATGGAAGGAAAGGATGGAGGTAGTGCTGGAGGATAATGGGCTGAAGGAGTTCATAAATGTTGATATTCCAAAGCTTGGTTCTAGCGATGCTGCTGCACTTGACACATGGAAAAAGAAGACAGCAAAATGTCGAAGGATTCTGTTGGAAGGTGTGAAGGATCACATAGTGTCCAGCCTTCGTGGTAAATCTATTCCATTCTTGATGTGGAAAGCTTTGACAGACTTGTTCCAAAGAAGAAGCGACCAAAGGAAGTTGGCGCTTAAAGACAAGCTCAGAAAAATAAAAATGGAGAAAGGTGACAGTATACCCAAGTACCTCATGAAGTTTGTCCAGTGCAGGGATGAGCTGGGAAGTGTGGGGGTTATTGTAGATGAAGAGGACTTGGTGAGCTTGGCTCTCCTTGGGCTTCCGAAGAGTTGGCATAGCTACGAGGACTCTGTCAATGGTCGGGAGAAACTGCCAGGATGGGAGCGACTTTGGTCGGATCTTGTGCAGGAGGAGATAAGGCGGGGTACCAGGGATGGATCTTCATCGAAGAATGAAGATGAAGAAAACTGTGTTTTGGCTGCCAAAGCAAGGAAAGTGAAGGGAAATAAAAATCCTTCTCAATCTGGTGCAAAAGGCAAGAAGCAGGATTTCTCCAAGGTGAAGTGCTTTCACTATCACCAACACGGACATTACACCACTAATTGTCCACAAAAGAAGAAAAATAAGCAGGTTGCTGGATCTGCAGCTGAAGAGGCCTTAACTTTGCTGTTTGAGCTGGATTTTTCGCTGATCACATGCTTGGTCTCAAGTGTGATGGGATCAGTGTGGTTTCTTAAAAGTGGTGCGTCTTTCCATATGACCGGAGACAAAGATTTATTCAGTGATATGAATGAGAAGGATCTTGGAGTGCACATCGAGATGGGTGATGATGGTAGATACAATGAGACTGGTATCGGGACCATTTCCTTTGAGAGGGAGTCTGGTAAACCTTTCATATTGAAGGATTTCATGCATGTTCTAGGATTGAAGAAGAATCTGACCTCTGTGGCGATGTTGGAAGACAAGGGTTATGATGTTGTCTTTAGCGAGGGAAAGGCTTTCCTACATAGTAAAGAAACGGGTCAAACCATGAGGATAGGGGTTTTACTTAAGAACCTTTATCAATTGTAGGTAGATGGTTGCGCAACAATGGCAGGCAAAGCAGAAGGAGTGGTAAGCCGGGATGAGGGAAAATTGTGACATAGGAGATTAGGCCATCTTCACCATGGTGCTTTGAAAATTTTGCAGCAGATTTCTACCGAGCTCCCCAAGGGTACACTTGCGCAGTCAAATCAGTGCAAGGGATGTACTTTGGGAAAATTTGTGAATACCACTTTTCATGAGAAGGATAGTCATGCCACGACGATCCTTGAGAGAATTCACACAGATGTATGTGGACCTTTCTCAGTAGCTTCGAAAAAAAAGCACAGATATTATGTGATATTTGTTGATGAATTTTCTCGTAAGTGCTAGATCTTCTTCATGCAGAAGAAGACCGAGACATACTCAAAGTTCTGTGAGTTCAAGGTGTTGGTTGAGAAAGAGTCGGGGAAGTAGGTGAAAGCTCTAAGGAGCTCTAAGGATCTAAGTGTCAAATTAAAAGACTTTTGCAGCGCAGAAGGAATTCGAAGAGAGCTCATAGCGGCTCATAACCCACAGCAGAATGGGGTCGCGGAGAGAAAGAATAGAACGATTGTCGGTGTTACACGGGTGATGATACATGATCAGGGCCTTCCCATACACTTGTGGGCTGAAGCATGCAACACTGTGGTTTATGTGAAAAACCGTTGTCCTCATAGAGTACTTGGCATGAGTACACCCGAAGAGGCATTTTCAGGTAAGAAGCCTGATATTTCTCATTTGAATATTTTTGGCTCACCTGTTTACATTCATGTGACGAAGGATGCTAGGAAGAAGTTGGAGCTGACCGCAGAGGTTGGGATATTTTTGGGGTAAACAAAAACACCCCACAATTATCGTGTGTATTTTCCAGACAGTCGGATGACTGTTGTGCGATGGGATATCAAATTTCATGAGGAGAAAGCCATGAAGTTGTCGCTTGAGAGGGAGATACACTTGCATGCAGATGAGGAGCTACTAGTTCCTAAAGATGAGTCTCTGGATGTGGATCAGCCATAAGAGGAGGTTCATGGAGTGGAAGAAACCACTCATGAAACACCAAACATTAGAGGGCGGAAGCGCAATACAGAAGCTAAGCGACTGAATCTTGATGCAGTGCAGAATGTAGGAGCACCTACATCACAGTGCAGACAAAGATAGTCACCTGACCGATTTACTGGATACATGGCTCTTATGAGCAAGTGTATCATGACAGAACCATCTTCTTTTGAGGAAGCTGTGGAAGATCCCGCATGGGTAGATGCCATGGTGGAAGAGTATGATTTGATTTTCAAAAACAGTGCATGGGAGATTGTCCCAAGGCTGGAAGGGAAATCAGTGGTAGGTTTGAGATGGATCTACAAAGTGAAGCAAGCTGCTGACGGGAGTGTCGAGAAGTACAAGGCAAGATTTTTTTCCTGGGGCTTCTCACAGATTGAGGGGATCGACTATGAAGAAACCTTTGCACCTGTCGCAAGGTATTCTTCCATACGGACCATCCTTTCTCTCTCAGCGCAGATGGGTTGGCACATTCATCAGATGGATGTGAAGACTACATTCCTCAATGGAGTCATTGAGGAGGAGGTGTACATAGAGCAGCCTGAAGGATTCGAAATCTTTAGCAGCGAGTCGTATGTGTTTAGGCTCAAAAGAGCGTTGTATGGGCTGAAACAAGCACCTCGTGCTTAGTACACACGGATAGACAGTTATTTCACCAGACTTGGTTTTGCCAAGAGTGAGGTAGATCCGAACTTATACCAGATTGTGGTGGAGGGTAAGTTGTTGATCATTGTACTTTATGTAGATGATTTGATACTAACAGGTGATGAACTGTTGATACACTCATGCAAGGCAGATCTTGCAAAGGAGTTTGAGATGAAGGACTTGGGCCTCCTTCATTATTTCCCGGGATTGGAAATTTGGCAGCGGAAGGGTGGACTGTTTGTGTCTCAAGGCAAGTATGCCCGGGAGATACTGGAGAAGTTCAACATGCAAGGCTGCAAGCCTATCGAAACTCCTCTTCCTGGTGGTTGGAGGAAATATGATGCTACATCGGCAGAGGTAGTGGATGCCACTGTTTATCGAAAATTGGTTGGTTCACTCATGTATCTAGTTAATACACGACCGGACATATGCTATGATGTTAACCAACTTTCACAAGCTATGGTTAAGCCTACCAAGATCTTTTGGAATGCGGGCAAGCATGTCCTGAGATATCTCAAGGGCACATCGGGATATGGATTGTGGTACAGACAGTCGGATGAGTTGAAGCTGCATGGCTTCACAGATGCAGATTAGGCAGGGAGCCTAATGGACAGAAAGAGCACATCTGGAGGGATATTTAGTATCAGGTCTACAACAGTTTCTTGGTACAACGGGAAACAAAGATATGTGGCACTCAGATGAGCGGAGGCTAAGTACATGGTAGCAAGTTTGGCTACATGCGAGGCTATATGGATGAGGAAGATCCTGGTCGGGTTGTTCGGTTCACACTTAGATCCTACTATGATATATTGTGATAATCAAAGTTGCATTAAACTCTTAGTTAATCCAGTATTTCATTATAGATCTAAACATATTGACATCCGGTATCATCATATCAGAGATTGTGTGCAGCAGAAGATCATGTTACTATCTTACATTCCTATGGAGGATCAGGATGCAAATATTCTAACGAAGGCGCTCACCAGAAGAAAATTTGAATACCATAGAGATAGGATCGGGGTGGTAGATAATCCCTATCTTGTTGAGAGGGAGTGTTGAGATTCAACGAGATGATGAGCTTAGTGAAAAGAGTCGCCTTCACTAAGTGGGCCATGTTGAGCCCTAAAAATGTATTTTCTTTTTACCAAATCCACTGCATTCCATTTATCCTTTATCAGTTATAGGCCTAAAAGATCAATAGGAATGATTAAAATCACTTTAAGAATACATGCAATGACTGACTTATTATACTTTTGTGGTTTTGTTGTCATAGTGATTTTTGAGCAGACTTAGCTACAGAATGCAGTCATTCTGTAGCTAGTCGCATATTCCGTAGCCATATTTATGTTTATACAGGTTACAAGTGTCATTTGAGGGAAAGACACACATGGTTAGACTCCATAACTCCCCTGCATCATTCCTTGTCCTCCACGAAGGCTGAGAAAAAAATCTGAAAGTGGTTATGCACGTGGACAAAGCCAAAACCAAGAAGCAGACTTCTATAAGGATAAGGCCTCTGCAGGTGTCTTCAGCAAAATACGAGTCCTCAATAGGAGTTCTAGTTCGATTTTAATTATAAAAGACACCTATGCCTATTTCTACTCAATGCCAGTTATGTAGTTGCTTATAAAAATAACTCGATGAACCGAGAAACAGTTAGTTGATGTTTTTTTGTTATTTTTCAAAGACTGTGATACTCTGTTTCTGAGCATTTTTCTTCTAATGAAAGAAGTATAAATTTGATGCATGATCTGAAGAAACTTTGAGGAGTTAAGGTTTCATGTCCCAATCTGATGGTAGAGGACCTCTACTATCCGAAAGGCTTTGTGCATATTTTCTAGATAAGTGACCTTTAACTCTGTTTTGTTCTTAACTTAGGCAGTTTTCTGAGTTTATCCTCTTGCATCATGCTTTATGTCATTTACTTACATCTAATATTACAGTCAATCTTGTTCTCATGAGTTGTTCCAATATATCACTAACATGTGAATGAGATATAGCTGTAGTACTTTTGAGTTAATTGCATTTTAGTTCAGTTATGTTCATTGCATTTTAGTCCTGTTAGCTAATTGCATTTCAATCTTGTTAATTAGATTTAAAAAGACCCTAATTATTTTATAAGTTGCTCTTGTTCTCAACTTCTTCTAACACATCACTATCACATGAACAAGAATCAGTTATATCATTTTGAGTTCTTGATTGTTCTACAATTATGTAAGAGACTCTCATAATTTTACAAACAACCTTTTTCCCAAGTTGTTCCAAGAAATATCTAACCCTTGAATGAGGATTAATAGTAACATTTTGAGTTGCAGAATGAGTTAATTCTAGTTTCATAAGTTATTTTAGCATAGGGTTCCTTACTACATTGCAGACAATCTTTTCTCAAAATGTTCCAACAAATTTCTAACAACGAATAAGATTTCCTCTGTGATGTTTTAAGTTGTTGTTTACTAAAGAGAACCTCATAACATCAAACTAATCCTTTTCTCAGTTTGTTCCAACATACCTCTAATGAAATGAATTGGACTAAGTTTAATGTTATGAGCTATTTTTCTTATCAAATTTACAATATGTGGATTAGCATTTTATGTTCTTGGTACCATTCATAGTTTAGAGTAGATTTTATTCTGTTTTAGTGTGATCGGTAACTTCTCTTTGCCAACAATTTAGTTCTTTTCCCCTTAGCATAAAAACACAAAACCAAAAACACTAGAAAAACACTAAAGCACAACGAAGTAGGAAGAAAATACCTAGGCACATATGGTGTACTTCACTTCAACAGTTTACTAGCCCTGGTTGACAATTTATGATATCGATTTAGGAACACTAAGTTGAGTAGACAGGCCCGCAGGCTATTTTTGGCGCAAAGTCTATTTTTAGACTATGTCTATTTTTAGACATGTCGATCATATTCTATGAGTTGCAGGATGCTATTTGTGGATGGTTGGTCAAGTTGGAAAAATAGATGGACTTCTATTTTTAGACATATTGGGCGGAATCTATTTTTAGATTGCCATTCTAAAAATAGATATGTTGAATATTATTAGCTCTTAATAATATTTGGACTCTAAACATTATCTTATTCTCTTGGAGCACTTCAGTTAAGTGCACAGATGTGGCACAATAGCTGACAGAAGGAATTACGCTATTCCTGAGGGTTTACTGGAGCTAATGCATGAGGAATTCAGTTATAACTCATGTGACAGAGTTTGGTGGAGTTATAGAAGTAGTTGGTGGAGTTGTATTTAGTTTAACTCAGTTAGACTCAGTTGAGCTAGTTGTATTTAGTCTAACTGATTGATACACTAGTGAGAGTGGTGTGAATTAATTAGTTAATTAATTCACTAAATAAATAACTCATTAATCAACTGAAGAATACATCAGTTAACTACAGTGCATGGACAGTTTCAGTGGATACCAGTGGAGAGGTAGGTGAAAGAGCAAGTGTGACTATAGTGATGCATTGATTGCATCCAACACTCAGTGGAGATGCCAATGAGGATTGCGTAGTGCAAGATTGGTGGATTTGAGTTCATTTAGAGCCATTCTTCAACAGGGGTTGCGCAGTAGAGGCAGGCTAGCAGGTGGTAAAGATCGGTGCATGGATTTGCAAGATCAGGCCTGATTAGTGTGTAGTGATTTTATTGTACTGAGAGCTTGATATGATCAGCTTTGTATGAGGATTGTTACATGATCTCTATGACATATACTATATACAGATATTTGGGGTTTTTAGCTTCAATATTTCTCGTTAAATCACTGTGTTAATGTGTGTGAATTTTTATGGTTTATGTGTGCATTGCAATTGATTTAATTTCCACATGTGATGATCAATAGTGGAATAGATTCTGTATTATGCATGAAGTTAAAATAGTGTGTGATCAAGAGAATCTTGGATATATAACACATAAGTTATATAATTTCTACAAGAGGTAGCAAGAGAAACATCAACATAATAATTTTAGGGAAAGCATCCAGAGGAAGGAATTTATAAGGAAAGGAAATAAGTAGCTCTGCAAGTGTACCAAAGGAGAGCTAAAAAGACCAGAGTAGCGCCAGAAGTCATTGAGCAGGAGCTTGATGAAAGAGTGCAGGATATGGATTCCTTGGTGGGCAAATATGATAACATGTTGTTGATTGATACCGACCTAACAGACTCCTTCCAATTTCCAGCAATGAAGAAATAGGTCTACATGGAGAATTATGTCATAGAAGCGAGACAGGAAGTAGCAAGAGTACTTCCAGAGTTTATAGGTTTTCAGAAATCCACCATACTGAACCTAAGAAATTTGCCAGTGTTCGACACTACAGGGGTTGCGATGCAGTGCACCAAGTTTCTGCTGAGTAGAATCCACAATGGGTCATTGTGGTTGGAAAGAGAAATATCAATTCATGTGGAAGACATTCACAGGTTGACTAGGCTTTTGCAAGCAGGGATAGACATCTCCATGAATTTCCAAAATGTGTCCAAGAGAGCGAAGAAAGTAGGATATGGTGACTACTACAGGAAGTATGACACCAAGAGAGGGGGAAAGGGGCCAAGATAGACTTCATCAACAAGCCAGCAGTCAATTTTTTATGTTATTTGATTGCAAGAAAAACGATGAGATATTACACAAAATGGGAGTGCACATTGGATACTATCTCAGTAACGGAGCACTGTATCCAGGGGGCACAACTAAATTGGTGTTCGTTTCTACTTAATGAATTATTCGAAGCCTGTGAGGACAACTATAAGAGGGCCAATGGCTTCATCTACGGGTATCTTGTCATGGTGTTGGCAATGTGGAAATGGACATTTACAGGAATCAGGCAACCTCTGGAAGTTATAGCAAGCCAACCATTAGAAATGAATTTCACACCTTGGAAAGCATCAGGGGACCCCAACACCAAGGAGGTGAATGAGGAAGCGATCAAATTCTGGTACAACCAGATGGTGGATGTCGCAATGAGCCAATAGAGAATTCCATGAAACTTGTTGGACAATTATTCTGTGAAAGTATGGTTTGGGGTTAACCATAAGCAAACCTACATTAGGCCAGCATGTGTGTCAGAATCGACCTTCAAGATGAGGTCGTTGAAGTTTCAAATCGATGAGCGAGCTTTCCACACAGAAGTATGTTCGTGGCTAGGAGTAGCAATGGAGGTCAGAAGCAGAGTCTACGTCTATTCATTTGACGACATGCTGCTGAATCCATTGCCAGGAGAAACATTAGACGAAGTGATGGCCAAGATGTCGCGAATATAGCTAACACCAATCATCGAAGAATTGAACACCAAGGTACAAAGCTTTAACCGGGTAGTTCAAACTCTAACAAGTGATTCCTCATTGTTTCCCACGTTTACAGAATTTCAAGCCTCAAATTCCGCCTCATATTCCATCACAGTCCCCATAGTCACGACCATACCAATCAATTTTTTCAGTTCACCAACAGCAATAGCCACAGTCCCTATCAAAAAGAGTAAGGCCCCAAATCCACTCGTAGCTACACCAAAAGCCAAGAAGCTAAAATTTACAATGTCTAGCCAGATCGTTGATCTCACAGGGGAAGATCAAGCGCAACCAATGGACACAGGGGCCCCAATCCAGGAAGAGCCATTGACATAGACCTAGGTAACTCAGGAGTTGCCTCTGATCAACCCCTATTCCTTTTTAAATATTTGTATATCACCACCTCGCACTCACCACTCATCGGCCCACACCTCATACACCTCCAAAGATCATCCAGCCCGAACGCCCTCCACATCAGCCACCATATCCGACCCAGTCAGAGCAAAGAGTAAGAAAAACGGAGACAACGAGGTAGAATTTAACTCTAGTACAGCATTGGTACCTGAATTTAACCAAACCCTGGTTGAACAGGTCACCTTCCAGGACCTTTTAAGTCATGGGAGCTCTTTTACTATAGATACAACACCCCTGACTGAAGAGCTGAACCCGTTTCAGCAAGAAAACCTGATACTTTAACAGATTCAACCCACTTTAAGAATGGGTAACACTGGTAATCCACTGCTGCAACCAACACTGCCGCAATCACCATAGGATCACTCAACCATGTCCATTGCGAGTAGTCAACCACTCCAAGAGAGACAGCCAAATCAAGATATCTCCGGAGCTGAAAGCATGCAGACCTAGGGACAGCATAGTTGTACAACTTCATTCAATGGGCAGCATAGCAAGCAGAAGTGCTTCACCAGAAATCCAGCAGAAATACGAGCAACAACAGGCACAAATCATCGCACTTATTAAAGAGTGCGACCAGCTGAAGATAGAGAAAGACAATTTGTAGGGCCAACTGGATACGGTGACAAAGGTCTTTTGGGATGTTTGGCCAATGGTAACAACTCACAACACTCAGATACCAAATGATATATCAGACAGTGACATTGTCGGACAATCCGTTCACATCCGGGTGGCCTATTTGACCCTCGGTCAAGAAAACCAGGAACTAAAAGTAGCACTGGCAACAAGGCCTGCGCTACCAGACCCAATGGTCATTTACATAGAGAAGATAACAGAAAGGCAGAACCAGGTAGCCAGGATGCAGGAAACTCTGAGTACTACGGCAAGGGAAGCGTATGACCTACTGAAGGGTCTACATGAGTGTTCAACCTCACTCACTTTGAAATCATAACCTATTTTAGCACAGCTACAACAGGTGTCGAAGAAGATTCAGGAAGCCATAGACCCTGATGGAATTGACCAACTATACACTCAAGTGGAAGAGTTGGAGGTCAAGATACAACAAATTGAGGAACATTCGGCAATAACCAAACAAGCTCTCTGAGAGCTAAGGAAAACTATCAAGCTTACAAACCAAACCATGCAGCAAATGGCCGCGGAGGCCAACACTAAAATTAAAGATGTCTTTGGTAATCTGTCGCCCATCTCAGGGGAGACAGAAGTAGAACGAGTCACTACAGAGACAAACCTTCTCATGCAGGAATGACAATAGGCCATTGTCGGCTTCAGAGAACTCAAATCATCCGCGTTGGCAAAGGTCCCCGAGTTGGGGCCCCTATTTGGATAGGAAGAAGAAAAGGAGAAGACAGGGTTGGCCATGGAGGCAAGAAGACTGATGGAGACCGAAACAACAGAAAACAATTGACTCTGGATGAGTCAATAGGATGTGGTCAGGGCCTGTTGGGCCCTTGTTTTGAAATAAAATGGTTTTTGAGTTGCGGATAATAGGTGTCAAGACACAACCACGGTAGACAGAGAGTTGTCACGATTGCGAAGAATCGAAGAGTAGGTGGTGCGGTTGTGGCAGGGACAAGCACAAATGGAAGAAGGAAGCGACAGAGAACAAGTAGTGGAACACCAGTGAACAAGGGGATGCAGAAAATGCCAGTACAGAAAGGAAGAGAGAACTATCAGTTGCGTTGGTAACGGAACAAATAGGTAGCTGACCAGTGGAGGAAGGAGGTTGGCGCAATATGGATTAGAGAACAAGAGACGTAGGAGAGCTCTGTTCATTCTATTTTATTCTGTTATCTCTCTCTCTCTCTCTCTGTTCATTCTATTCTATCATATGCGACACCATTGTAATCAATTCTATCAGGATCACTCTGAGGAGCACTGTAACTATCTCTTGTTGTTAATGCAAAAGATTATGATCTGAGTTTGATGTCCTAAGTTCAATACCATGTCTCTGATTTAGTTGAATGTGCGGGTTACATCAAATTTTGTTTTTCCGTCCTGAATGCATTGATGAGTATTTTCATTTACAGAGTATTTGCACTTATTGGTGGCACGTAGTCTTGTGGGTGTTAGGATATGTTGTGATTGATCGATACCTGATCTGATCCTAACCTTAGTAAGGTTGCAGCATGCCTCGGGTGAGACTCTCTACTCTTCGGAGTAGGGTGAAAATGTCGGCGTTATGCTAGACTACTACATAAAACCTTGTTGGCTTCCATCCTAAACTTGGGTCTTGCCCAAGAGACCTTTTTCCTTGCCAACAATAACATGGGAAATTACCATGGGTCATACATCCAATACCATAAGCTTATTACATTATTTCCTAAATACTTGTGGTCCCTTGCATAATGTGGGTCAACCACTTTATTTATTAATTATGGCCCATGTATTTATTATCCTAATTACATTACATTATTTCCTTGGGTACCTTCCTCTGTACCCCGTGTGATCCCCCCAGGAATACCCCATATTATCCCCCCTAGGTATACTACATTCCACCCCCCTTCAACATGTTTCATCCCCATGAGAAGAACACAAATAATAACATATACTCAAAAGCGTAGTCCACTGGTACTGTGCACGTGCATCGAGCCATCCTAGCGAAAGGTGAACACTCGATCTAGTTGGTGCCTCACTCGCTTGAGATGGACGCTGGTTCTGGTGGTTCCTCTGCATTGATGTGTTATGGGTGGGTTTTCAGTTGTTGTCCTTGTTCCTAACTCTTTTCCATATTTCTAGTTGTTGTCTTGCGGGGTGATGTGGGTGGTGATATGTTGAATATTGAACTAGTGGAGGATATTTCGTTAATTCCTCTACTATTGGTGCTTGAGTGGTGTTTGGTGCTTTTTCTGGTACCTCCACTTTTGGTGTTTGAGTGATATCTGATACTTTTTCTGGTATTTCATTTGATGTTTGTGTTTGTTTTTCAACCATCAAAGGCTCATCATTTAATGTGTTAATGTAATTATAGATTTGTTCTTGTGCGTTTTCATACTCCACCTAGTTTCTAATGGAAATATCTCGCAATGTAATTTTCTTCTTTTTATACCAGATTTTAGGAAATTCTTTTCTACATTAATATTGATTGTACCAACATATTCCATCTAAGGGTAGCCCAAAAATACATCCACATTATCCATATCTGAAGTATAAAAATTAGAATGCAACACATACTTATCCATAGAAATATTCAAATCTTTAAAAATTTGCACCTCCTCATTATCAACCTAAGTTTTTGCAATATGTTTTGTTGAAAATTGTGATTTTCTTGCCACATTAACATTAATAAAATTATGCTTATAACTTGGATTGATAGACACAATGATATTCTTCTAATAAATACCTCCATGAACCTATAATAAGGAGCTACTTGTAGAAAATAACCCTTTATTTCTCTAATTTTCCTGCTTCCTAGTATGAGACCATTTTTCCAAAAGGATTTTTTCAAATTCTTCATCAGGAAGGTTTCCCAAATGTTTTCTATTAAGTGAGTACCACCATGTGGCAGCTTCATCTTTAAAACTGAAGGGTAAGAAAGATATCCATAATTGCTTTAATATTAGCTTTTTCTCTTTGAGGAATTCTTCAATAGTCGAGCCATCATCTTTTCCTGTAAAATATCTCTTTCTAGAACCCATAAAAATAGAGTGAGGTTTTCAAGCTTCTGTGGTTATTTTTTAATGAAAATATCTCTGGATTCTCCATAGTGTGATCAAATAACGGTCGACGTTTCGAATCCCAACTGGGATCCATCTTCAAGACAAGATGATGAATGAAAAGTGAAATAAGGACGCAGAGGACAAGGTTTATATATAGTGAAAACAGGAGCAAAGAAAGAGCCAACAAACTAACTAATATTTTGTTATTTTAATAAGTTTTATTATATTGTTATAATTATTTTAATAATAATTTTTTATTTTTATTTTAATAAAATATATGCCACGATTAAATAATAAGAATTATGAATAAATTATATTGTAAGTGATCTAAAGTATATTATTTTATTTTTTAATTATAAAATTCTTATAATATCATATTCATTGACTTAATAATAATTATTATTAAGTGCAGTAAAATTTTATAAAATTTTAATTTTTTTCTAATTGTAATTGAGTAAACCTAAAGTAACTAAAATTCTAAAAATATTTTATTTTTTAATTATAAGTTACTATAAAAATTTTAAAAAAAATTCTCCAATTAATTGCTTAGTTATAAGTAATTAAATATTTTTGTTTTTTAAAATAACTTAAATTAATTTAAACAAATTAATTTTTTTTATAATTGAATCATAATTTTAACTTTTAGGATTAATTAATTAATAAAATTAATTTAATAAAAATAAATAATAGCTTATTTTAATTAGTATTAACATTCATTAATTATAAATGAACGTAAATAAATTTGGCTATTATTTATAATTATTATAAGTTAATTCTATTAATCATTATTGATTCAATTAAAATTCAATCCTAACTAATCTAATATTAAATGTGATCAATAAATATAATTTATTTTTATTATTAAATTTATTAAAAACTTTATATACTAATAATAATTGTTAATTAATTAATTTTTATTAATAGAAAATAAAAATTAATTAATAAGGATAATTATTAAAAGGAAATAATCTAATTAGATGCTTGCAAAGACAAAACCCTAAAAAATATATTTGGAGGAGAATCAAACCTGTGATACAGTACCTGGTTAGAAGATGAGTTCTAGGAACACATCTATCAAATTAGAGGCCGCCAACTTTCATTGATTTCGAATCCTCCATCCCTATTAATGTTATGTGGGTGCTTCATAATCTCGAGCACTTCTCTAATTTTTCTTCTTCGATAGTGTTCCTCCTTGGAAATTCTCTTAGCATCCTCCAGACATAAGTGATGTTTAGTTTTTGAGGAGTGCTCAACAAGAGCCGAAGTGCGACATTGTTCATGTTTAATATCGGCACCATGCTCCTTAAGACACTTTTGAAGAGAGCGCCTGGTTTAACCAATGTAACTCTTCCCACATGAACAATCAATCTTGTAAACACCTTTAAGTTGCTCATGACTAATGCTATCCTTAACTGGCCTCATTTTTTGCATAATGGTTCCTACAGCTGAAAATTGCGGGAAAATGTCATTGCTTCTCAACACCTTGGCGATCTTATCCATAATACCCTTAATGTATGGTAGAAAAACCCTACCACAAATTTCTTGAGGTCCTTGGTACTTCTTGGACATGATTGAGACTTCAACTCTTTTTATGGACTTTCTGATTTCTCTTTCTCTATATCCTACACCCATGAAAACAAATGTCAAATGAGCGATTTCATCTCTTAGATTCTCCTCATCGGATATCCTCATAGCTCTTATAGCAAGAGTATTAAGGACACCAAATTGCTGAGCAGGATGATGGTAAGACTCAGCATGAAGGTAGCTGTCAGTTTTGGTTTTCTTCCTAAACACCTGATGCCCCAATGTTCCATCATCTTTTCTGGTAACAAGGACATCCAAGAAATGAATGCTCTTTTTTTCTTCAATCTCCACAGTAAAATTAATCTCAAAAGAAATTGAGTTGAGATGATTAAAGAATCTCTAGAGACTCTCCCTACAATGCATCCAATTTATGTTGGTTTCATCCAAAAATCCTTTCCACCAAGCTGGACTTAAGGGAAAATAATCAATGGCTTTCTTCTCAAAGTGCTCCATAAACAAGTTGGCGACAATAGGTGAGAGTGGCGATCCCATTGCGACACTCGATACCTGCTCATAGAATTCACCTTGGAAGCTAAAGAAGGTGGATCGTAAACAAATATTAGCAAGTTTGGATGTTTCTAGATCCGTAACCTCCTTAATAACCTACAGTGCTTCATCTAATGGAATTTTGGTAAAAAATTAAACCACACCAAAGCTCACCAAGATGTCGGTCTCCTCCACCCTTTCCTCCTAAATCATATTTGCAACATCATTATAGTCCTTAATGAAGGAATTTGTGTTTCCAACGAGAGGCTTGAGAATTTTGGCAACGTATTTTGCCAATTCATAGGTGGGGGACCCAATAGTATTAACAATCGGTTTAAGGGGAACACCCTCTTTATGAATCTTGGGTAACCCATAAATTCTCGGAATGACCTCATAGGACAGGGTCAATTTCTTTTTAAACTGATCGTCGAGATGAGAGTTCGAAATTGCCTTCTTGGCTTCCCTTAAAACCCTTGGCATAGGGTTTGACTTTAGCTTATTGTAGCTGCTGCAATCAAGATGCTCATTCCTTTTTCTAATATAACCCACTTTATCTAAAATTTATTATTAAAATAATTATAACAATATAATAAAAATTATTAAAATAACAAAATATTAGTTAGTCTGTTGGCTCTTCCTCTTCTCCTCTTTTAACTATATATAAACCTTGTCCTCTGCGTCCTTATTTCACTTTTCATTCATCATATTGTCCTGAAGATGGATCTTATTTGGGATTCGAAACATCGACCGTTGTTTGATCACACTCTGGATAATCGAGAGACCTCTTCTTTAAATAGAGTGAGGGTTTTTAGAAATCACTTACAGTTGGGAAAAATTTAAAATTACCACAACTTTGTCAATATGGCTCGAAATCCTTAATATAGCCTATTTTTGGAAATAGAACAATCATTCTGCATCTTCGCATGTGTGTAAAATCCTGATTTGGGTACTCTAGTAACTCAGATCTGCACTGCAATTGGGTCGTCCTCACAAAATTTTATAAACAAATGATTGATTTTGATTCAGTGATAACTCCCTTATCCGAGCTCTGATTCGACTAATATTTTTTAGGATATTGGGTGATTTTTCAAGGGGATCTCAGATATATAATTATTTGTATGCAATTTTGCACCAAAAACTTTAACACGTGTCAGGAGAGTTGTCGTCCATGAATTGTCGTCAAAAAAAGTTTTACAACCCTGTTGATTTTAAATCAACAATATCTCCCTCATTCGGACTCTGATTCGACTATTTTTTTTTCGAAATTGACTATTTTTTCATAAATAATACATATCTTCTATTAGTTTCTGAAAATGTTACACCAAAATTGTCAGATATGTTCTGCAAACTCACCGCCCAAAAATATCCTGCAAAAATGATTAAACAAAATCTCCCTAACTGCCCAAGAAAGTGCTCTGATACCACTTGTAATAGATCTGACCTGCAAATATAATAAAATATGCAAATAGGCCGAATAACTTCAATAAAAATTTATAAAAGCTTCATATCTTTATTAATAAGAAAACCCTTAAGGTAGGGTAACATCATACAATCACTTCTTAAGGAAGGAGAACACTCCACAAGCCATAAGCTTGTCAATACAATAATTATTGGCATCCTTAATGGAGAGTCTTTAGCCTCTATATAGCCTCCATACATACAATACCATGGGTCATGCATCCAATACCATGAGATTATTACATTATTTATTAACTGCTTGTGGTCCCTTGCATAATGTTTCTTAACCACTTTATTTATTAATTATGGCCCATGTAATTATTATCCTTACATTACATTATTTCCTTGGGTACCTTCCTTTGTACCCCATGTGATCCCCCCTAGGAATACCCCATATTATTCCCCCTAGGTATACTACATCTACATTGATGTATATTATTTAATATTTCAATTTTCATTATTCTCACCAATGTAGATACACTCATTACACTTTATTTTTATGTTTTTGATGGAACTTGAAGAAGAAGAAAACAATCAACACAATGAAAAAAAAATTCCTCCAAATAACCCGTCATGGAAGTAGCTCGAGCAGTGACAACAGTTCCAGCGAAGAATGATGATCAATATGTTTGGATATCAAAGCAAGGCATTGTATTTTTTGAAATATTTGTCTGTGAAATCGGACATTTTGTTTAATGTATTGGACATAGTGTCCCAATTGAAAGACAAAGGGATACCAATAATTGTCCCATTTTCTATGACAAAGAGTGTCTTATTCATATATATATAATAATAAAATATATTTTAATTTATTCTATTGCGTTCTCCATTGTCGTTGTGAAATGTTACACCATTGATTAAATATTATAATGAAGAGATGAAAAATCTGATGATATGATATAAAAAATTCATCCAAACATCACATTCAAATGCACAAATTTAATTGATATGAATATTGTTATAAGATATGTGTTGACTTTTGATGAATAATGAATTTTAAAAAATCACAATAATTACACTGTCACAGGTTGATGTTTTGTAAAAAGTAGAAAATGAACACTAGTGCATGTGTATGATATTGCACACCAATGCATGTGTATGATACTGTGCACCGGTGTGTTTCTACGACCTATGAGCACCGCACCAAATACCAATACTAATTAGAATGGTCGGTGCACTTTATCGATGACTACAAACTGGGCAGATAGGTGTTGCATGCACCAGTATGGTTTGCCTTTAACGCACCGATGCGTTTTTACAACTTAATAGCCCAGTGCTTTTGTACACCTTAATGACGTGGTGCATTTTTACACCTTAACTGTGCTGATGCATGCACCTTCTATCGGCCCGGTGCATATTTGTTGGTGACATGCACCAGGACGTTGCTAAATGCCTCGACGCTTTCGGAATTGGTTTTCCATCCCGGTGCTTGGTATGTTTACTGTACTGATTCGTACAAGTTAAAACGCACCGGTGCGTTCACACATGAAGCACACACCGATAAGAAATACATCCATAAAAATCTCTGGCCGCCCAATTTTTTTAAGTTTTGTTGAAGTTTCGTTAGAAGCTCCGTTAAAACCTTCATTACCAAAAACAAATGTTGAAGAAAATGTTTTTTTGACAATTTTGACCAACTTTATAACACTAAAAACCTCCTTTATAACCGCTGCCACAGGGTATTTTCCTTGTAGTGAAGATACATGGAAGACCACCTTCAAGACTAGCCAAGGATTGTATGAGTGGTTAGTTATGCCATTTAGCCTATGTAATGCACCAACTACATTTAACAGATTAATGAATGATGTATTTTTCCCTTTTATAGATTCATTTGTTATTTTTTATTTGGATGATATACTAGTATATAGTGTTACCTAGGAGGAGCATATTTCCCATTTGGCACAGGTGCTAGAAACATTGAAGAAGGACCAGCTACTAGAAAATGTCAAGAAGTGGGAGTTTTCACAATAGTCCTTGGTGTATTTGGGGTATGTGATCGGTGGAGGAGAACTGAAGATAGATCTTTCCAAGATGGATGCCATAATGAAATGGTTGGTTCCTACTAATTTTTTTTAGGTTAGGAGTTTCTTTAGGGAAACACAGTACCTAAGGAAATTCATAGCTTCATTTTCAAAGGTAGCAGTACTGCTCCACGCCATACCAGCAAGTGAAAATAGTTTCTAGTGGGTAAAAGGCCAGCAGAAGGATTTCAAAGAGCCAAAGAATAAGATCAAACAAGCACCAATTTTGGCATTACCAAACTTGTAGCGGCCCTTTGAAGTGGAGATATATGCGAGTGGGTATGATATGGGAGTTTGCTTGATGTAAGGAGGAAGGCACGTTTTCTACCATTTTGAAGTATTTTATGGGGAAGTACTTCACTACCTTACCTACGATAAGGAGCTCTATGCCATGGTGAAAGTTGTGAAGAATTGGAAGCATTATTGATGGGAAAGGAGACAGTAATACACACATATCACCAGTCGTTATAGTAATTGTATACCAAGAGTAAGCTACAACAAATAGGCATTACAAGTGGATGGGGTTTTTATAGTAGTTTCATTAAGTGATAAAGTATAATAAGGGAAACACAAACAAGTTGGTCGGCATGCTTTCAAATCCACCTACATAAAAAATCACAGCTTTGGGGACTCTTATGCACATGGAGCCATTCACCCATGATTCATATAGATAGGCATATTCAAAATATGAGGACTTCAAGGAGGTGTATTAGCGGTTACAGAGTCATATTAATTTGCACGATGGTGACAATACCATTGAACACTATCTCCAGGACAAGTTACTCTACATGATGGATAAGTTATGTGTTCCTAAAAGTGAGTGATTTCAGATGATTAGTGAGGCTCACACCTCCAAGGTTGCATGGAACTTTGGTGTAGGGAAGGTTATGGATAAATTGCAAAGGTATGTGTATTGGCCCAAGATGAAAGAGCAGGTAGCTAGGTTCTTAAGAGGATGCATACGTTTTTGTACCAGCATAAGAGAAACATGCTCTATATCATCCCTTACATGTACCTATTTTTCCTTGATAAATAATTTCCATGGACTTTGTGTGAGGTTTATTGACAACTAGGAAGGGACATGACTACATGTTCGTGGTAGTTGGCGGGTCAAGGAAGATGTGTGTTATGATGCCCTGTTAAAATACCATCAACAGAAAAGAATCAACAAACCTTTTCTTTGGATGAAAATATGGTATATATAGAACATTCCTATAATAGAGAATTCCACACTTCTATAGGAAAGTCCTCAATTGAGACTTGTTTTGGATATTTTCCACCTTCACCTTTGGATATTGCATATGAGAAGCAAGGAGGAGTGAGGGAATATCTTATAGTATATGATTTGAGGGCTAAAACATTTATAGAGAAGATCAGTCAGATCCATCTACAGGTACAGGAAACATTGTAGAAGTCGCAAGAGAAGTATAAGGCCAAGCATGATCAACACAGAATAAAGAAATCATTCAAGGTGGGAGACAAAGTATGAATATAGTTGAATAAGGAGAGGCTGCAGGGGCCTAGTAAGAAATCAAGGCTCTAATATAATTCCTATCAACTCATTTTACCACCATATATTTTCATTTACTCGGTTGTGAATGTAGAGAATTTGAAACTCTATGAGCCTTCCATTATAGATCAGGAAGAGGAACAGGTCCTAAATTCTATGGACGATTTGGCACCATAAAATCAAGAATAGTTGACAGAAGATACATTTTTATAGAAGAGGCCCAGAACTACAATACAGGGGCAGCATGACCTTTGGTCAATTGGGTTGATGGGACAACTTACAAGCAAAGCTAAATGGTGCCCCAGAGAGAAGGTGGAGGAAAAATTTCCTCACCTCATTCAGTAAATGATTTTGGGGACAAAAATCCTCCCAAAATTGGGATATGTGATTTGAATTGGATCATTATATTTTTTTTCATCCAGGTTGATGCATTTAGAGTGGAAAAAGTGGAGGAATCAATGCACGGGATTGTTTTTACCTACAGGACCCAGTCCGAAAAAACAGGGTCTGATACCTTCTGAGATCATTTTGAGGCATCAAATGAAATTTTTGGGGGTAAATATTTTTCTCTTTTTTATCCCACCATTTCATGTTATTCTACTTGCAGATACCTTTACAACGGCATACGAATCATGTCAATCGAAGTCTGTATGCAAAATTTATGCCACTAAGAAGTTGACCTTCCTGTTTTCACACTTGTAGTTCGAGAGGATGTCACGTTAGCCCCCATTATTCGTGAAAAAATTGCTATCCACATGTTTTTTATGTAAAAGACTCTAGAAGTGTCTATATTGCAACTCTAGTTAAGATTTGATGTATTCAAAATTAACCACTAGTAGGTTATCGAGTTGTGTTATAACCAGGCCACTAGGAGGAAGAGGCATTCCATTCTTTTGAGAGAATTTTGTTCCATAGCTAAGAAAAGATATATGGGAGAGACACGAGGTAGAGAAAACAGAGAGGATCTATGCACTGTAGCAGCCCACAAACCATAAGCATTACTTCTTTGTACCTGTAGCCATATTTCCAGAGAGAGAAAAAGAGCGAAGCGTCCTCACCTTCCATCTGAGTTTTCTCTCGAAATGGTTTTCCAAAGCATATCTTGTGTCTTATGTGTGTGTGTGTGGGCTTATTTTTTCGTTCTCTAATTTACCACATAATTTCCATTCACATGCATGCACTAATTACATTTAACTTTACATATCTATAAGTTTAGTAAAACTGTAATAATGTAGAAATTCCACATTTTAATCTTTTATTATCATATTTGTTATGATGAACTATCCAGTGGAATATTCATGACAGTTTAGGGATCACCATCACCAAGTCATGGATTCTCAAATTTCCACCACAAAACTCATCTGTCTCAGTGTATTTTACCACAAAGTTATGGAATGTAATATTGTATTTTCAAAAAATGAAAAAATGTAAAATGTGTGGAAGCCTAAGCGTCCCACATGGAATGTGAAAAGTCACTAGAAAGTTCTAAAGTCATGTAGAAGATCAAAGGTAGCATAGGAATTCTAAAAGTCATATGGAAGCTCAAGACTCACGAGGGAGGTGAAGAGTCACCTCATTTGTTATAAATACACCCTCATAGCTCAAGAGACAAGACTTTGGACTTTTCACCATAGCTTCTCTAGCTTGGCATAGGAGGGAATATTTTTCTTTGGAGGAACAAGTGGTGACTTAATGTATTGGGGCTATTTTTGCTTCATTTTGATCATGTATATTGGGACTTTCACTTAATATATGAAGCTCTCATATTTGGTGCACTTTCATGTGTGTGTTGTGAATGATTGTAAGACTATTATTCAATTGTTTGAAGTGCATGTTTGTTTTCACATATACTAATGAAAATGAAATATTTTTGTTGGCTTTGGTATGCATCTTTTTGAATGTGCATTGTTACTTTCTTTTATGAAAGTTTTTATCTTGTCAAATATTTTTCATGTTAATCAATGATTCTTTCCATGATATTGTGTGTCTCTTTTAGGATAGTATTATTAATTTTCTTCTAGAGGCTCACTCTCTCTTTCCCTTCCATGAAAGTATCGTATATACATTACAATTTTATGTCTCACAGTGCCAAATTACTTGTTTCAAAGATTGTTTTCATAATCTCTTATGTTGATAATTGCATCCAAGGAAAATATCTAAAAATAAGGGTGCTCAACCTATTATCCATTGGGGCTCCTACTCCAAATAGTGTGAGGTCTATTTGGGGATTCATACTAGGGATACTGTGTTTGTTGGCGAATTTCCAACACTATCAGCAGAATCCATCTTCAAATATTCCTTGTAAATCACAAATCCCAAGTACACTAACTCATCTTGTATAAATGTAAATTTATTCAATTTTATCAACAAATTCTCATCCTTTAACCACTACAAACCTTGTACCACAGGTTCCAAGTGATCCTCCTTTTCCTTGCTGAAAATTAAAATTCCATCCAAGTACACTACAACAAATTTTCCCAATAATGGTTTCAATACCTCATTTATGAGCCTCATGAATGTGCTAGGGGCATTGGTTAACCCAAATGACATAACCAACCATTCAAACAATCCCTCCTTTATTTTTAAAGCAATCTTCCACTCATCACCTTCCCTTATTTGGATTTGATGATAACAAATATTCAAATATATATTTATGAATTATGTATCCCCACTCAGATATTCCATAATATTGTCCACCCTTGGAAAATGAAATTGGTACTTGATTGTTATCCTATTAAAGGCTTGAAAATCCATGCACATTCTCCACTATCTTGTCTTCTTTGGATTCAATATTGTTGAAACTGCACATGGACTTAAACTTTCTCTACTCAGCCATCTATCAGGTAGATTTTTCACTTTCTTATTTACTTCCTCACTCTCTATTGGGGTCATCTTGTAAGGTGCCTTGTTGGGTAAAATTTACTTAGGAATCAATTCAATCTGATGAGAAATACTTCTCGTAGGAAGTAATCCTTTTGGTAATTCATCAACAACAATCTCCTTGAATTCATATAACAAGGATTTAATTTCTACATTTATGGTTTCTAATTTCACCTCCTCCTTTATAACCTTTAGAATCACTATTAAACAAAAATTTTCTCTCTTTTATTCCTGCAAAAAATCCTTGGTTGCACACATCATTATCTTGTTGTTACTCATGCTTGTAACTCCATATCTTCCTATTGTTTCTGTTGCATTTTCTAGCATTGGGGTGAGCTTGTACTATTTTCCATCTTTCCTTAACTTGTATGTGTTTTCCTGGTCATCATGATAAACTTGTTTGTCAAACAACCATGGTCTTCCAAGCATTATGTGGCATGCATCCATCTCAACCACATCACACAAATACTTGCTTTTGTAGGCTTCTAATCTAAAAATTTAATAGGCATTGTTCAGTTACAGTCACATGTTGCCCTTTTTTCACCTATGAGACTTTGTAAGGATTTCTATGGGCCAAAATTTTGAGTTTAATATTTTCCATGAATTTATTAGACCATAATTTTATGTATTTCTACCATCTATGACCAACTTACAACAATTTCCGTGGACATTACGTTTAGTTTTAAAAACCTTCCTCCTTTGTCCCAATTCGCCCACTACCTTCTTCTCAAGCTTGAGAAGCAACCTCATAAACATCAAATTTTCTCCTTGTTATTGGTGAAGTATAGTAACATTCTCTCTAATAACATGAGATTCACCAGCTTGTGTAACTTGTGTTCTCACTTCACCTCTTTTCCCAGAATTTTGTTCTTTTGGGAACACCTAGATTTCTAAAGTCCTTCAATTCCATAGCAATATCAAGTAATTACATAATTTCCCTTTCCTCTTGTTAACACTAGAAAATCGTACAGTAGAAGACGACATTAATTAATGTCAGGAAAAAGGATTTATAGGGCTGGAAGACATTACAAAATCTGGAAAGTATTTTAAAATCTCTAAGGTCAGAGGAAAATCAAATTTGAACTAGTCCTAAATTCTATTTGTGTGCATAATCCTTCTTGAAGAGCACCTTCTGCACGCCTTTTTTCCTGATATGTGCACAATAATGGGAGTGGAAAAATGTCACTATTCGAGACCACACAAAGCAAATTACAAGTGATGCCTTACTTGTAGTCGCCTAAGGATAGTAGCCAACGCCTCCTTAGACACTATGTGAGCACACAAATGAATCATACCCCTTTCTTGAGTCACCATCCTTCATGTACCAAGAGAGGGAATCCTGAAGATTTGAAATCCCCTATATAAGACCACCATGAGATGAAGAATTTGTGAACACATTGTTATGATGGCTAGAATTTCCCAAGAAATACCAGTAATGTGTGAGCCAGAGCTGAAGATAGAGGGGGACTCAATTGTTGGCCACCCAAAAAGTTCAGTCCAACACAACAGAGTGAGAGAGATACTACACCAAGGCAAGCTTGGGATAAAAACATCCTTGCATCGGGACCTAGAACCATTGTCTAGGGGCCCTTTGGGAAGAGGGTAGTGTTTCACTCTTATTACTACTAGCACTCAATAGAAAGGGGTCTAGGGCCACCGTTCATATTATTGTTATCGTTTGACTTTGCTCAAAGCTCGTGTTTATTTTTTTAGTTTTTATTTTAGTTTTTAGTTCATATATGCATGTTATTTCTCTATCTAGTATGCTTATTGATTCTAGCTTGTTCCACTAACTTGCTTGACTCCACTTCTTTTTCTTCCTGTTGCCAATAACTTAAGTGGGTAAACCACACCCCTTAATTTGGTGTGATTTTGTACATACATGCACCAAACACACTACAACAGGATTGGCGACTCCACTAATGTTTTATTACCAAATTTATGTGGTTGTGCTTTTTTTGCAGCGACCTCTGTCTATGCTGTGGAGTGGAGTTGAATTTCCCTTGATTTCTCTTGCAATCCCTAGTTCATCCCAAGTGACAAAATAAATCATAACAGCTCCAAAAATATTTCTTGCAGGAATTTGCGTGTGTTTTCCTCTCACAGAAGTGTAGGGCGCGTGTTTAGAGCTGACCCACACACAGAGAGTGCGCCTGTCTCATAATTTTGCGTGAAAAATACAGAATGAGAAATTTCTCCCCAATTTATGTTTTTTCCTGCTTGTAAGGTGCTTGGCAGCCCATAATACACCTGCCAACACTAGTTGTGGTACCCCACAGCTTGTTAAAGCTCACTTTTAGCTACTTTTTGTAGGCTTAGTGTCAATTTTTCTGCAAGTTGATTTTTGCAAAGTTCACACATAATTTAATTGGGGGGGGGGGGGGGGAATAACTTGCATTCTGAAACAAATTGTGTTTTACAAATTTTGGTACTTACACACCTAGATAACTAGCCCAAGTAATTGGCCCAAGACCATGCATGCATAGCTAGTTTTCTTTTTCTAGCGTAAAAGTTTTTAGTTTAGTTCAATTTTTGCACTAGGAATTTCGGGACTAGGATTGAATTGTTTGTAGATGAGAAAGTAATATCTGCTACCTTTGCACCCTCTGGTGATCCTAGGTAAGCATATGAATGCTCCCTATTCAAAAAATTTCATCTCCCTATAGTTAGTCACATATATTAACCAAGAAAAATAGAAAGCGGCCCATTATCCGCACATGTTTTTCATTTGAGCCAGGAACAAAACAACATAGTTTAACTAGGGGATTTTGTAATGGATCATCGATATCCACATGTTTGAACTATGTGCTTGTCCACTTTGTGCTCACACACACTCAACAACTAAGCAAAACAAAGACACCTAAAACTAACTTAACCAAACTCACTAAATTCTCTCCACAGGGGCCACAAAAGAATTTATAGCTTAAGTTAGGATCAAGGGGGTAGGCATCCAATAAGCCGCCTTTATCATAATTCATATTGAAACATATAATTTGTGTATTTAGGGAGCTTCAAATCCACCTATCATCCCATGACAAAAAAAACCCGAGCGCGGCAGAGACTCGTTTCAGAGGGGGTTAGGCTTAGGCGCAGTGCAGGCAGGTATCAATAAGGGCTACCTGACTTGGCTGATACTCGGTATTGTTAGCTGACTACCAAGAAGCCCAAGACTTGAACGCTCACGTAGGACGGTGGTTCATTAGCAGCAAAAACCTAGGGCAACCTTTTTCCCTATAGGTGACGGTGCAGGCAAGTGCCAGACCCTCTACCCTTACCTTGGTGGATTCTCTTCAACTGACTGGGGGCATCGCCAACTCTTACGAGATGTTGTGCCAGCACTCGCAAGAAATATTCTCAAGGCCCAGTTACTTTTGAGTGTGTGAGGACACAGAGGTCTTCTAGGATTTTGAGTATCACACGCAAATGAAAAAAAACCACTTTTTTGATTGCTTGATCACATAGATTAATTTAAAGGGAAATTTATTTTATTTTCCGCTTTGTTTAATGTATGTGACAATAAATTTTATTTTATCATAGACTCTATCCTCTCAAAATTTTCCAAAACCAAACATGGTCGACACCTGAATGGTCCCAACGGAACCTCGTCAATCTAGGCGTCTTTTGGACCTCCCCCCATTACCGGGAGGGTTTCTAGGTCTTTAGCCATTTAGGCGTCAGAGAAGGAATGCTGCCACCATTATTGGTTCATCCTTTATTGGGGAAATCATAGTTGGGAACCCTATTCGGTCTCCCAACACCACTCCTCCCATGACCCCTGGGGGGCAAAGGAGTGCATCCCATTCGGGAAGCTAGGCGAATACTCAGCAGGGTACGTAACATACTAACCCTTGTTCTAACTAGGACTTTGTGTCTTCACACACTACCATGGCATTAACCTCTCAGTCACCTTTCTTAGCTTCGTTGAATCAGCCCGATTTAACCAAGTTGACGAATCACCCCATCGCACACCATCCTACATGGCCTCTCATACCCACGAAGTTCCCTTTAGATATACCAAAATTCGAAGGCAAGAAAGAGGAAGACCTAGGTAATCATGTCATAACCTTTCACCTGTGGTGCTCATAGAAGAGTATCATTAATGACACCATTCGATTGAGATTATTTCAACGCACTCTTACAGGAGTAGCTGCAAAGTGGTATGTGGAGAAACCCTTAACTTCACATGGAACCTTTAGTGCTCTCGTTACCACGTTCCTAACATATTTTCAGTTACCCATTCACCATGATTTTGGAATCGATTTAATAACTCATTTTAGACAAACCCTCATCGTCCATATCTCGGGACCATCTCCATGAATGGAGGCGGCGTCGCAGTTTATGTAAAGCTAAACTCAACGATCGGGTCATCTTAGATTTTTTCTTGAAAACTCTTATGGCAGAGATTTCAAAGGATATGGCGCAACAAAATCCCACATCCAAAGAGGATGCAATCAGTGAAGCCCAAAATCTTGAGCTGATTTATACGCAGTTAGGATACATTTACAACATCCTGCCTAATGCCCCGTGCCTGCAAAATTATCAAGAATTTTTAGGCACGTCGAACTCTGCAGATGGACTAATTGGGTCATTGGCCCAAGGTTACCTAGGTAGCAACAGTCAAAACCCTGGTTACACATATAGTTATACCCAGAACGTGCCTCAACCCGGTTTTCAAAGTCATCATATGCCCCAACAAAATTTGACCAATAGGGTGCCAGCGTATCACCAGGGAGGACCTTATCCTCCGAATTAGGAGAATCAGCACGTAGAAAGAAACACTGATGGAAGAACTCCCCTCCAACAGTCAGGTGCAAACGAGAGACCACGTTATGCTCAGTCCCCCGCACATGACCCACCTATGCAAAACAATGCACAGGTGAACTTTGTGTAGTCGTCCCAAAACTAACCACACCAATATAACCAGGAGAACTACCCTCCTAACGTGGTGATGAAAAAATCCAAAAACAAGCCAAAATGGAATCTTGGATAAGGGGGCATCAAAAAACAACACCCACCGCGATCCCAGGCTGGAGGCAACTCCAACCAGAATTAGAACCAGGAGCCGAGCAATGCCCAACGGTAGAGAAAAAGGCCACCTCTTCGAAAAATACATTCCTATTCGATGTGTGGTGAGTACAGTTGCTATACTCACCACTGTCTCGATCTCCCTGAGCTGAAGAAGCTACAAAGTAACCAAGGACAAGGAGGATCTTCCTAGCAACCACCCGTGATGTAAGAACCTTTCCCCAATCAAGGAACAATAAGCACTCACCAGCAAAATACAAACAATTCTAGGAAAAGCAGCCATGAAATCTACATGACTGGTGAAGAGATGTTTTTCCAAACACAAAATCACAGTTACGAAACCCCACCAGACATCAATACGTCAGGGGCAAGTACCAGTGCACCGACTGCACCTTTGACCATTTCAAAGATGCCTATAGAACCATTGCCGAAAATGGTGAAGGGGCCTAATAGACGAGCAAGAAACCACTCCAAAGCGGCCCATAATTATAATATCGTGGATGATTTAGCAAAATATCCCGCTGCTATGTCAGCTTTGGAAGTATTGCAGCCATGCCCAAAACAATGGAAATCCCTTCTTTCCATGTTAGGTGTTATCTACCCTGCAGATACGCGCCTAATGGCTTTCGACTTAGACAAAGCCACCCCTCGGCTTCCTTCCATGGTTGCCTTTCAGATACCAGTGTTGGTGCATAATATCACTATCCATCGATGTGTCATAGACGAGGTTGCATCCACATGCATCATGTCCAAAAATGTTTGGCAGAAGTTAGGTTCTCCCGAACTAAAACCCTCAGTCATCATGCTTCGAGCATACGACGGTCGTCCTTCGTCCCTCATCAGTCTCTACCAAAACATCTCGGTCTGCTTAGCCAGAAAGACGGTCCATATAGACATTGAATTCTTGGACACTCACTTGGACTACAATATACTCCTTGAACGAAGTTATATGTATGCCATGTCTTCCATAGCCTCCTCTGTCTTCCGCATCATGATGTTCCCCCATGAGGACTACATCATTACTGTAGACCAATTGATGCACATCAAGAATGAAACCCTAACCAACACTGATGTAATTATACCCTATGTAGATACATCCTCATACGCTCCCCCATGGTACCAAGAATATGGCCCTGAGTCATCGCCCGATGTCACAGGGGCTCTGGTGTGCATGATGTCCACATCAAGCATCAAAGCTAGTCAGGACACGGACACAAGAAGTAATGGCACCAAGCCATCGGCCACGAAAGACTCTCTATCCTACGCTGTCTCCCAAAACCCTTTCCCCTACCCTCCAATTGGTTTCATCTCCCAGCAGGTTTTGGAAACATTGGTGTTACCCAACATATCATTGGAAATCCCAGTTTGGTACCTCATTCCCCATACAGGAACGGGAGCAACCCACGTTACTACCACATGATTGAAGCCCCTCAGTCCTTAGGAGGCCCCACCCAAGAAACAGTCGAAACCACCCCTGCAAAGGAAATTCCCATTTCAAAACTGGTGAGTACAAATAAGAAAAAAGAGAAGAGAGGAAAGAAGATGGTGACCCCCTCCATTCAACGAGAATCACCAGTCTGCGCCATATGTGATGTTATAGGTCACTCTACCCATATCGGTCTAGATCTGGATGAATTAAAGCCACTTCTTGGATATGAGACAGACATAGCGACACTGCGTTCCCACAAAAAGGAGACTACCACCAAAGGTAAAGGAAAAGCGTTACATACTAATCACGCATGCGCTCTCTGTAGTAACTATGGGCACTATACCCATCATTTCCCAGAGATCCTGTGATATAGGGACACCTTACACGCCATCGAGTGATCCTATCAAGATGATCCCTACACCCATTCTGGCGGAGATGAACCTCGTGTCATCCCATACCTACAAGAGGAGAAATAGTCACCAGAAATACAACCATTTGTCCCTCCTCCCCCCAAGCCACCATACACCAGCCAGGGATAGGGGAACCTGCTTGCCTCATCCTCTTGAGTTATCAAGTGCATCGATTGTTGTAGACGGCTTGGTCAGGTATTTGACCTAAGGTCACCTAGGAACTAGTAATCTGTATTCGGGGAGATCCTAGACAGGGGGCAGTAACTGGAAATGCCCCCCATGATCTCAGTCTGGGGGCAACCCCAATTGAAATCAAAACTAGGAGCCAAGTAACAAATCCTAAGCAAACAAAGGCGATGCCACACATTCACACTCCCAAAAAAAAAAAAATCAACGCCAGTAGGTATGCCCTCTCTCATCTTCTTTTTTAAAGCTCATGACTTTCAATAATATTTGATAAAGAAGATACTTTAACTCGAGGTAGTTGTTTTTGTAGGAAAATTTTGCAAACCATCCACAACGTTATCTCCTGAAAGTTCCAGAGCAGGTATCATTCTACCCCCAGCATGATAGAGTACCAGAAAAAATTGCATATCCTAACACCATTTCTCCATCAGAAATAAACCATAGGGTCTGTTAGTGACCTATAAATATAGGATTCATAATTTTGACTTGACTAATGGTAATCTTGTAAATATGTACATACTTTGTCTTCTGCAAGTTGTATTCCCATATTTTGTAAAAAAATAAAAAAATCAAAAATCAAAAAAGAGGGTAAAAAGTCCTAAAAGAAAGATCAAAGGACTTAGAAAAAATAATATACCCCAAAAGAAAAAATATGAATAAAACATGAAAGTGTGCAAGTCTAAATGCCACTACTTTTACCTTTTGCAGTTGATTATGGCAGAGTGTCAATAAATGCCATAATCCATGATGAGTTAAACAGTCTAATCTTGACTTGTCATGTTTCAATTTCACTTGTTGTAGATAGAGAATAAAGAATTTTCTTACAGTTTAATCATGAAAATTTAGTAGTTAGGTAGAGAATAAGTGAATCCAACAGTTTAATCTGGATGCCTGGATGAAATAAGTGTAGAATTAGATAGTTTTATTGCTTTCAGAATGAATAAATGTTGTAAAGGTTGCTAGCTCAAATGCACCTAATCAAAATGGAAGAAAAAATGTTAGCAGTTAAATTGGGTAGGTAGAAGAAGTGAGAAGCATCATTGCAAATATTATTCACCAGTGCTGCAAATAACTAACTTCCCTTCCCCATAGCCATTTATCATTCTAAACTATTAGCCAGAAAGGCTCAAGGCATTTCCTTGACTTCTGTTGGGACCGGACTTAAGGCTCTATGGTTGATTAGTTGAAAGTGTTTAATGTCTATATTAGTCCCACAAATCACATCATTTTCCATTCATGCATTCATTTCCATGAAAAATCACAAGTAAAAACCTCATTTTTACTTAATGATGCTCTAATCCCCATTTGATTAATTTCCCACATTTCATGAAAGCATAAAACCCTCAAAATGACATTTTATCCTAAGTTGAAGTGATGAAGTTATTATATTGTAAAGTTGTCTTTAAAATTCACTTTTCTTAGTTATATTAATGTGTTTTGAGTATACATTTTCCCCATGTCATATTAACTCTAACTTATCTACTAATTCCTTAGAAAAATAACCTTCTCATACTAATATAACTCCCATTTTATTAAATAGCCCCAAAAACCCATTATTATAACTTTAGCCAAAGTTTATTATCCCCACATGTTTTAATAATACCCAAAATAAACCCCCTTTAGCTAAAAATAACTTTATTTAAATATCCCGCCCCCTTATGGTTATTAAGCCTATTTGGTTTAATTAACTATATAATAAAAATATAAAGAAAATCTTTAAACATAGTTCATATATGTTTAAAACAAAAAATGTGAATCTCGAAGTTTAATTTAAGCTAAACTTCGAAAACTCCTATACCATTGTTAACATCATTTTTTCCCTTTCCCAATTACCCTTAACCCAAGGGTAAGACCTTAACCTATCCTTTTTTCCTGATACATACCCCTTTACTAAAGTCCTAACCTTGGTTAAAATTTCATAAGCCCCTCCCCGTCCACTTTATTCAATGTATAAAGTCTGTTTACACACAAACCTTAACAAATACTTCCTCACCCTCGGGTTTAATATTAGCCTGCAGATCTTCCTAACCCATTAATCCTACGTTTTAGAATGAACGTAATAAAATCAATCCCCGAGCCCCATCCTTCCCTGTTGTGTTGAATAATATTCGTTTGAACGTCAACACCTTTTTAAATCCTACGGCCCAAATGTAATCCGATAAAGCCTTCCCCCATCCCCACCATTATCATCGGGTTGAACTACAACCATAGATATCCACTTACCATATCTACGGCTCACGTTAAAAGCCCCAGCCCCACTGCACTTACTCCGCAACTTTAAATTAAATCTCCACCGTTCGCATTGCGGAGTCAGATCCAATATCGCGTGACTAAAATGATTGACCAAAGTTTTGGAAAAATCGCGCGACAAAAGATGTTTTCATATACCGTCCAATGCTACATGTCCCTTTTTCATTCGATCGCATTCAAAAAGGTAAATATAGCTTACGGTCCCAATGCAACGCGAAAACCACCTGCTCTAAAAATAAAACCACACCCTCCATTAATCCTTCAATAAATGTAATGAATTGCGATTAGACTTAAGGTTTTGCCTTGGTTTTTTTCACTATTTTCATCATATTTCACGCATTCACCATAGAGAACCCTTGAATACAGTTTGCAGAGCCTTTTGACACCATTTTTGAGCCTTTTCTAAACCTTCTTGTCATTCTAAAAGCCATTTTCTTGCTGAAATTCATCCCCAAAGAATCTCAACACCTTCTGTCAGTCGAATTGCAACTAAATTAAAGACTGTTACAAAACTGCGACCTTCCTCGACAGCAATTATACCTATCAAAGGTATTTTTCATCAACCCGGCCTGCAAATTTCTCAATTTAGAAGAAAAATACACCAATTGAAGTGCCAGTACTGAAATAAGCCCAAATTATCCATCTGAGAATTCCCTAAACCTTCAAAATACAGAGGAAACCCCGTCAAATTTTTCCTGGAAATCGCTGTTTCAATTTTTAAGAGTTTTTGTCCATTCCAAAGCTACTTTCACTGATAAAATTAGCTTGAAAGCTTTTGAAAGTCATCCTCTATCCCTCTATGCTTTATAAACCTTTTCTGTCACCCTAAAACCCTGCCCAGAGTCCGATCTTTGCTTAAAAAGCCTTTCAATTGCCGCTTGTTTCTCAAAATAACTCAGAAAACTATATAATCTTGCTCTGTTCATTCAAAATGACCAAAAAACAAGTCACCCCAAAGTCTGGAGGTCCTAAATCTTAGAGAAATACCTCTAGCAAGTTGCCATAGCCTGAACCTTCCAAAATTAATAAGCCAACTCCTACCCTTACTGCTGAAACAACTGAAGTAGTCAGACCAGTTCAACCACCCATAAACAATGAAGAAAGTAGCTCATTGGTTGATGTGGATTATAGAATCTTTGATCCATCAGTAGAATTCAACTTTCTTAAAGCTCACAATTGGTGTTTTGAAAAGTTTGTGGAGAAGGTTAAAGATGATGTACCCATTTGGGATTCCAATTTTCCAAGGTATATAGTCCCTATCACTTATCAAGCTCCGGATTTCATCAGATTATGTCAGTTGCATTATCTTCCAAATCATAGGTGTATGGTTAATAAAGATAGGGAATTCTTGTTTTATATCAATGTTGATTCCATTAATGCCATGCTACAAATGAACCATGACCCCAGAAAAGTTTCTCTGTCAATTGAGGATATGACCCAGCTCTATTTGGATTTAGATTTTCCTACCAGATTCAATACTTTTCAGACCTTTTGGCCAACTCATGTTGATATCACCAAAGTAAATCCACCCTATGATACCTTTTATTTCCCTGAAGGTACAAAAAAGATTATCTCTATGCTATCATTTATTCTGGGATATGATAATGATGAATTTACTGATGTTTCCATTTTGGGTTTCCTTTCTACATTGTCTCTTGGCCAGCCTTGATCAATAATCTTTAATTTTTCTAAGCTCATTGCAGAAAAAATGCACTATCAATTGAAAAAATTACCAGAGGGGGTATTTAGATATAAATCATATCTATTACATCTTTTCTTATACTATCAGGCAGAAAAATTCCCTATTGATTTACAGAAAGTGGATGTAGAAGGGAGATTACTTTCAGTAGTGTTCTGGACATCTCTTTTAAGGAAAGATAGTGGTGAATACACATATACATATTTCAATTATTTTTTCATAATACCAGCTATGAAATTATTGAATAAGGCAGAAACTCCAAGAATAAATGAAGAAACCAAAAGGATTTTACAGTTGTCTGAGAACTGTAAAGTAGGGGATTGGTATTTATATAAGAAACATACAAAGATAAGAGTATATGGTGCACTCTTGGCTCCATACAAATTACCAAAAATTTTTACTACTAGAATATTTTCCTTGGAATACTTAAGACAGATATTAAATGCAGACGCAGTAAATTTCATGGCTTCCAAGAAGAAAACCCAATTCAAACTCAAGAATCAGATTGGTCCATTTATAGTTAACAATAGGGAAGCTATGAAAGAGATAACTATCAAATTAAAAGAGTACAAGTTCCAAGAAAGCTTCATGTGGAATTATGACCCTCAGGGTATTTTGAGCACTATCAAGGTAAAGTGCAAGTTGACTCCTTTCCTACATGAGTCAAAGCCACAAATTGAGAAATTTTCCAATCAGATTGAATGGGAGCCAAATACTTTGATTGATGATGATGCACAGGGAATGCAGAATTTTGATACACAGGGAACACATGTGAATAATGCACAGGTGACTACAATTGATAAAGAACCCGATGTATTTCACAAAAGAAGCAGAGAAGAGGTCAACTATACTACAGAAACGATTACAAACAAGAAATTTAAAACCCCTTATAGCAATATAACCAAATTGACTACTGAAGAGAAGGATAAAGCAATAGAAATTGAGGATAATAATCGTTAGGAAACTGATGATGAGGCAACAGTGATAGTAAATGAAAAACTCAGAGAACTTCAAAAGATCCAAATTGAAACACAAGATAAACATATAGTGATGGTTTAAAAACTAACTGATGTAGAAATTCCTTCTTCCCCAAAGGCAACTCATAACAGAGATTCAGACATTCAAATAAAATTTAGGCAAATTAGGGAAAGGAATGAAGAAATAAAAAATGAATTCTATTCCAAATTTCTCAAAGAGAAACCAGGAAATAAGGATAGACTTCTCACTGCATTTGACTATTCTTCCAAAAAAATGATAATGTCATTCTTGAAGCCTATAGTGGCTGATCCCAAGACAGTTGAAGGTTATTCAAAGACGGATTTGGAGGTAGATGCTGAGGTAATTCATGAACTTAATCAAATTGAGTTCCATAGAAGCAATACAGAAATGTTATATTCAAAAATAGTCAACAGAACAATGAGTGCTAGCATGCTACAGAAAACTGTGACAAATCTGCAAACACAAATGAAACTGGAAAAATCATCTTTGCATGCCAAAGAATTGAGAATCAAATCTTTAGAGGATTTGATAATTGAAGTTGGAGCAGATCTAGCTAATGTTGAAATTGCAAAGGCTTTGATAAAATAGAAAAATGAAGATATTGTTTCCCTAAGAAGGCAACTCAAATTACCTCAGAGTGAACATCCCCAGGTAAAAGAGATCCTTCAGCAAAAGACAGAAAATGATGAATTAAGTCAGCTAGTTTTAAAGATTATTGCTCAACTTAAAGAAATGGAAAACCAGACTGAAGCTTTAGTGAAGGAAAATGAAGCTTTGAAAAAGGATAAGGAAGTCATTCCCACAGTAATTCCATTAGTGACTACTGTTGTACCATCCACCCTAGCAGAACATCTAGCACCTAAAGGAAAATTGACAACTGCAGTGTCAATTTCATCAAAAGATCTTTCTACTGCTACATCTTCTAACACACAGGTACAAACAGGGACAGAAACAGGAACCACTGATTTAGTAAAAGCCCTGGAGGAAATGACTTTGAAGAATGATGAGATTAAAAATTTGAAAAAAGAAAATCAAAACTTGGAATCTTCCTATAAATATGCTGTGATAACTTCCAAGGGTCATGAGCAAAGAGTCAAATCTTTAGAAGAAAGAGTGATAATCCTCCAAAAGAAAGTGAATCTCACTGATCAAGTTTCCTACATTAAAAATTATTTATGGACCAATATCATTGAAGGCATTCACTCATAATGGCCTTCTATTCAGATCATTTATGAGAAGAAAGATTTTCTACAGGCTGCAATTACATAAATTGATAAAACAAAGAAAGAACTTGAAAATAATCCACCACAAGCAGTCCAAATCATAGCATTTTTGAACAGCAAGAACAGCGAAGAATTAAAAGAGTTAAAAATTTCTGACAGAACAGAGGCCATCTTGCAAATCAAAAAAGTCCTCACCAAAAGAAACATTATGAATAATTTGGAAGAAAAGTGTGATATTATGAACATATCAATTGCTAAATTCAAGACCAAATATGACCTGCTGCAAAAATCAGAACTTCCAGATATCCATGGATTTAATGAGAAATTAATGGTGCAAAAAGACTATGACCAAAAAATCAGAGCTTATGCTAATGAGTAGGTGAATAAACCTTTACCACAAGGATCTCCAAGTGGTAAAGTAGTTTTGGAATATTTTGAGAATTATTTTTTCTGCAGAATGAAATCAAGCATATATTCATTGTAAAACCAAACTTTTCAAAATATACTGAAGCAGATGAAAGTTATAGAAAGCTGAAGAATATGAAGATTCCTACTGCTGAGCAGTGGCAAGAATTCACAGATATGATGTGAATTTGGCAAACCGGTGCAGAAAATTACACATGAAAGAAAAACTTTACTGTTACCTCAAGATGAAAAATCAGTGGTTAAAGTGTATCAGTGGCCAAAGTGTATCAGTGAAAACAAAAGTTACTGTTGATTATTTTTAATTTACAGCAGTAAACATTGAAGAATCAGAGTAAAAGAGTATCAGAGCAGAATTTGAAAGAGGAGAAGTATACTCAAGTCATCTTCCACAATATATTGTCCCAAGTGCTAGCAATACCTCCAGCAAGACAAACAATTAGTTTGATTAGATAAAATGTTCTATTTTTCTTGTAAAAGAGGACATCTTGCCCATCTGTTTTGCAGCTGTCCCTCTTCTTAGTTAATAATTCCTATTTTCTCTTGAGATATTCTCTCAAAATTTTGAGATATTTTGTAAACAATTTACTTGTATAAATGCTTCATTCTTCGAAGTATTTTAGTGTGGAATAAAATTATCAAGACTACTATAGACTTTTTTGTTGAAAACATTGGGATTTTATGTGAGTTAAGTTGAAGCAACAGGCTGGAAACTGAAGCAAATAGACATCATAAGTAATGATCCTCGTGTTGATCATATGAGTATTGTATCTTCTAGTTTTCACTTTTTATTTCTTTAAGTTTCATTCACACATCTTATGTTATTTTCCATCTTAAATGAATAACTAGGAAACGTATTACAGAATCAGTGTAAAAATCTCTCTGTTCTTACTAGTTTTCATATTTATGTTTTCTACTGATTTTCAGATTTTAGAATTCTTAATTTCTCTTTAGTCTCGTTTGACCTCAATTTCCCTCTTCATTTTCTATGATCTAAGGATTCTTAACTGCCCTTAATCCAGATCATACCACTTCATCAAAATAGCCTTTTCAAACCCTCTGAAGATCATCTATCTTGCCCTTAGTATATTTTTTCATTTGACCTTATTTTTCTAGTCTTGTTTGCTACAAATTTGACCCCATTGCCCAATGCTTAGGTATATCTTTCTATGGTTTCACTTGTCGTCCTTTATTCCCACCAACATTCAAAAAATCAAACCAAATTGTCCACTCATAGCTAGCCTAAAACCCATTACAAAACAAAGCTAAATCTTGAGGAGAGATCCCTCTCCGGAATTTAGGAAGGCTAGATCCTAAATTTCAAAAGAGGTTCTTGGTTACCCCTGGTTTTCTTTAACTATAAACCAAAATCCCACGACCTAAGAATTACTAAGGTGATAACATACTGGTGACAATACTGGGGAACTAACCACTCTCCAGTTTTAAGTTTAATCTTGAAGGAATATTTTTAAACGTATATTTTCTACTTTAAGATTAAGTTTAAAGGTTGTGGGTATTTATACAATAATCAGTATGGCTCCAAAGAAAGTCTATTATACTAGATCCAACCCTGATCCCAACCCTGCAGATATAGTAGACAATCCAGACCAGATAGGAAAAATGAAAAACAAATTGTTAGTTCAGAAACTGAAGTACCCCTGAAAAGAGCTGATTTTTTACCCAAAGAATTAGTAATCTTATCAGATATTGAATTTGATTTGAAGTTTGAAAAAACTTTATTTAGAATCAAGTCTGAAACTGATTTAAAGGAAATTGTTTTAGATCTTGTTTTTACTTCTTTTGTGAATGAGAAACTGAAATTTATTTCAGCACCTATTAAATCAGACAAAACTGAAAGTCAAAGTCCAGTAAAAAGGGTAAGTGTCACAAAAGTTAAAGACATTGATGAAGCTATAAAGTTAGCCAATTTTTTGTCTCAATTTAAACCTCCACTTTCTCAATTATACACCACCATATTCCCAGCATCAGATTCTACTCTGTATACTGCCACATCATTTACAGATTCCACTATCAGTTCACCCCTGGAGCATGTTAGTCCTAAGTTGCCTTTCTAGCCTAGGATCATATATTCATCATATCCTCAATCCACCGCTAGTTCATCCACAAAACCATTCATCCCTGAGCTACCCTTGCAGCCTATAGTATTATTTCCATCATTCACTAAATCCATAACCACCACCACCTTAAGCACTAACCATACCACTTCTTTTTCATCTCCTTTTCCAAGCTCTTCAAGTTCAGCCTTCAGCACATCTACTATTGTAACCAGCACTATCCCTGCCACTACTACTGTACTTCCCAGTTTAGCAAAAATCCAAGCCATGGTAGCCATATATGCTCCCTTAGTCTTACCTCAAAATCTCCATGACATGCCCCAAAATTACCAAAAGGACATCCCATTGTTTGATAATTTTTCACAAATTACTGCACAGCAACATATCACTAGAATGAATGATATTTGGGAAATTTATGAGATAGATGAGTTTGATTTCAGAATGAGGTTATTTGCACAAAGCTTAACTGGAGAAGTAAAAACATGGTTTATAAATTTAGATGTTGGTACTATAGCAGACTTAGCTGCATTCCATAGAGATTTCCTAAATAAATGGGAAAAGAATAAAAATACCCTACAAATATTATCTGAGTTTGATGCTGTTAAGAGAGCCCCCAATGAGTCCGTCCAAGATTTTTGCACTAGATACAACAATATTTACAATTCTATCCTGCAGACCTTAAGCCTACTCCATATTCCATGCTGCTCAAATTCCCTGATTGTTTTGATGTAGACATGGCCTATCAACTTAGATAAAGGGATGCAGACACCCTAAAACAAATTCAACTAAATGTTGTTGGAGTTGAAATGAATATCCTTGCCAAAAAAGCTAGAATGAGAAACGAGAGGAGGGTTACTATCAAAGAAGAAGCTTCAAAATTAGATGGTAAATTTGATTTTATTAACAAAACATTAGAAAAAGTAGTTGAGAGACTAGACCACATTGAAAGAAAACCACACTGGGAGAATCAATCCCAAATCAAGAATCCCAACTACAAGAAAAACAACAACCCTAGGAAAGGTAAAGAACCCTCCCTAGATCAGAACATAAGACCCCCATTCCAAGAAAAATTTGCATAGAGTTCACAAAACAATGTTGAGGATGAGGAACACATCAACATAGTTATGGGGATAGATGAAAACAATACAATTTTCCTCACTCAGGATGACCAGGAACTCTTTGAGCTACAATAGTTCAAAGTGGAATCTGGTGAATCCTTCGACTATAAGCAAGGTTATGACTTCGCAATAAATGAAATTCATAGCCAATATAACCTTAGGAGCAAGAAAACCAATGAGCCTACTACAAAAAGCAATGCTCCAACCCAACAAAGCCAAAACAAAAAAAATATTGAGGCTCCCAAAAAAATTTTTTGTAGATTCTTCCCAGAGAAAATAAAAAAAATTCAAACCCACCCAGTCCTAAAAAACAACATAGTCCAAAGATTGTAGATATCACTAATGAGGTGGCTCAATCCTCTAAAGATGCCCAAAAGGCTAATACCACAAAGACCACCAATTCAGCAACAATCAATGATCCAAAAAAGAACCCAGCTGACTCAAAATAATCAAATCCTAAATCTTCTACTAAGAATTCCAAAACTGATAAAGCATCTTCTAACACTCAAACTATTCCTGAAAAAACAATCGAATATAGCAGAAATTAGGAAACTCAAACAGAAGACAAAAGAAAATCTCAAGCCAAAGGTAAAACTATTGAAACACAAGAAAAATCATCCCAAACCACAGTTCCAAAAGATGAAATAATTCAAGCTATCAAATCTCAGTCAACATTTAACATGCAATATGAAATATCCAAGTTAAATATAGTTGTTCCCTTAGTTGAATTGGCTAAAAATGACTTTTATAGTTCTATTATTACTGAAACGTTGAATGTAAATGAAAATGAGGAATACAATTAATATGAGTGAGGATAGACCGGAATTAATCTTTGGTCGAAATGCAGATGGTAAGCATTCAGATGGGTCAGTACCTCCATTTTATTTAAGTCTTACTGTACATGATCAAATATTACACAAGGTTATGCTAGATACTGGAGCTTCCCATAACTTAATGCCCAGAGTAATAATGGAAACCTTGAATCTAGACATAACCCGGCCATATAAAGATCTGTTTTCATTTGATTCATCCAAAGTCCAATGCATAGGATTGATTAAAGATCCGTGTGTAAACTTAGTCCAATATCCTGGTAAAAGCATGATCATGGATGTTGTGGTAGTTGATATCCCGCCAAAGTATGGCATTCTTCTTTCTCGCTCATGGGGAGCAAAGTTGCAGGATCTCTACAACTTGACATGAGTTATGCCACTATCTCGGTATTTGGACAGCCCAAAAAGCTTTACAGAGAAACCTTAAAGAAGTTTATGATTAGCAATGTTGACAGACCTACCAATTACCCAATCTATTCAACATCTATTGATCTTGATTCCTTTATTCTCTGTAATTCTTATCACACTACAAGAAAAAAGCACATTGGTGAGGGTCATGCTTGTGACGAACCTTTAAGGTCCGTCACCAATATCACATATGGTGACGGTCCTTAAAAAACCGTCACTGTAAGTGTATATAGTGATGGTCCTTTATGGTCTGTCACCAAAGACATTTTCAATGACACTTTTGGTGAGGGTCATTAAAGGCCCATCACTAATTCTCTCTTTGGTGACACTTCTAGTGACGAACTTTTAATGACCCTCACCAATGCTCTTTTTGTTACTTTTGGTGATGGTCAAAAAATTTCCATCATCATTCATCATTAAAAAACCGTCACTGTAAGTGTATATAGTGATGGTCCTTTATGGTCCGTCACTAAAGACATTTTCAATGACACTTTTGGTTAGGGTTGTTAAAGGCCCATCACTAATTCTCTCTTTGGTGACACTTCTAGTGACGAACTATTAATGACCGTCACCAATGCTCTTTTTGTTACTTTTGGTGACGGTCAAAAAATGTCCGTCATCATTGATCATTCCAATGAGTTTTTGATGATGCTATGTTCCTGTTAATATATTTTTTGTCAAAAGATAATGATTTAATACCATTATTGTGGAGTATTTTTTATAATATGTCCAAGGCCATAGTGGTTAGGGTCAGTCAATTTTTTAAGAAGTAATTAGTGTGTATCATTTCCCTCAAGTAATGACTAGTCGAATAGAGATTTCCTATGAGTCAGCACATGATTCATATCTATTAAGTTTATTATCTAGCAAATTCCTTTTAGATAAAGTTCCACTATTGTGTGTAGGAAATATATTATTTAATACATAATCAAGCTCTGAAAATTCATTAATGAGAAAGACCTAACAATCCTCAACAATCTGGGCACACCTTAAATTAATGCTTTGGCACACACTGACATTTCTTAGCACCCCACATGTCTTGGAACATATTTTTACCTAGAACATCTTGTGATGACACTGACACTCAAGCACATGGTGGCATGTGCTAGCACAACATGGAACTTTCCTAGCATGTGTTGGCATGTTGCATATAGTCACTAGCATGCCCTGGAACACCTTGATTGACTGCATTGGCATACATTAGCACTTGGCACACAATGCCACTTGGCATGTATTGGTACCTATTATTAGTGTGCCTAGCATGCCCCTTTTCAAAAAGATAAAGTCCTGACTTATTAACCCTCTTATTGGTTCTTCCTTTTGTTGCCTTGACACATATTGACATATGCTGGCGCCCTGCGCCACAGCCTTAGCACCTAGCATGTATTGGCATATCTTGGCACTATTAATTGGCACATGATATAATTAGCACACCCTGGAACTCCCAAGCACACTATGGGAATTCTTGACATGCCTTGATATTCCCTAGCATGCCTTACCAATGCTTAGCATACCTTGCCACTCCCTCCTTGGCATGAAAACTAACACTCATTAACACTAGTCTCTGGCAGTACACGTTCCTCATATTCATTAACTTCCATGAATTTTTACCTAGTGCTCCCTCAATGTTTTTTCCTAGTACTCCTTAACACTAATCAACATGCATTATCACTCTCTAGCACACCTTAGCACTCTTTAACATTCCCTTCCACTTCATAAGATGCATAACACTAGTCCATGACACATATTGGCACTTGGAACGTGTTGCCACTTGGAAAGTCTTAGCATGTATGGAATACATTGAGATGTCTTGGTATGATTTGGCATGGTTTAATATTAAATTTATTTGTGATGATCAATTGTTGGAAAGTAGATGAGAAGCAACAAAGGAATACTTGGCACTTAGAATGCACTAAGACTTTGCACTTGGCACCTATTTTTTTTTAGTGTTGGTGTGCCTAGCATGCCCCTCTTGGAAAAGGTAAATTGATGACTTATTAACCCTCTTATGTGTTCATTTCCTTGTAGTTTAAATTTTTTCTCCCTTTTGTTGTTTTGACAGTCCCTGACACGCATTGACACACCCTTGCACATCTTGGCATGCCTTATCACTGGGCACATCTTAGCATGTTTGACATGTATTCCCACTATCTGGAACATCAAGGGGGTGAAGAGAGATGTAGTCCTAAAGTAGGTCGAGTACGAGGGCCAAGTAAGGGTTGCCAAAGGGAGGTCATGATCATCTTCCAAGAGCAAGATCATCATGTGAGGGTTCAGAATAATGTTGCATACCTTAATGGTTGGTTTGCGCTAGGAAGTAGGATGGCATAGTATTGGTTCTCTTCTGGCAGATCGAGCTTAAGAGAGGTTTCTCATGAGAACCTGGGCATGTGATTTCAATGGTGTCTTTGTGTGAAGGCCTCATCAAATTATGAAATGTTGAAATTTGCAACAAGAAATAGTGAGATTGGAAAACAGAAAGGACAAAAAAAAATGCACCCACACTGGTGAGGAATTTTGATGCACCAAGAGTGAGGAATGTGGGGCATCTAATTTATTTTTCCCTTAAATAAATTGGACAATAAATTGTAATTTCATCTCATGACAACTTGTGTCAGTTAATTAAGTCATGATGACCGAGTTAACAATAAAGGAAGACTGATTTTCCTAATTAATAAGGAGTTAATTCCCTAGGAATTGCATGAGAAAGGCAGGCTGAAGTAAGGATGAGAATTGGCTAAGTACTAGACCGAGTTTGCCTAGATCAACGAGAGACAATTGACAGAGTGCTGGAGAATCTCATGAGAAATTAAGCATTGTATTGTTTGATGATTCCTTGACTTAATACACAATAGAGATAGAGGGGTTTTGAGCAGTTTATTTCCCCAAATAAATCATGTTGTTGTGCGATTGATAATTTATTTCTCTTACTTATATGTGATTGTGCGATCGTGTTTTGTTTCTGCAAATTGTAGGAAGGATTCAGTATCTTGTTTTAGTAGATTACAAGATCTGATTGAATCTCGTTGGTTATATTTTCTACATGTTATCAAAGCAGAAATTTTTTGGGCAACGCTTTTGCAGAGAATATCTGAAGGTTTTGGTGTACAATTAAAAAAAAAATAATAATAATATTTGGATTCCTTGCGAAAATCTACCCAAATAGGAAAAAAAAATCAGCCGAATCGGAGCTCGGATGAGGGAGATATCATCAATTTAAAATCAAATCTTTTTTAGAAACTTTTTGTAACATCGGGACAATTACACTGTGTGCGAGTCAAGAAACTATATGCACTTGAGGTACCAGATGCATGCAAAGCTTTGAGGAGAAAGGCATAAGTTAGAGACTTGGTGGTTTAGAGGGATCATAAATTACCTCTCAACATGCATCCTCATGAGAAGCAGTCTCATACGGTTGTGAAGTAGCTACCACATTTGGAGAAGCAGAGAGAAGACCGAGTGGAAGTTTCCACTCAAGCAGAGACCTCCATGAGGGGGAAATTTTGAGCCAGATGGGAAGAGGGAGCAGCCATACCTTGAGGTGTAAGGTGGGGTGATGTGTTGACATAATCCCAAGATAAGAAATTTGGGTAAGGTCCATTGAGATGGCGTGTCTCATGGATCAAATCGGGCTACGAGGAGCCCATAGTACAACAATAGTAGGAAGGATCAGTTATATTGATGTAATCAGATGTTAGCAAGACAAAAATCAGAGTGACAGATGTCAAATATTGGAGCACAAATCAGAGTTAGCAACAATTCAAAGGGCAAGGATGCATATGTCAGCAACAACACAGAGAATCTAGTACTACACAGGTGCAGTAGCTAGTAGCAATCAGAAGACTTTGATGACAGATGCATTATACTAATTCAGTTGTTCGGAGGCTATTCAGTTTCAGGATTTGCAGGTGCAAACAACACTAGAGAAGTGTAGCATGCAGAACATTCCAAAGGTACCGGATGGGGATAGATTGAATTCCTTTCTTGTTGAGAGGGAGTGTTGAAATTTGCAACGAGAAACAGTGAAATTGGCAACTAGAAAGGACAAAAAAAAATGCACCCACACTGGTGAGGAATTTTGATGTACCAGGAGTGAGGAATGTGAGGTGTCTAATTTATTTTTCCCTTAAATAAATTGGACAATAAATTTTAATTTCATCTCATAACAACTTGTGTCAGTTAACTAAGTCATGATGTTTGAGTTAGCTCAAGAAATTCGATTTAAGGTGATCGAGGTGGATATTGGTGGCCACCCGCCTATTCCACTTGGGCCCTCACCATTGTCTCTTTCAGTTTTTCAGTTTCCTTAATTATAGCACAATTTACTATTTTTGTCAATTTTTTGGGCCTTGAACTTCCAGAGCCGTTTTGAGGCCCCAAACGACGTTTTTTGGGCATGAAAGTTTTGTCGATTTCATAGAAATCACATTAGTGGTTGTAGTCCTCGGAGAGATATTTCTAACGAGGTATCATGTGCGTCAAACGAAGATAGTATGACCAAGTTACGACCCCGGGAAGTTGGCTGCCCAGCTAACCCCAACAAGGCCCATAAACTCTTGGTGTTACATCTCCTCGAGTTAGGGTTTTGGTTGTTTAGGGTTTTATCTTATTTTAAATAATAAAAAGACCCTTGATCCTTATTATAACACAGTTCAGAGGAACATAACTATCAGTTGTATTTATAGAAAATTTCCCATGTGCAATTATAAAGTCATTGGGATGCCATGATGGATTGTGCAATCAAGGAAGGTTGATTTTCCTAATTAATATGGAGATAATTCTATAGGAATTGCGTGAGCAAGGCAGGCTGAAAGAAGGTTGAGAATTGGCTAAGTACTAGATCTATTTTGCCTAGATCGGCAGGAGACAATTGGCAGAGTGCTGGAGAATCTCAAGAGATATTAAGCATTGTATTGTTTCATGATTCCTTGACTTAATAAAAAATAGAGATAGAGGGTTTTGAGGAATTGCTTCCCCAGATGCATCTTGTGTTGTGCGATTGATAACTTGTTTCTCTTACTTATATGTGATTGTGTGATCGTGTTTTGTTTCCACAAAGGAAGGATTCAGTATCTTGTTTTAGTAAATTACAAGATCAGATTGAATCCCGTTGGTTAGATTTTCTACACGAAATAGAAGAGAGGGTTGAAACCATCTTGCCTTGTGGTGGTTAGTAGGCCGCAAGGTCTATGATAAAGACCAAAATAAATGGAGGAGGGCTTGCACTGTAATTTAGAGCCATAACAGAAGTTGATGTAGGCATAATATTGACTGAGTTAACCCTAGTTTGGGGTTCGACATTGAGATCTGAAGTTCATGTCAAGATTCAGTCAAAGAAATTCCCAGAATCTATGGATCCATATGAGCTAGGTCAAGTCTCTTATGGAGGAAAGAGTCATGTTTTTCCTATGTGTGGATAGGGTTTGTTCTACAACAATTAGAAGTTCATAAGTATAATGCCCTAGTTAGGACAATTTCCTAGCATGTTTAGTTCATAAGGTATGCCCTTAAGACTGTGACAAATTTGCGTAGAAGAAGATGGCTTGTGACCCTTAGAGCGAGGTTTATTTCTGCAATAAAGACCGCAGATTTGGAAGATGGTTTGCAAATTTAGTATGTGTGGAGACAACAGATACAAAGGAGGGTGGAACCTAAGCAGAAGATTGAGAATGCAGAAGAAATGTGCCATATGAAGAATGGATTGACCTGTAGAGGAGTTTATTTTGGTGGAATTTCCATAGATTTTTAGACAAATATCTGAAGAAACCTATAAAAAATTAATAAATGGACTGTTAGTGGTTGATTTGTGACCCTAGTTCAGTCATCTACAGATTGTTAGAAGTATGATAAGAGGAGTAGTTCATATTTGTTCATAGGTTGGACAACAAAGATCAAATTGTTGATACACAAGAACAATGATCTTGAGAGGACTCAAACCATTGTTAGGTGGTAGATTTGAAGAGCCCTAGATGAAGACAATATTGTGGGCTCTAGATCAGTAAAAATAACTGATTGTAGTTGGGTAGATTGATGGTAGTCCAAGTACAGTTGGAGGGTTGTTAGGTTACTGTCAAAGAATAGCCTTGACCCTTGATCTGGTGAAGGACAAAAAAATTGGTAGAAGGGCAGGTGTATAGGGCCTAAGGATGTGCAGACTTTGAAGGACTAAAGTAACAGTCAAGTGGGCCAACCAACTAGCCCTAGTTCACTATATTGTAGAGGATTGATTCAGTGAGAAGAAGGACAACCTCCATAGCCCTTGACTTCTCATCTTGGAGCTGTAGTGTGGAAAAAGTGGGAATAACAAAGATTTTTTCACAAATGGAATTATGAACAACTTGTTACCACTCAAACTAGTAGTGGACCTAAAAGGGGTTCCTAAGAGGGCAACTTCTAGGACAAGGGAAACGATGGCGGCTTAGCCCATTATCACCACAGCTAAGGCTCCTTGCTCTTCACAGAATTTCACTGATGGGTGGAGTCCTGGTAGTTTAGAAAGTCACTTGTAGAGTATGGGTCAATGAATAGGTGGGAAGTGACCCTCGAAACCATTTCCCTAAGATAAAATAGAGAGTGGGACTTGCTTTCCTTTTAAGCAAGGGAATTTATCTTCTAGGGAGAGAGGAGGGGGATTGAAGGGTTGAGGGAGAAGAATAAGACTTATGAAGGAAGTTCTCAATCCCTAAAATCCTTTGGGAACTTGGATTCCCAAATGGTCCTTGATGAAAGGGCTTTGACACCAAATGGGACCACACGAGGCTAAGTGGACCCAGCCCAGGTTTGAGGATGGAATTTATCAATAAATGATGTTCCTATCCTAGACAAGGTGATGGAAAAGGATCAGACAATAGTTTTTACTTCGATAGGTCAAATTGATCCTACTAGGTTCTATCCTTGGGAACACCTAGGCAAAACTTGATCCTAGAGCTAGGGCTTGCTGTACCCGGAGATTCCACCATCGGAATTAGCCCAAGTTTTGAGGAGAGTGAGGGAACCCAACAACTCAACTGCCTCTAGGAGATAGAAGTTTTCCTCTAGCTATATTCCTAGGAAATTGTTGCCCTAGGTGACCTAATGGGGCTAGACCTAGGGAATGTGAAAATTTATTAATCTAAGAAACCCTACTGCAGTATCTTGATTTACTTATCCTACTTGAATTAAGTTACAAGTTTATTTCTGAAATATTCAATAAATTAGAGAAGTAAATAGTAAATACAACTAGCAACCTACACATATAGATCAAATATTGAATAACATGCTCATAGACAAAGTGACACACGGATTTTCTGGACAACTGTCCCTGGAAAAAACCCAATGCGGGAAAACCGGTGCTGCTAGCTCTGGAGGGTTTTCATTATTATGCAGAATCTAAGTACAACAATCCTGGGCACCAAAATTGGTTCACCCAACAAAGAAATAAAAACGGCAGTAATACGCTGCTTTGAATCCCTCTACGTCAGCCTAACTGGCCTGCGTCGGCCCCTGCGCTGCTCAGTAAGGGCCTGTGTCACACCTGAAGGGCGTACATTGCCCCTGCGCTGCCCTCACTGGGCTTGTGTTAGCCCTACGTAGCTCTTGTTGCCTCTGCGCTGACCCCACTGGGCTCTGGCTGGACTGCGTGGCTCCTGCTGCCCCTGGTGCTCTGGCTGGCTGGAATGCTTAAGCAGAAAAAACATAGGTAAGAAATAAGGCATTGGCCAAAGGTAACGCATAAAATTCAGAAAAATTGAAGAAATGAAATGAAAATAGATCAATGTCCACAAATAACTGAAATAGCTCAATGGGACTAGAGAGTAAAAGCCTTGAAAACAGCAATAAGTGCTTATAGCATCAGCTAAGAGAACAGAGGAGACTATTTCATGAGGTTAAAATGTTGTATAATTGTTGGCACAGGAAAAATGCAGTATTGTTAGAGTAAATCTCTGCAGGTACCATTAGTTGGTGATCATCGACAATCATTTCATTTCATCAAATACCCTAATGAATGGGCCTTACAAGCTATTTGCGTAGACAAACCCCACAAAAGTTGTGTGATGAAAAAATATTCACACTATATTGAAGAAAACACCTACCAAATAAGGATGACATTTCAAATGGGGCAAGAAACAATAGAGAGATAGACATCAAAAAAGTTAAAATGCTAGGGCAACAAGAAAGCAACTAGGTAGCATGGTAGAAAGCACAACAAAGAAAATTACAAAAATGGAAAACCCTACAAATTAGCACCCATCCAAACATCACCACAATTTTTTCTTTAAATCTAAATCTCCAAATTCATCAAACTATATCTTGTATTCAAACCTGATCCTCTCTGTTAGCCATTCTGAAGATAAGGCTGAGAACATACTACATAACCATCACCTACATGTAGTGATCTTATTCTGTGACCAGACAACCTACTTTTGTGAAGACACGGAAAGGTAAACACTCTCTGCCAAGATTTTCCATACAGCCTAGGTTGAGCAACCACATATACATCATCAGTTTTTTCTCTTCAGATTTGTAACTTAGAAGAGCTTTGTCTGACCACCTCTGGGTTGCTCCCAGAGTCACCCAGGCAAGCCCTCTCAGCATCATCCTCTTTCTGTAGTACCTAATTAGTAATTTAATTAACCATAATAGTTTCTTGATCATGCAGGTATTTCAAATATATTGCCAATAAGCATAAAGCTATCATGTTAAAAAATCAGGTCAAAAGACTTTAGACTATGATGCAAAAAATACAAAGAAACCTCACCAACACTCAAAGGACAAACAAAGTCAAACCTCTACAAAGTATAAATAGATATCTGATAAACTTCATTCCACCACAAAAATGTGCTTAACTAAATAAAATTCTAATTATTGTGCTTTCAAGACAAAGCTTTCAAGGGCAGTGATGTTATAAACATACCCCTACACCTCGTGAACAATCAATGTGTATAAGTAGACCATCATAAGGCTCATTTTAAACATCATTATTATCATTTTATAAATCATTTTTATCAAATCAACAAGAAGCAAGCAACAATTGCATTCAGTTCCACTGAAGCAAAGTATATGGCAGTTTCATATACTTATTATGAAGCTATCTAGATTTGCAACTTGATTGTAGAGTCAACCAATCAATTGTTGAAGCACAATATTGTCTCTTGTGAGAATCAAAGTTACATCAAGCTCTATGAAAATCCAATGTGTCATGACCATTTCAAACACATTGATATTCAATACAATTTCCCAAGATTCCAAGTTCATTAGGGAGTTAGTAGTGTTGGACCACATTTTGACAAAGTTGCATATGGTTAATAGTTTGACAAAGCTCCTAACAAAGGGGAAGTTTGACAAGTTGGGGGAGAATCTTGGGTTATTGGGAAAAAAAAAAAATTCTCTAGAGTGTTAGATTACCTAGTTGGTTCGAGTTGGTCTCACCTTAGCCTTGAGAAGTTGAGCAGCACCAGGATTGCAGAGCTAGATTTTGGTACACCAGTTAGAAAGATTATTAAATACAGCTAGATGCTTATAATGACACCTTCGAGGATAGACAAATTAGTTATTGGGTCACACCCACCAACTATGGCACACTAGTTGAGGAGATTAACACCATCATCTCAGGTGCATTCATGAGTGCACACTTATGGAATGAGGCACCTTCAGGAGAGGAGTTATATCTACTATGATAATGCACTACTCTAAAAGAAAAGCCTTACATACAAGGCAAAGTTATGAGGGAGTTTCTCATGCTCAAGGGAGATGCACCACTAACACTATCATTAGCCTATTTTCTAACAACACCTTCTCTTAACTTATAAATGAAAAGGATGGGCACACTAGTTAGACATTTTTAGAAATAGATAATAAGAGTGAGTATTGTTAGCTTGTAGGTTGTAGTAGGATGTTTTGTGAGATGACAACTTGTTGTGACATTCTTCTATTTGAGTAATAAAGACTTCTATGCAATTGTTGTTGGAGCCTACTCTTTTTATCTTGAATGCTCAGATTGCAGATTTGTGTAGAGTGGGCCTAATATATTTGTTGTTTTAATCCACTGTACATGTTGTGTTTGCACTCTTGAATTTACATCCTTCAATTTTTGCTCGTACAAATCTGAAATTTTGATAGGCAGATACTAGAGTTCAGTCCTGCTGTTAGGATTTTTTAATTCTATGAGGGTATTCTCTTGTTTTCAATAGTATTTGCATATTTCTGCATCACAACTCATCTCTTCCATTTCATTCTACTATAATACAAAAATAATTTCTAGTATAGTTTAGTTTATATCTGCTTTTTACTTAATTGATATTTTATTTTATTTTATAGGAGTAGTACTTAGCAATCTCAATTCACACTCCCTTTGTATTCACACTGTTGTATATGTGTGGTCGTTGGACATTATCTCATCTTTATATTATCTTTGAGTGCAGACTTGTGTATCACAATTCACATGTTAGAATTGACAATCATGAATCAACATGTTGCATTTTTGTGTTGTATGACCTTAAGTTGTTGTTTCTAGTTAGTCTTGCAGCAAGTGTCTTCATAGACAACCCCGCAACCATAATTCTGGCTAAGGAAAATAAACTTGTTGTGTCCAATGGCTGAAAAGCATGACAAATTAGATCTCAAAGATGAAGATAGTTCAATACAGAGGATGTGATTGAAATTCTCCAAAACAATACTTGTAGCCAAGTATTATATCATTTTCAGGGAAAGCCAATAAACTCAATACAATTTTCTAGGGAAAAAATAATGTAGAATCCAACCCACATGGCCTTGGCAATTTTATCTATTTTTTTTGCTTGATTGTTCCTGACACACATTGTCACACCCTTGCACATCTTGGCATGCCTTAACACTTGGAACATCTTAGCATGTTTGACATGCCTTCACACTATTTTTCACACATTAGCATTCCCAAGCACACCTTGGCACTCATGCCCTCACAACTATCCTTACTTGGGAACCTTACATTCCTTGGAACACCTTGACACTCTCTAGCTATCATACCATCATAGTCATTAGAAAATAAATGTTGTGCCCAACCCAAAGTCTCCCTCTCTCTTAAATTACTTTGTCCACACCTTATCTCAACAAACATGGAGCCCCTCTCCACCCTCATGAGAGTGTTAGTATGATGAAGGTAAAACCAAACTATCATCTAACCATTTCAGTAAGGTGAGTTAATGCTTCAAGAAGTGAGGAGGGTAGGACAATCTAGTCAAGTCCCGATTCTTCTCATTTTCACAAGAATAAGGGTGTCAATGCTTTCTTATTTGGTCTAACATTTGAAGTGTGTGTGTGTGGAGGGGGGGGCGGGGGGTGGGGGCATGAAGAAATAAGGATAACCTTACCTTCAAACTAAGGTAATACCATTACTTAGTCATAATACTTATCAAGACTTAGACTCATGACCCATTTACCTCGAAGTATGTTAGTGACTTATATGATCTTTATATATGTAATCACGCTTTTATGTAATATCCTCGATAACGACTCTAAAATTGTCATAACCATGTAACAAAAATCTAGGATTGACACCCATTGACCTTAAGGAGCTTCATTAAATCTGACCTTTCCAACTCATCTCATGTTGATGTGCATGTAGAGGTAAAGTATCTCTCTCAACTGCAACAAGAAGTAATGAATCCTTATTTTCCATTCCATAGACACGAGGAAAGATAACTAACATTTGAATAAAGAGAGGGCTTACTTTACTGAATGCCTTTTGTGCTTGGTTTTGATTCACTTTTGCAATAAATGTACTCGTTACTCTTTTGGTCATTTTATTTTGTTCTTTTTTGTATTACTGTTGTAGTGTGCTAATAAAAAAGTCAATTTTTAATGGCAAGAGAAAAGCATAAATCAAATGATTTATCTTTTATTTATGATATTATGATACCCTAATTATCCCAATGCACATAGTTACTAGATAATGGCCATCATCTAAAAAGAAAAAGTGCATGCCAATTCAAGAAGTCGAAATAACATGTCCTACATGGTTCCTCCCCTTCTTGACATGGTCAGTCAATAGAATATAAGTGTGTCCTCTCTCTTTGGTCCAAAAAATTTCTCTCTTACAATAAAAAAAGCTTCATTCATTCCTACCCATCAACTCAAGTTTCCATGGTTCCTTCCTTTCATTTGAATTATTTATTTTTCTAGGGAAATTATCCTTTTATTAGCTCGAGGGTGAGTGTTAAGGTCAATACAATGTTCACTTGAAATTTCATCTTCATTCGAATTTGTATGCTCAACTTATGCCTAAAATAAGATTTTGTGAGTCATCGTTTGCACCATACAACATGTTAACTAATTGTCAAAGGCCTTATTATAAATACCAAGATTTGATCATCGAGCTAATCCAAGGCATCAACCCCCTTTACACTAGTGATTTTCTTTTGATGATGTATCTTTTCCCCCATAGGCTATCAACCTCCTTTTAAACTTCAGCCATTGAACCCTTTTAAAAGATCAAAGTTTTTCAAACATCAAAGATATTTTGAATATCAACTCCTTTCAAGAGATTAGGTTCACTTGAGCAACATGCCTCTTTCAAACATCAACTGCTTCTATACGAGGGTATCAATCACTTTTGAAACATTAATCCCACCTAAAGCATCAACCTCATTTTTATGAAGGATATTGACCTCATTCAAACCATGGTGACCACGCACTTTCAAAGAAGGACACTAACTCTCCAAAGTATCACCCCCCTTTCAAGCTTGGTGATTAGAGCCAACTAAAACATCAATTTTTTTGCAGTATTTTTAGCAAGGTCTCTCTTTCAAACTTCATAACATTGATCATTTTTTAAACAATGTGTGATTTTGAAACTTTGGGTCGTTCTCCCATCGAGCCATTTGGACATAACATGTGTCAAACATATTCAAGCAATTCAAATTAGCCATCTTTGAACTTAATCCACTTGAGTCATTTTGAAACATCATACATTTGGAAATGTTGTAATTTTGGCCCACTAGAACCACTTCAAACTCCAACCCCTTACGAAACTTTGAATGATTTTCCAACCCCTTTTGAAACATTAGGTGTTTTTTGAACTTTTACCCTTTTGAAACTTTGGCCCTTTCCAAACTAATGCCTATTGAACCACTTTGCAACTTGAAGCAAGGTTTTTAAACTTTGAGGATTTTGAACATTAACCCATTTTAACACATGAAAGCATTTTTTGACTTTGCAAACTTAATAAATCAAAGGCTCCAATTCTTGATGGTTTACTTTGGGCCATCGGGCCCTTTTCAAAAATAAACTTATCAACCCATCCTTGAACACTTCCATCAAGCCATTCCAGATATTGGTCATTCTAATAATGGCCATTGGTTGTCCTTTACAGGTTGGATCATTGGTCTCTTTTGAACTTAAAGCCATTAGGCATTTAAGCATTAAGTCATCTACCCCTTTTGAGATATTTTCACACTTTATAAAAATTAGAAAACATGAATTAAATTAAATAAACCGAATGGTTTAAGCCATTCAAGTGGAATTACAAATTTACACACTATGGGGTTTGAACTATCCCTCATTAGATGGTTGCATGAGCTAAGTATAATTGCTCTAATTAACTAAATTTCAAATAGCGCCTAAAAAAACCACCTTTAAACCTAACGAAAAAACAATTCAAAACCAATTAACTTTTTCCAAAAATATTCTATTGTATAATATCCACTAGTTATTTTGATTCATTTAAAATACTCACATTACCAATACATAAAAATTTAAGTTATATATATATATATATATATAATTTCCTATTATATAAATTATATATATCTTGTTCCATAAATTGTACCGTGACTTTAACTACCGGGATTCGACTGTCTTTTTGAAAAGGAAATTATCTAGATAATTTTTTTTAAATCGAACATACATTCACCATGGCAAGTGTTATTTTCGAGCGGGAATTCGAATTTGAAAAAGAGAAAAGTTTGATAGCCATAATGCTGGAATTTGAATCTGAAAAAGAGCGAAGTTTGAAAGTAACGCGGGAATTCGAATTGAAAAAAAAAGCAGACTGCAGGTCAAATCCAAGCACAACGATTTTTGAACAGGGTTTATGAAGGTTTCTAAGCGTCACAGAGTGTTGTGAATGGCGCAGAGTGTTGTGGATGATTTTGTCACCCCCCTAGAGACAGTCTAGAGTTGCCATAGACCAGTGCCTAGGACATCTTAATATAGCAAGGAGCTCTTTATAGTTTGGGTTGTCAGTCCAAGGAGCTCACTTACTATCTCTTGTTTAAAACAAGGAAAGTAGATTTGAATGGGACCAATCTCTCTCAGAAGCTGATACAAGGATTGGAGTAATGTAAAAACATCATGTAAAACTTTAGCACGAAAGCATCACAGTTAAGAGACCGTTTATTGTAAAGAGGGTCGATTCAAATAATATATCACAGAAATCAAATATCAGGAAGTGAGTGCAATGAGGAAACATAAGAGGATATTACTGGCAAAAGGGCGCACCAATTTACGAATCCTTAAGCCACTAATATAGCAGAAAATATGAAAGAGTGAACATGGAACAACATATCACTTCTAGGCCTATTTAAAGCGCTTGACTAATTCCAGAAGGGCACCACTTAAGATGAATCCTTGCTGCAAACTAGCGAGTCACTCGCATTCTAGAACATGATACAAGAAGATAATTTGCATGAAAAAAAGATAATGTATTATCACATAAGAAAAGTTACATACTGTGAGATACTAAAGACCAGAATCCTCAATACAGTTATAACCCCTCCTCACTGAGACCCTACGGGCTCTGAAACTTCATACAGAAATATTACAAGATGAATACAGTAGTCTTCTCGCTGCACAGTTTGCTGACAGAAATCTGGAACCCCTACAATGTCTTATTTTTCAGTATTTATAGAGAAGACAGAAAATTCTAGAGGAGGAGGGAGAAGAGGCGCAATTAATGGCTTAATTTGAATACATGGCAGAAAACACTCGCGCCTTCTCTATGAATGACTAGCTATAAATGAATATACCTAACAATCTGTCTGAAGGAATAAATGTTGGGAGATAAAAATCTCCTTATGTACAAGACAGAAATAATAAAATATATATACATTGTGATCCTTTTGGCTGAGAGAAAATCTGCTGCCGTGAGAGATTTAGAATAATATGCGTTCCTGTACTGTACCCTCGGCCTTTTAGCCTTGAATTTGAATTCTGGATCTTAAATGCAGGGAGAATTTCTCTGGAGGGTTCTGAGAATCCATAGCTGTGCTTTCTTTAATGGCGGTCATTTCACGCACCAGCTCCAGCTTCTTGCATTAAATTTCACCCATAGGAAATCGTCTTCTAGTATGTTCTTGAAATAGAAGCGACGAATCAAAACGCTCTTTCTGCTATTTTAAAACCTGCAAAACCCCGAAACTGTTAGAAAAACAGACACGGATGAAGGCGGGAGTGAGGGAGGTGGAAATGGAAGAGATGATGTGGACGCAGAATGCAGAAGGGAATACTAAGGGTGGCGAAATAAAACAATGGAGGTTTTCACACATGGATGAAATGTGACACAGTCGGGTCGGGAGGAAAGACTGGCGGTAAATATAAATGAAAAGCATTAAAATGCACACATATATATATATTGGCGCGGAGGGGTCTTACGAATGTACGGGGGCGAGACACGTAGGCGCACGAGGGACAAGCGGGGGGACGACGTGGCGGAGGAATCAACGGGTGGAAGCGGGTGACAGTGACACAGTGGTGGGCCATAGGACATGGCAGGTACATATTAACGGGCGAGCAGCTTTGGTACATATCTGCCGTCGGATGGAGGTAGGTAGATCGGACGGAGCGGATGGATTCCGCTGCCCGGCCATCGGCTGAAGATTAATGCGCGGGGAGAGAGCGGTTTCCCACTCGTACCAAGGACACGCGGCACGTCCCGTGTGGAATCGCTGGCGTTGGGTCCAAAACCGCCAGCCCAGTGGAAGTGGTGCGGGCTATACTGCCGGTTTTGCTGCGCGCGGGGGACACCACCCAATACAACTGCCGCTCCGTTGATCTGACTTGATCGGACGGCTACCGTGGCACCCGAAAAACAAAACAATAAGCCCTTTTTCCTTTTAACTTACGGTTTTCGGACTCCGATCATGTGATGATGATGGGGAAGGGGCTTAGGACTTGGGGACTTCGGCCTGATATATAAAATATACATGTTTTAAACATTATAAAGCAAATTTTCGGGCGGAGATAATAGAATTAATCGGAGGCTTGGGGTTCTTGATCTCAAAAACATTGGAAATGGATTTTAGAGGAGCTGGTGGCCAAAATTTAAATGGAGAAGGGAATATGTACAACATCGGCTCCATCTGGGGACGGCATGTCCGTCCACGGACATGTCGAGAACACGCAGACCACTCAGTATTTCATTTTGCTTCTCTATTTTATCTGCGCTTCTACCTCAGGTAATTATCGGCACCTTTTCTTTGCAAAAATAATCATCAAAACCACTTATATACAATATATACAACATAGTATTCTCTTCCTGGGTCAGAATTGGAAATATGGCTTGAGAAATTGGCCATTCACAGGCGCGTCCAACAAATCACCTTGCAGATTTTCTAAATAGAAAGTGTTATTTCTTCCCAACTGCGCTATCTTGAATGGCCCGAACCACAATGGATCAAATTTAGCATGCTTTCCCTTTTCTGCTCTGCGAACATCCCATCTAAGAACAAGGTCTCCAACTTGAAAATTTCTATCTTTTGCGTGCTGATCAAAGACATTCTTCATTTTCTCCTGGTATTCTATCAATCTCTGATCTACCTGGTTCCTTGTTTCCTCCAATTCTATCAGCTGATTAATTCTTCTAATCATGTCATCTGATTCTTCTTGGTTTTCCTGCATAAAACGTGTTACCGGCAATGCCAATTGTAGAGGGAACACAGCTGCTATGCCATACACCAGTTCATAGGGTGATTTCCCTGTTGCCCTTTTGCTAGTTATCCTATTTTCCCATAGAGAAAACTTCAACTGAGAGTCCCAGTTTTTCTGATTTTCAGCTATTGTTTTCTTCAAGGCTCTCACCAGGGTTTTATTAGATGATTCTGCTAGACCATTTCCCTGTGGATAGTATGCTGTAGAATGAGTCAGGATGATATTATATCTTTGACATAAATTGACAAATCTGGTAGATTTAAAAGCTTGTGCATTGTCAGTTACAATTCTAGCAGGACAACCAAACCTAGATATGATGTTATCTTCTATAAAATTCATTATTACGGCGTCTGTAGCTTTTCTCGTTGGCATGGCTTCTACCCATTTTGTAAAATAATCTGTGGCTGTTAGAATCCATTTATGTTGGCCACTTGATGGGGGATGTATCTCACCTATGAAATCCAATCCCCATTTTTGAAATGGTTCGTTCACGTGAATAGGGATTAGGGGCAATGCTACTAGTTTTTGTCTTTCTGCAAACCTTTGGCATTTGTCACATGATTTGACCCAAGAAAAAGTATCTGAATATAGTTTTGGCCAGTAAAAACCAGCCCTCAAAATCTTATGTGTTGTAGCCCTCCAGCTGTAATGCCCTCCACATATCCCTTCATGAAACTCTGTCATTACATTTTGCACTTCATTCTCTGTGAGGCATAGCAGCAATATACCTAGAGGGTCTCTCCAATAGAGCTGTCCATTGGCAATGGCATATTTCTGAGATTTCATCCTTACAGCTCTATATTTTACCTTGTCACATCTTGGAGGACAACTAAGTGTTAACATATATTCAACAATTTCTTTGTACCATGGACTAGTTAAATATTTCATGTGTATCTTTTGAGTAGCCATCTCTAGTCCATGTCTCTCTTCTCCTTGTTCTGATTCTTCATTTGCTATCACAGAGAGGTTAATGCCCAAAGCTTGGTGATTGGATTCAGATAACGTCTTGGCAAGTCCCTGTCCTTTAATTAATTTAGTAGGCTTTATGTCTAAATAATACTCTTGGATTTTTGCAATCCATCTTCCTCTTCTACCTTCGCTATCTCCCTGAACAAGAATATCTTTGACTGCTGTTGTAGGGACATAAGCTGTAATGTGAGATTGCAAAATATAAACTCTGAAAGCTTTTAGGGACTTTACCAGGGCATATTCCTGCTTCTCCAGTATGTTATATTTTAATTCAACATCATACAACACTTGACTGAAGAATGCTATGGGCTGTTCATATCCCTCTTCATTCTTCTGTAATAATACTCCAGCAATTGTATGAGGTGAAGCAAATGAGAAAATCGTAAATGGCTTCTTATAATCTGGTCCTGCTAGTACAGGAGCTTCTGCAAATGCCTGTTTTATCCTTGTAAATGCATCTCTAGACTCCTGGGACCATTTGACTTCACCATCTTTCTTCAACATATTGGTTATATGCCTAACTATCTCCGCATAGTTAGGAATGAATCTTCTCAAAAAATTTATTCTCCCCAAAAACACTTGTACCTCCTTCTTATTTCTTGGCAAAGGAATGTTGTTTATCACTTCCACTCTCTTAGGATCAATTTTTACACCATCTTTAGTCACGATATGCCCTAAGAGTTTTCCTTCATCTAATGCAAACAAGGATTTTTGGGGGTTAAGAGAAAGGCCATACCTTCTGCATTTTTCGAAAGTTCTTCTTAAATGCTCAATATGCTCATCGTCGTTCTTTGAGAACACTGTGATATCATCAAGATACACCACCAAGAACTTGTCCTGTTCTCCAACAAAGGCTATGTCCATTGCCCTTTGAAAAGTAGCTCCTGCATTAATTAATCCGAATGGCATCCTAGCATACATAAAGGTTCCCCATGGTGTAGTAAATGCAGTCTTTTTCTGGTCTTCTGGGAACACGGCTACTTGATTGTAGCCCGAAAATCCATCCATCATTGACATTCTAGATGCTCCCACCACTTTCTGCAGGATGTGATCCATTTTAGGCAGTGGATAGTTGTCCTTGAGAGATGCTCTGTTCAAATTTCTGAAATCTACACACAGCCTAATTTCTCCGTTCTTCTTTCTAACAGGAACAAGATTTGCTATCCAGTTTGAATATCTCAAAGGCACAATTATCTTGGCCTTCAACAATTTTTTAATCTCTTTTTCGATAGAAGGAAGAAGCAAAGGATTTATCTACCTGAGCTTTTGCTTGTATGGCTTTGCATCCTCCCTCAATGGAATCTTATGCTGTATAATATTTACATCAAAAGTTTTTAGGTCCTCATAGGACCAGGCAAAGACATCTTTATAAGATTGAAACAACTTTAAATACTTTCCTTTGTACTCATCTGGGACTCTTTTGGATAACTTAACAATTTTGGGGTCAGTGGAAGTACCCAGATTCAAATCTCCTACTTGATCTTCTTCTACTACTTTATTTGGCTGCACTGGAACATCATCTTTATTAAACAACCTTTCTAGAGGTACCAATCCTCTAGGTATCACATTACCTTTCAGTTGCAGCACTTTATTACCTGCTATTCTCTCTTCCCATTTATTTTCTGCAATATTTCCAACTTCCTCTTCCTCATTATCATCGATTTCCATATTTGTGAATTCTCCCACCGTCTCCATGAATCTTTTCATCTGTTCATCATCTTCGAAAACCTGCCAATGCTTTATATTATCTGGAATGGATGGTCTGTACCAAACCTCCACTTCATATCTTAGGAGTGGATTTTGAGGAGGACGAAAGGTACTGGCAGCTACAGCAAGAGAATCTGCTATTCTGTTTTTCTCCCGAGGCATGAACTGTATGTTAAACGCTGAGAAGAAATTCGCTATCATGTCCCATACTTCGTTTCTATATGCTCTGAGCCGAGGATGCTTAGTCTGACACTCATTCTTAATCTGTCTTACTACCAGCTCAGAGTCTCCAAACACTTTCAAACATTGGATGCCCATGTTTCTAGCTGTCTGTAGGCCCAATAATAGTGCTTCATATTCGGCTACATTGTTTGTAGCTTCATACTCCAGTTTAAAGGACAGTGGCACCCATCTCCCTGTAGGGGAAACCAACAATACTCCAGCTCCATTGCCTTCTCTTGAATTAGCTCCATCAAAATGCAAAGTCCAGAGTCCTGATTCCTGATCTTCCTTAGGCTGCTCAGCTCGAATCTGACCAAAAAGGGGCTCATGTGCGTAATCTTGATTTTATTCCAACATTAAACATGAGAAGTCCCCTTCTTTGTTATAAATTGGGGAATTATCTGAGCAGTCAGCCCTGGTTACCGTCTTGACAAATCTAGTCTCCCTGTATAACCTCCTTTCTTGACCTCCGAAGACTGGGACAGTAGCATATGTTAGATCCAATTTGATTGACCCCCCAATCTTGGTACCCCAGGACCTTGACAACAGCATGCCAAAGCGGGCTGGGATATCGGCAACCACTATGTCCATAACCATGCTTTTTGCTGGGATTTGAGCCAAATTAACCACTAAATCTTTAATCATTCCCAGACATTTTACTCTTTTAGAATCAAATGAATATAAATCTTTATATGGTCTTGTTATTTGCAGCCCTAGTTGCTCCATGACGGAGAGAGGCATAAGATTGTGGGAAGCCCCAGAATCTAACATAAAATTGTGTAAGAGCAGGTCATGAATGACTAGGGATACATAAAAGGGAGGAGTAGAAGGGTCTATCTCCTCGACATGTGGGCCAAAGACTACCATAGGTCTCTCTTCTTGAAGATTTAAACTATCAGGTGCAATGGGTATTTCAGGAGGGTGTATGAAAGAAGTAACTTGAGACTGATATACAGGCTGTTTCAATAATTCAGTCAGGGGGACAGGAATCTTAATCTTTTCAAGCTCTTTCTGCAAATTGAAAGCAGATGCGAATTTTTCTACTATAGCTTATTTTAACTCTTTATTCTCAACTGAAGACTTGACTTCTTTTGACACTGGCTCGGTATTAGGAGGAGTGACTATTTTAGAAGAAGAGGGAATCTGATCATTAGACTGCAAGGGGGTACTCAGAAGATTCTTACCTTTTTCTACGCCTCTCTTTGCTATTGATTCCTTTTGAGCAGATGCTTCTTTCTGAGGTGATTCTTCTTCTTGCTCCTGAGTTCTGGTCCTCTTCCTTGAGGATCTGAGATCATATTTGACGTTGAATTGGGCTTCCATGAAATCAGAAAATTGCTTGCAGTAATGGTCAATCTCTGCTTCTTCATCTTCATCTTGCAGGGGGCACTCCATATCATCGTTGTGTGAAAAAGCCAGATTTGAATCTTCTAATCCATAGGCTGCATCTCCAGTGGAGTCATCTGCTGGTCCTTCCAGGTACAAGGGATGAGGTACCTGATCTTGTTGCTCCTTTTTCTCTCTCGGCAATATCTGGAGAGGTGGTCTTCTATACTGGGGATTATATCCTCTGTTTGGAGCATTGTAATAGTTTTTGGGAGCTGCATTTTTGGCTTCCAGTTCCATCTTGACCATCTTCTTTATCATCTTGCTTATTTCATCGAGCTTCTCTGAATCCTTTTCTTGACTAGAGGTAGAAACCTCTTCTTTGCCTTTTCTCCTTGTTTCCTGTTCTGTTTTTCCTTTTAACTTCCCAGTGGCAGCAAAATTTGCCTCCAACTCTAGAGCATCTGTCTGAGCATCATCCAGGGTGACAGGCATTCTTTCCCTCAACGCAAATCCAAAATCAGAATCAAAGGCTGCTATGAAAATTACCTTGGCAGCAGCTTCATGTGGCTTCATTTCTACAGGCAGGTTCAGATATAACTTATTGAATCTTTTGATGAAATCTGATACTCCTTCATTCTGTTTCTTCTTCATGGTATTAAATTCAGTGAGAGACAAACCATGATCTTTCTTTTCTCCCCACTTCCTAAGAAAAGCATTTTCCATTTGATCCCAGGTGGTTATTGAGCGATTCCCCAATGTCTTAAACCATTTTATAACTTCTCCTTCCAGAGATTGCACAAATAATCTCAAGACCACGTCAAGATGTTCAACATTCAGGTTTTCTGCAAAAGAGCAGAATGTCTCAAGATGTTTCTGAGCATCGATATCATTTTCACCATTAAACCTTGGCAGAATCTTTAGATAATCCTGTGGCATATCATTAAGGACTGGGGGTAAAGCCAGAGGAGCATATTTATTCAAAAGGAATGCAGGAACATTAGCCATTGGGGGAGGCGGGGGTTGGACAACAATTTGAGCTACAGTTGAAGGGAGGGGGGTAGGAGGAAGCGGAGTATGAATAACAATGGGAGTATATTGCACAGAAGCCTGAGGTGTAGATGGGAATAATTCACGATTAACAACAGCTACTTCTGTGACCTCTTTAATTTCTTCAGCCTCAGGAGCAGGATAGGAATCTTCTTCAATTGAGGCACTCCCTATACGTGGAGTCTCTGAGTAAAACTCAGGTTTTTCTGTTCTAACTTCTTGAGAAGAAGAAGGCGGAAGATTTTCAACGGAATATTCAGGATTTTCGGAATGAACTGACTTCTTCTCTTTCCAAACTCTTTTATGAATGAGCTTCTCTGGGTCAGACACGGGTGTTTTCGGTTGTGTTGTATCTGACCTCAAATGCGGCTTACGAGGAGCCAGGACTTCCAATAAAATTTATCAAATAAAGACCAGTGGAGTCGCCAAGGTGAGAAATCTGCAACTCTTCACCTCTCTGTGCTCACCTGATTAGAGAGTGAAAACGATTTGTCGAAAACCCAGGGAAACTGATATTCTTGAATTCGTTCCCCGACAACGGCGCCAGAAAGATGTTGTGGATGATTTTTTCACCCCCCTAGAGACAGTCTAGAGTTGCCATAGACCAGTGCCTAGGACATCTTAATATAGCAAGGAGCTCTTTATAGTTTGGGTTGTCAGTCCAAGGAGCTCACTTACTATCTCTTGTTTAAAACAAGGAAAGTAGATTTGAATGGGACCAATCTCTCTCAGAAGCTGATACAAGGATTGGAGTAATGTAAAAACATCATGTAAAACTTCAGCACAAAAGCATCAAACAGTTAAGAGACCGTTTACTGTAAAGAGGGCCGATTCAAATAATATATCACAAAAATCAAATATCAGGAAGTGAGTGCAATGAGGAAACATAAGAGGATATTACTGGCAAAAGGGCGCACCAATTTACGAATCCTTAAGCCACTAATATAGCAGAAAATATGAAAGAGTGAACATGGAACAGCATATCACTTCTAGGCCTATTTAAAGCGCTTGACTAATTCCAGAAAGGGCACCACTTAAGATGAATCCTTACTGCAAAACTAGTGAGCAACTCGCATTCTAGAACGTGATACAAGAAGACACATTGCGTGAAAAGAGATAATGTATTAAAACATAAGAAAAGTTACATACTATGAGATATCAAAGACCAGAATCCTCATTACAGTTATAACCCCTCCTCACTAAGACCCTACGGGCTCTGAAACTTCATACATAAATTTTACAAGATGAATACAGAAGTCTTCTCACTGCACAGTTTGCTGACAGAAATCTGGAACCTCTACAATGTCTTATTTTTTAGTATTTATAGAGAAGACAGAAACTTCTAGAGGAGGAGGGAGAAGAGGCACAATTAATGACTTAATTTGAATACATGGCAGAAAACACTCGCGCCTTCTCTATGAATGACTAGCTATAAATGAATATACCTAACAATATGTCTGAAGGAATAAATGCTGGGAGATAAAAATCTCCTTATGTACAAGACAAAAATAATAAAATATATGTACACTGTGATCCTTTTGGCTGAGAGAAAATCTGCTGCCGTGAGAGATTTGGAATAATCTGTGTTCCTGTACTGTACCCTCGACCTTTTAGCCTTGAATTTGAATTCTGGATCTTAAATGCAGGGCGAATTTCTCTGGAGGGTTCTGAGAATCCATAGCTGTGTTTCCTTTAATGGCGGTCATTTCACGCACCAGCTCCAGCTTCTTGCATTAAATTTCACCCATAGGAAATCGTCTTCTAGTATGTTCTTGAAATAGAAGCGACGAATCAAAACGCTCTTTCTGCTATTTTAAAACTTGCAAAACCTCGAAACTATTAGAAAAACAGACACAGATGAAGGCGGGAGTGAGGGAGGTGGAAATGGAAGAGATGATGTGGACGCAGACTGCAGAAGGGAATACTCAGGGTGGCGAAATAAAACAATGGAGGTTTTCACACATGGACGAAATGTGACACAGTCGGGTCGGGAGGAAAGACTGGTGGTAAATATAAATGAAAAGCATAAAAACGCACACATATATATATATATATTGGCGCGGAGGGATCTTACGGATGTACGGGGGCGAGACACATAGGCGCACGAGGGACAAGCGGGGGGACGACGTGGCAGAAGAATCAACGGGTGGAAGCGGGTGATAGTGACACGGTGGCGGGCCATAGGACATGGCAGGTACATATTAACGAGCGGACGGTTTTGTTACCTCTCCGCCGTTGGATGGAGATCGGGAGATCCAACGGTCTTCGTGAATCCCGCTGCCCAGCTATCGGCTGAAGATTAATGCGCGGGGAGAGAGCGGTTTCCCGCTCGTACCAAGGGCACGCGGCACATCCCGTGTGGAATCGCTGGCGTTGGGTCCAAAACCGCCAGCCCAGTGGAAGTGGTGCGGGCTATACCGCCGGTCTGGGAGTGCGGGGCACATGTGTGGGGACCGCCATACAGGTTAATTGCCGCTCCGTTGATCTGTCTTTAATCGGACGGCTACCGTGACACCCGAAAAACAAAACGATAAGCCCTTTTTCCTTTTAACTTACGGTTTTCGAACTCCGATCATACGATGACGACAGGGGAGGGGCTTAGGACTTGGGGGCTTCAGCCCAATATATAAAATATGCATGTTTTAAACATTATAAAGCAGATTTTCGGGCGGAGATAATAGAATTAAACGGAAGCATGGGGTTCTTGATCTCAAAAACATTGGAAATGGATTTTAGAGGAGCTGGTGGCCAAAATTTAAATGGAGAAGGGAATATGTACAACACAGAGATGGGCGTAAATGAGGACAGAAGCGTGTAGTGATACCAGACACCACATATTTTTCTGTAAACTATGCCGGTTATCCTTCTTCCTTTTCACGAGCTATTGAAACCATCGGATTGCAGGTCAAATCCAAGGCCAGCGGTTTTTGAACAGGGTTTAAGCGGGGTTCTAAGCGTCACACAGTGTTGTGAATGGTGTAGAGATGGCCGTAAATGAGGACGGACGCTTGTCAGAGTGATGCCGGACACAAATTATGCTGTAAATTATGCCGGTTATCCTTCTTCCATTTCACAAGCTATTGAAACCCTCGGAGGTACCCAAGGAATTGCGAAGGTGAGACCCCCTCTTTCTTTATTCATTTTCTTAAAATGCCGACACATTTACATCACATTTCCTTTCTTCATTTGCTTAAAAGCCCAACACATTTACATGAAATTTCAGTTCTAGATTTTATATTCAATTTTTTTTTTGATTTAAGGGAAACTGGGTCTTCGACATTGTGTGAAAGAACTCAGGATTCGACATTTATATCTCCCTCCCACTCATAATTTTGTGAGACACGAACTTAAAATTGGATATTCAGCTGGAATCTGCGCATTACATATTAGCCTTTGGACTTGTTGATATGTTTAGAACATACTAGTGAGATTGTCTGGTAGGTGGAAAAACTGACATTGCTGCAAAATGTGATTGATATAATAAAGGGATATGGATTCTATTCATCGGGAAGGATTGGGCCTGAAATAAATAGAGGGCCAGCAAAGGGCCTTGGTTATTGGTCCAGTTCTGTACTTCGGTGAATATGCCCAAAAAAATAGGGCTTTAGTAATAGATATTTAGGCAATTGTTATTAAGCGATCTTGCTATTTATGGAGACATTTGGCGAATATGGAGCGGCGATCTTAATATTTGGGGGGTTGGCCTTACGGATCCTCATAAACCGATGGATCGGAAAACTAAGAACCAGAGACTTACGCATCATCAAAAATGGAATACAGCTTCTGAATCCTATAGATTGAGGATAAAGACTTACTGTTGTGTTTATCTCATGGCCCATCACATTGTACATGTTATTCTCAACAACGCCTTTCCTTTCCTGGAAATTTCCAGCTATGAAACACTTACACTTGTGTAAAGAAAATGTATCAAATAGGAAAGTAGGCTGCTCTCACGATGACTGGGGAGAGGGCGGGCCTGCACCAAGACTTTTAAGAGAGTGCCCTTGACCATTGTACAAAGGTCAGCCCAGCATACATTGCACGAGATCCAGCTTGAGTGATGACTCTTGCATTTGAATTTTGGGTCAAATTTTTGTGGCCAGGCTCACTGCAGCGTCTCAGGATTTCTTTGGAAACATCGGTCAACAAGGAGACCGCTGCTCCATTTTTTTTTCCTCTGATTCTTCTTATGGTCCTCAATAAATTTATTTCTAAGATTTTGTCTTCTCTATGGTTCCCAACAAATTTATCTCTAAGATTTTTTCTTAAAAGAAGTCAAAACGCTATTCCCAAAAATGGCAGACAAAAGCTCCTCCTCCCTGTCACTGATTAGACTGAGAGCTCACAGAGAGCCTTGAAATCTAGCCAGCCATATGCAGAGTCCCTACCATGGAATTCGAACTTGGCCCTCTTTTCACTATGAAAAGACTTGGGGAGTAGCGCCAGCAAAGTCAGCGAGCCGAAAACCCTATGATATTTAGCTATTTTTCATCAATGACAATTTTTACCACATGATATACTATTGCAGTTTGAATCTCACATAAACTTCATAATTATTTGTTTCGCTGTACAGAGTTATGTTTGAGACCATAGTATCACCTGATCAAAATCAAAATTGATTGTTACTTAGCTCTCTCAAACGATGCTAGTGTTTTAATTTCTAATTAAATACCATCATGAGGTTTAATTAAATGTTGTGTTTTGTAGTTTAAATATTTATATTTTTCTTGTGTTATGAAACTCTTTTTAATTATCATTTTTCTTTTGTTCTAGGATATATTTATTTTAGAATAAGTGTTCTATGTATCCTTCCTGAATTATTAATGTGTATAAAATAAGCAACACATGAAAAACTCTTGACTTTATTTATCCATCTCCAATCTCCATCAAACATCGCCGCTAATGTGCCGATGAGTATCTTATATTTTTGTTTATTTTGTAGGTCCATTGCTGTCGATAAAATAAAACGTACTGTGCTACGAAGGGCTACCTTTTCAAATTTCAGAAATTGTTATGAAATTTTTGTGTTTTGAAACTTTTCTAAATTATCACTTTTCTTTTGTTCAAGGAAACAATTCTCTAAGCACTGGTGTTCTATGTAGCCTTCCTCAATTCTTAATATGTATAAATTAAGCAACACATTGTTGCCAATGTGCCAATGAGTATCTTATATTTTTGTTAATTTATTTTGTAGGTCCATTGCTGCCGATAAAATCAAAATAATAGTGCTACGAAGAGCTATATTTTCAAATTTTAGAAAGCAATATTGAAAACATTCAACAAAATAGTAATCTGCCATATGAGGAGCAGGATGATTTTGACGATAGTGTGTTCCTTGTTGGAGAGCCTGACTTCGATTCTGGAACACCTCAGGATGGACTTGAATATCTTCGACAATTCAAGTACGTAAATTATAAGATCTCCTTAGATTTCTTATACATTTATCTTAAATGGAAGTATCTCCCAAAATTGTAGAAGTATTAGCTAGTTAGTTCTTCAATCTGCTCAAGGATGTTTTGCACTGAAATTTTTTTCCATCTATCTTTAGCACAATTTCCTATCCATTGTGGCATTAACGAAGGAAAGGGCCAAGTTTTTCCAAATCTGAAATATGATTGTTGAAGTTAGTCATGGTTTGTAAATGTGAATGTTGTTGTTTTCCAAGATTCGGTTATGTATATCTGTTTTCTCATGCATTAATTTAGCCAAAAAAATACATTTATTGGATTTGATTTTATTCATATTTTGAACTAAATGGATTTTTTGCAAGAGGATTTATATTTTCCACTTGAAACTTCATGTAAATTAACGACAATTTTCCAGATAGCTACATATTAATTTGAATGCTTTCATGGGCCTAGATTGTCTAAATCATAGTACAAGCTTAGGTTCTTTTCCTAAAAAAAAATTATAAATTCTATTCAAAAGACGAAATGGAATTCAGATTCTTTTTTAGCTCTAGGCATGTGTACAAAACAGGATGAACATAAAGGGTTTTTCATTTTTTCGTCTGGATACATATGGGTTAAAAAAATCACAGTTTAAAGAAAGGAAATCCCCCTTACATTCTATTGTTGAGAACTTGAGATTATATTCTAACGATATGTACCAAAATTAAGTCTCATGACTGTCCTGAGAAATTTGCAATGCAAAATCATAGCAGTGATAATGACTCCTTAGCACTAGCCTTCAAATCTAAAAATAGAAGACCTTGACTGTGTCAAGTTATACATGAATGTATGATATATCTATGAAGAAGGATGATGTCGCTTTTAACTGATTTTCCAAAATATTTCTGCTGAGTACATTGAATTTTAATCTCCCCTTTCATCCATTGAATAACCAGGTAGGTCCCATATACATGCAGTTTCCTAGCCCTTTATCCATGGATTTTTTCAAAAGAAGATGAAGGACCATTATTTCAGTGTAATTATTTGACCCAATTCCCAAACCAGCCTTGAATGTGATTCGGGGCTCCTCAGATGGGAATAAACGACCTCTTGCATTTCTAAAATTATCTTTTCCTTGTCTAGCACCATCAAACAAAACTTCATGGAGAGGATTTGTCAATATATATGTCTCTAGCCTGCCATGGTTGTCTTATCTTTGAAGATGTTTTGCATTCATGAAAAATTCCATAGACCTTATTGCAAACCTTGGAAGTAAGGATTTGTTTCCCTTCAAAGATCAGGCATCACATACCAGCCAAATACCCTATGTAGCAAGACATAGAATTTCCCTAAAAACTTTTAATTCCTATTTTTGAAACCAAGATCTAAGGCATTCTTCCATCAAAGTACCTCTTCAAACATTGTCCATTCCAATTATTTTTTCTAGATCTTTCTAAAGATATTGAGCATATGGACAATGAATAACATACCTCATGCTAGGTCCTTGTCTTCCTCTTTCTGTAAGCCTTCCCATGTTGGAACCTTATATTTGATTGTGAGCCATAGGAATATTCTTGTTTCTTAGGTTTTATTTATTTATTTTATTTTTTATTTATATTTATCCACCATCACATATCTTCTTGACCAAAAATATCTATTAAAGGTATATCACCTGACTTTATAGTGTACATACCTATAACATTATTTTTAGCCCACATCAAGGAAGCTTCTGAATCCTTTCATTCACCACCCAAATTGATAGATCATGTTGATTCCCAACCCCACTGCCAAACATTTGTAGCATTAGTATACACAATTTTATGTAAAGCAACAAATACTTCATTTTTTCTTGTGAAAAATGGTTTATCAAGTTAGTACCTAGAATAATTTGTTCACCACATCCCGTAATTAGATTTAAGTCAATCCTTACATTCTTCTCATTGCAATTTTTCCATGTAAAGGAGTTTCCAATGATAGGAAAGGCTAGTGCCATGGATTTCTAGTGATTTGAAATATTCTTAATACTTTTCTAAGGAGTCCTTATCTAGTCCAATAAATAAGTAGGGGCTACATACTTCTTGAATCTTAATAATTAATAGATTTATGAAGGCTTTCCTTTGTAATGAGATTCCAAGGATTTTTTGCAACCAGAGCCTTTCCAAATGCTTGTATTTGCTTCAAACCTCATCTTCCTTGTTTTGGGGAAGAGCTATGGACTACTAACAGGCCCAAGGAATCTCGATTCCCACCATATTGACCTTTACCACTTCATAAGAATTTTCAAGGGATTTTTCTAATTCTTTCAAGTGCTCCCTTTGGGACTCAAGCTTAAGAATGCTAATACATGTGGATGGCTTCCAGGATAGCCTTGTCAAGGGATAATATGCACATCTTGAGAACCATCTGTTACACAAGAAATGAATTTTTTTTTCTATTTTGCTCAGCAGCCATCCCTAATCACCTTTTATGTATCCATTTGCCTTGAGAATGAAACCTAGGTATTTGAATCTTTTTTGTAATTCAAATCCTAAAAGGAAACAATGCCTGTAGGAGTCCTTTGGAGTTCACATTCAAACCAGTGTTGAAAACATCCTGTCGGTGAAAATATCATTGAGGGTTTGGAAAAGAAAATATTGGGGGCATTGGAAAATATTTCAAAAAAAATAAATACAAAAATGATGAAAAGAGTAAAAAAAAGGCACATTTATGCACCTCTGTGGGTGAGTAATATTTTTGTTTGTTGTGCGGTAATATTGTGATATTTTTGGGGATGAAAATATCATAATATTTGTGGGCGATATTATCGTTCCATTGAAAAAATTAGAACATTTTGATGTTTGCAGCACTGATTCAAACCATTAAAACTAATGCATGACCTTTGTACATTCATCTCCATAGCCATTACCATACAATAGAGATTGATAAGTTTCTGAATTTTCTAGCTCCCCTCTTTAAACCATCGGAGAACAATAATATATCATCGACAAATAACAAATGAGTTAAAGGCACATTTTTATTTATTTATTTTGACCCCTTTTAAGAATACCAATTGTTTTACTTCTAAAATTGCTCAAAAGAGCCCTTCTTTGACCAACAAAAACAGAAGGGGTGAGAGTGGACAACCCTATTTTATACCCCTTGGAGGTGTGAAGAATGCAGAGGTTGCTTCATTGATGAGCATAGCAGAAGAGGCAGTTATAAATTATGACACACCTCGTAATTCACTTCCGCAATTGTGACACATCTCATAATTCACTTGATCGCCAGATAACTGAGCCCATATGTATTAACACCATTGTGAGATATAACTAGTTTGTCCTATCATATGCTTTGAAAAGGTCCAACTTGATTACCAAAGTTGTCATCTTTCTGGATTGATTTTGCGTGGACCTTTTTGAGTAAATCCTATGCTTCATGGATTTTCTTGCCAACTTGAAATCCAAATTGTTTAGGAATGATTACCTCTGAAAAGGCCTCGTTCAATTTCACTGCTAATACCTTGGAAATATTTTTATAAACACAATTACAAAAGGATATTCTATGTTGTGTGAGTTTCTGAAATGTTGGGGCTATATCGACAAAGACTTCCAGCCAACCCATGAATATCTCTTGAAAAATGAAATGCTTCCCTTGCAACTATATGGGAGCATACAATACTGGTTATACTACCTCAATTCCTTGTGCACAAACAAGGTCCATAGATCTTTGTCACTCCCCACATTGATGGGTGTGAAATGCAACACAAATTCCATTATACTTCAAAACTGAGATAACTTCTGAGTGCACATTTTTGCTGGAATCCTCAATTCAAGGACATCCTCAATTTCGTGTGCTCGAATAGGGTCCAGAGTCTTTGTCACAACCCACATTAATGGGTGTGCAACCCAGCACAACTTCCATCATACTTCAAAACTGAGATAACTTCTGAGTGCACATACTGCTAGAATCCTCAATTTGAGGACATTCTCAATTCCCTATGCAAGAATAGGTTTCAAAGATACTTGTCACTCCCCACATTGATGGGTGTGCAACCCAGCACAAATTCCATCATAATTCAAAACTGAGATAACTTTTGAGTGCACATTTTTTCAAATGGCCATCATAAAGACTTCCAGCCCATGAATATCTCTCCAAAATTGAAATGCTTCCCTTGCAACTATCTGGGAGCATACATTACTGGTTCTGCTGCCTCAAATTCAATTCAGGTGTTGTAGGATAAGGTCGAGCCTTTGTCATAAGAAGAGAATCATCCTCATAAATTTTGTCTCTGCATGAAAACATAGTGCTGGAATCCTCAATTCCTTGTGCACGAATAGGGTCCAGAGATCTTTGTCACACCCCACACTGATGGGTGTGAAACCCAACACAAATTCCATCATACGTCAAAACCAAGATAACTTCTGAGTGCACATTTTTGAAAATGGTCATCATAAAAACTTCCATCCCATGAATATCTCTCCAAAATGGAAATGCTTCCCTTGCAACTATCTGGGAGGATACAAAACTGGTTTTTCTTCCTCAAATTTAATTCAAGTGTTGTAGGATAAGGTCGAACCTTTGTCATAGAAAGAAACTCATCCCCATAAATTTTGTCTCTACGTGAAGATATAGTGCTGGAATGAATATCATCAACCTCACCATCACTTGTTAGTCCCTCACTAACGATGTCATCGTTTAGCTCACCACTCTTATTGAAATTAAAAATGGATTTCTTGTCTACCACTCCCTCAGAGATGTTGATATGATTTAACCACAAGAGTTTACTTCAGTCTTGCCAGAAAATTCAACTATATCGTTTCTATTTGACCATTCTCCCTTAGAAAACATTCAATTGTTCACTGTTGAGTTCACTATTTAACTTAGAGTAACCTCAAGGTGGAGTGGTGTCTGAATGTGGACTTGGACATAAGGTAGTTAATCATTTTTCAATGATAAAACTGAATTTATACCAAAAATATGTCCAGGATAGGGCCATTCACCATAATTCTCGACCCTCACTTTTAGCTTGCTTTATTTTTCCATGAACTTCTTTATCATAATAGTTGTAGGTGTTAGAAATGGGAGAACCACTGAAACACACCACATATGATTTGAGACTGTTTTGCTTGAGAAAAGCGTCTATATCTCATTCTACATCAGGGTTGTCGTGCTTTCTTCCCCCTGGATCTGCAGTACCCTCTCCAAATGTACCAGCAATGTTGTCTCTTTCCAATTATATGTTGCCTTCTCCATCTAAAATAGCAAAAACTTCTTCAAATTATGGTCTCAAAGCTTCTTCTGTAAGCTTGTAACAAAATTTGATTTTTTTTTCCTTTCATCAAATGTACCATGCAGTGTTGACTCCTGTCTCCACTTACCCTTTGCCAACCCTTTCAACCACCACGCTTTAAGAAATATGCTAAACATGAAGTAAAATTTAAAGCTACACCTAAAGCATTGCCACAATGTTCTCTCTTCTTATGCCACTGAATTTGGCTGCTTTATATTTTGGAAGCATTTTTCATATTATTTTTCATTTTGACCTCATGATATATTACATAATTTATCTAATTCATGATTTTCTTTAGTACCCATAATTGTGTATGACAGTTAATGGCTATTCTATACTAATATATTGGACTTATGTTCTTCCTAAATTCAATGTGAGAGGTTTGGCAGTATGATTACATGTTTCTAATATTCCTCCATAAATGTTTTGGCTCTGCATTTGCCACCTTCAAAATTAGAGTTCCATGATCCACATCAACAATTTTGGTTTAGAAAGGAAGCTGCAGAGGTACTTTATGATACATATTATACATATGCGTAGATGTTTGGTAATTAATTTATATGCCTATCGTACCTATGGCATAGGAACCCCCAAATCCAAACTAATGTGCATTTTGATGCAAATGTATAGGTTGCAGATAAAGTGGAAATGATGTTTAGAGAGGTTTTTAATTTTCTATGTTAGATAGGACAGAAAATCGCCACATCTAGATCCTTTTATTCTAGTATTAAGGTTACTGAATCAAGGAGACAAATTGTAGAGCTTGAAGGAATGTTGCATAAAGAGATAAATGAATTTGAGGTGATATTATAGATGGATATAAAGGATGTTTAGTATACTTTAGGTTGTATAACATGATATTATGCTAGAATAATCTTTCTACTTAATGAATATTTCCATATTTGTTTATAGAAATTGCTTAGTTGGAAATACTTTCTTCATAGAGTAATTCATTCTTTTAATGCAATCTCTCAAATTCAAACAAGGTTTGTTGCAAGAGGCCATCATTAGTGATGGGCAAGTTGGAAGACTTGTTGTTGATATTTCAAAGCTAAATAATATAAGACGTCTTCTTCTTTACGAATCCTATGAATGAGATCATAATCTTTGCCATTATTCATAACTACGTCATATATACTCATTGTTTTTTACTTTTTGGCATGAAAATCAACCTTTTAAAGGTATATTTTTATGCTTTCACAACAAATTTACATGATTCACAAGGTGAGAAATCAATCTTTAGTGTAATTGCATATTTTAGGTTTTATAATTATAGGTTATTTATAGGTTGTAATTTTCTTCAAAGTTTCACTTTTAATTGAGTATTCAACCGAACATATTGAGTATCTTATACATAACTATTTGTGATTTAGTATAAACTATTTTGCTTCATTAGAATTAAGTCCATTTTGCACTGGCAGATAATTGAACACATTGTTTTTTTCCAATGTTTTACAGTCTTAAAGTGAACTAATTACTATATTATTGTTTGGTGTCCACTGCTGAAAAGAGATACTCTTACTGTGATAAGTTTCAATTTTTTTTATTTGTTGGTTGTTGTCATGATTTGAGTGCGGACTTGTGAAATTCCAAGCCTCATGTCGCTTTATGTGAAGGGGATATATATATATATATATATATAATTTTTATTTTTCCCTATGGTTCTTTGGAGATCCGTGTTACATTTTCACAAAAGTTTAGATATCATTCAGATATCTAAAATTTCTAATTTTAATTTGAATATTTAAGTGATAAAGGAAAGACAAATGTCCCAATTATAAAAATTCACCCAACAAAAACAACATTGATATTTTTCTTTCATTCAACTTGTAACATATTGCATCTTTCTTCATCAATGCTCTTCTTCCATGTGCTATCCACTTATGACATTTCCTTTGCAATATTTGGTGCATTTGCAAGTTATAGGTCATCTGTAGGCTATAAATGTCTTTAGTGTTCCAATTCTAATTGAGTATTCAACTCAACATATTGAGTCTCTTATATGTAACTATTTTTCCCTCCACCCACTTTTCATAACTTCCATAACAATTAGGTAGGGTTCTACAACTTCGATGATGTTTTGATTGTTTAGTAAAAGATTGTCGAGACTTTAATTTATTGAAATTTGTAGAATTTACAATCTATAAAGTTTCAAGATATAATTTTTAAAAGTCTAATTCTTTAAAGGGTGCTAGCTCAATGGAAGAGCGTCTGCTTTACAAGCAGGAGGTTGGTGGTTCGATTCCATCGTGCCCTGATATTCATATGGAATGGAGGCGATTAGTTTTTAGTGACGAAGGATCTTTTGACCATCACCAATGAGCTTATGGTGACATTTCTAGACCCTCACCAAAATATGAAATGGTGACGGTCAACGAATGCCACCATATATACACATCAATAGTGACGACCATGAAAGGTCTGTCACCATAAATCATTGTTGTTGAAATGAAATGGTGAGTGTCATTGTTTGTCAGTATAGTCATTATTCGTGACGGACCTTGAAGTCACCAATGAGCTTATCATGACATTTTTTGACCCTCACCAAATATGAAATGGTGACGGTCAATGAATGTCACCATATATATGCACCAATAGTGATGACCATGAAAGGTTCATCACAATAAATCGTTGTTTTTCGTATGAAATGGTGACGGTCACTATCCGTCATTATAATCAATATTCGTGACGGACCTTGAATGTCACCACAACACATACTTTCGGCGACGCCACCTTTGGTGACGCTCAGTTTTTTGGTGACTGAGGCTATTGTCCGTCACCATTTCTCATATGAAATGGTGACGGTCACTATCCGTCATTATAAATAATTATTGGTGACGAACCTTGAATGTCACCACAACACTTATACTTTCGGCGACGCCACCTTTGGTGACGTTCAGTTTTTAGTGACGAAGACTCTTTTGACCGTCACCAATGAGCTTATGGTGACAATTTTTGCCCCTCACCAATGTCCTTTTTTCTTGTAGTGTCATAATACTAGCCAAACTAAACTCACTGATAAGAAGCTTAAAATAATGGATGATTACATTGGTCATGAGGCTTTATGGCATTTGGATTTTAATGGATCAGTGAATAAATCAGGAGCTAGAGCTAGTGTATGGATTACCAACATTGAAACAAGCCATTCCCAAGGACATGCCTTTAGATTGAATTTCAAATGTACTAATAACATGGCTGAATATGAGCCTTTAATATTAGGTCTTAAAATCATTATAAAACTGGGAGGGCAAAGAATATTGGTTATGGGAGATTCAGAGTTAGTTATCAAGAAAATAAACGCAGAATACTTAGTTCACAATCCCAGCCTCGCCAAATATAGGGACACAGCACATGATTTGGTTGAATATTTATTAGAAAGAAAGTTTGCTATCATCCCTAGAAAATAGAACATGCAAGCCCATTTTTTAGCAACCTTTTCCAGCACTTGCAAATTTCCATTTTCACCATTACAAAAATACACTGCTGAAATCAAACACAGACCTATTGTCCCAGATAATGTAAAATACTGGAAAATTTTCTCAGAAGATGAACAAATCTATCACTTTTTTAACAATGAACGAGAGTTTCAAAATTGCCAAATTGATAATGATTGTAATATAGATTCACCTTGTAACATAGGTTCAAATTTTTGTCAAATAGATGATTTAGAAGATTTAGATGTACATAATTTTGATAGACCTACTATATTTACTCAGAGTGACATAGATGAATTGGAAAAAGTAGATATAGAGGAAATGATGGAAGATGAACCAGATTTAATTGATTTAAAACATAACATTTTACCCAAAGGTTTAACTCCCCTGGAAGACTTGTTTGATTCCAATGATGTGCCCCAAAGGCCAAAAATGGAACCAGTCAAGTTTGATATAAAAGAGTATAACTTAGGGACAAATGAAAAACCAAAAATGATCAAACTATCAAAATCCTTGTCATCATAAGAAAAGGTTAAATACATAGAAATTTTGAAAGAATATCAGGATGTTTTTGCATGGAGTTACAAAGATTTGAAAACTTACAACAAAGACATAATTCAACATAAGATTCCTTTGAAAGAAAATCAAAATCCTTTTCAACAAAAAATAAGAAGGATTAATCCAATCTTGTTACCTTTAATAGAGAAAGAAGTTAAAAGAATGTTTGATGCACAAATAATTACACCAGTTAGGTATTCTGACTGGGTATCTAATTTAGTGCCCACCAGAAAGAAAACAGGAGAAATTCGACTATGTATAGACTTTAGAAATCTCAATAAAGCTTCCTTGAAAGACAATTACCCCTTGCCTATAATGGATCATATTTTGCAGAGGGTGGCAGGTTCTTCAAGAATTTATTTACTAGATGGTTTCTCTGGTTATAATCAAATTCTAGTTCATAAAGATGATCAAACTAAAACTTCATATACCACTCCTTGGGGCACTTTCATGTACGTGAAAATTCCTTTTGGATTGAAAAATGCAGGAGCTACTTTTCAGAGGGCAATGGATATTGCCTTTCCTAAGGAGATCCATGAATTTTTAGTTATATATCTTGATGATATTACTGTATTTTCAAAAACAAATGATGAACACTTAGATCACCTGAGACAAGTCTTTATCAAATGTAGAAAATATGGTATATCTCTTAATCCTAAAAAGACTCTTTTCAGACTAGAAGAAGGAAAACTGTTAGGTCACATAATCTCCAAATAAGGCATTAGAATAGACCCTGCAAGAATCGAAGCTATTTTGAACATTCAACCACCAAGAAACATAAAATAACTTCAAGCATTCTTGGGTAAAATAAATTTTTAAGAATATTTATCTCTAATCTGGCTGAAATTATAAAAGATCTCAACAATATGCTTAAAAAGGACTCTGCAATAAAATGGAAAATAAAGGCCAAACAATCTTTCGAATCCATAAAACAGGCCTTGACAAAATCACTAGTCCTCATCAGCCCAGATTATACAAAATATTTCATAATCTTTTCCTTTGCATCCGAACACACCATAGCTGCAATTCTTCTGCAAAAAAACAATCAATGTTTTGAACATCCAATTGCATTCTTTAGTAAAGCCCTTAGAGATACACCTTTGAAGTAAAATATAATGGAAAAACAGGCTTTAGCCCTGGTTAAAGCCATCAAGGATTTCAGAGTTTACATACTTCATTCACACATCATTGCATATGTCCCCAATGCAGTAATTAAAGATATTCTGACTCAAGATGAACCTGATAGTAGGAGAGGAAAGTGGATAGCCACTATCCTTGAGTACGATATGGAAATCAAACCAACAAAGCTCATTAAAGGATGGGGTTTAGTCAAATTGATGGCTGAATAAAATTGCAATTCTTTAGACATTAATTTCATTTCACAAATAGATGACTAGGAGGAGATGGAGACTCCATTGATCAGTGAGGCCTATCTAGACTCACCATGGTACTATGATATTATATTTGTACTAACACATTTACAAGCTCCTCCCAGGCTAAATAAAACCAAAGCAAGATTCATCAAATATAAAGCAATGAGGTTTTGTATCTTAAACAATGCACTTTACTGGAAAGAAAATAATGGGATTTTACTAAATTGTTTATTAAAATCTGAGGCTGACAAAATTCTTGAGGAATTTCATGCAGGTGACTGTGGAGGCCACCTATACTAGAAGAGTACATCAGCCAAAATACTGAGAGCTAGTTTTTACTGGCCAACTCTATTCTTTGATGTTAACAAATTTGTTACCTCTTGCCACAAATGACAAATTTTTGAAGGGAAAAATAAACTATTGCCTTTACCTCTTAAGCCTATATCAACTAAAAATCCATTTCAACTATGGGGATTAGAATTCAATGGTGAAATCCATCCTCCATATTCAGGTCAACATAAATGGATTTTAACTACTACTGATTACTTTACCAAGTGGATAGAATCCAATCCTACTAGGCAAGCCACTGATTCAGTTATAATATCATTTATAGAAAGTAATATTTTATCAAGATTTGGATGCCCACATAATATTATTACTGACGATGCAGCTGCATTCAAATCCAAGAAAATGATTTCTTTCTGTCATAAATACCATATTACCTTAGGTCATTCCACAACATATTATCCCCAAGGTAATGGTTTAGCCGAATCATCAAACAAAATCTTAATCAATATCATTAAAAAATTACTCCATGAAAACAAAAAGACCTGGAACAAAAAGCTAGTCTATGCCCTATGGGCTGATAGACTTACCACAAAAAAGTCTATTGGAACTTCACCTTATCAGATTGTCTATGGAACAGATGCAATTTTCCCTTCTTCCTTGGGTGTTCCGGTCATGAAGATTATCCAGGAATCACAGGTGGAAATAAATGATATTCAACGAAGAATCAATGAAACCATACATCTCCAACAAACTAGGGAAGAAATTTATGAAAAATCACAAGTTTTACATGAAAAAATCAAAAATATTTTTGATAAAAGGGTTAAAGAAAATGATTTTTTCATAGGAGATCAAGTTTTGAGATGGGACTCACGAAGAGAGGATAAAGGCAAACATGGAAAGTTTGACTTTCTATGGCAAGGACCCTATGTGATATATGATTACAGAGGTAATAATTCCTTTTTCATCAGGAATTTGGATGGAACTGAACTTCAAGAAGGACCAATGAATGATAGGATGTTGAAACACTACTATTATTCAGAGTCACTCAACAGTTAGATTGATTTACTTTATCATTGTAAATATTCATTGCAAGTGTGTAGATTGGATTAGAGATTTTATCTACAAAATTGAAGCCCGAAGAGAAGGCCCTAAGACAGAAGACAATTACATGATCACCAAGGTCAAAGATGAAGGCTACTGATCTCAGAGTTCTTGACATTCCACCAGGAAATGCCATCCCCAAGTGAAGCCGATGTTAGTGAATTATAAATATAGGATTCATAATTTTGACTTGACTGATGGTAATCTTGTAAATTTGTACATACTATGCCTTCTGCAAGTTGTATTCCCATATTTTGTAAAAAAATAAAAAAATCAAAAAATCAAAAAAGAGGGTAAAAAGTCCTAAAAGAAATATCAAAGGACTTAGAAAAAATAATATACCCCAAAAGAAAAAAGATAAATAAAACATGAAAGTGTGCAAGTCTAAATGCCACCACTTTTACCTTTTGTAGTTGATTATGGCAAAGTGTCAATAAATGCCATAATCCATGATGAGTTAAACAGTCTAATCTTGACTTGTCATGTTTCAATTTCACTTGTTGTAGATAGAGAATAAAGAATTGTCATACAGTTTAATCATGATAATTCAGTAGTTAGGTAGAGAATAAGTGAATCCAATAGTTTAATCTGGATGCCTGGATGAAATAAGTGTAGAATTAGATAGTTTTATTGCTTTCAGAATGAATAAATGTTGTAAAGGTTGCTAGCTCAAATGCACCTAATCAAAATGGAGGAAAAAATGCTAGCAAGTTAAATTGGGTAGGTAGAAGAAGGTGAGAAGCATCATTGTAAATATTATTCACCAGTGCTGCAAATAACTAACTTCCCTTCCCCATAGCCATTTATCATTCTAAATTATCAGTCGGAAAGGCTCAAGGCATTTCCTTGACTTTTGTTGGGACTGGACCCAAGGCTCTATGGCTGATTAGTTGAAAGTGTTAAATGTCTATATTAATTCCACAAATCACATCATTTTCCATTCATGAATTCATTTCCATGAAAAATCATAAGTAAAAACCTCATTTTTACTTAATGAATCTCTAATCCCCATTTGATTAATTTCCCACATTTCATGAAAGCATAAAACCCTCAAAATGACATTTTATCCTAAGTTGAAGTGATGAAGTTATTATAATGTAAACTTGTCTTTAAACTTCACTTTTCTTAGTTATATTAATGTGTTTTGAGTATACATTTTCCCCGTGTCATATTAACTCTAACTTATCTACTAATTCCTTAGAAAAATAACCTTCTCATATTAATATAACTCATTTTTTATTAAATAGCCCCAAAAACCCATTATTATAACTTTAGCCAAAGTTTATTATCCCCACTTGTTTTAATAATACCCAAAATAAACCCCCTTTAGCTAAAAATAACTTTATTTAAATATCCCGCCCCCTTATGGTTATTAAGCCTATTTGGTTTAATTAACTATATAATAAAAATATAAATAAAATCTTTAAACATATTTCATATATGTTTAAAACAAAAAATGTGAATCTCGAAGTTTAATTTAAGCTAAACTTCAAGAACTCCTATACCATTGTTAACATCATTTTTTCCCTTTCCCAATTACCCTTAACCCAAGGGTAAAACCTTAACCTATCCTTTTTTCCTGATACATACCCCTTTACCAAAGTCCTAACCAGGGTTAAACTTTCATAAGCCCCTTCCTATCCACTTTATTCAATGTATAAAGTCTGTTTACACACAAACCTTAACAAATCCTTCCTCACCCTTGGGTTTAATCTCAGCCTGCTGATCTTCCTAACCCATTGATCCTACAATTTAGAATGAATGCAATAAAATCAATCCCCAGGCCCCATCCTTCCCTATCGCATCGCGTTACAACCATCCAATCATCATTCCATTTGAAATCTAACGATTCTCATCAAACGAGATAACCGTATTTCATTCCCATCCTTCCCCATCGCGTTGAATAATATCCGTTCGATTTTCAACACCTTTTTAAATTCTACGGCCCAAATTCAATCTGATAAAGCCTTCCCCCATCCCCACCATTATCATCGGGTTGAACTACAACTGTAGATATCCATTTACCATATCTACGGCTCACGTTAAAAGCCCCGACACCACTGCACTTACTCTGCAACTTTAAATTAAATCTCCACCGTTCGCATCGCGGAGTCAGATCCGACGATGCAGATCCAATATCACGTGACTAAAATGATCGACCAAAGTTTTGGAAAAATCACGCGATAAACGTTGTTTTCATATACCGCCCAATGCTACGTGTCCCTTTTTCATTCAATCGCATTCAAAAAGGTAAATACAGCTTACCACCCCAATGCAACGTGAAAACCACCTACTCTAAAAATAAAACCGCTCCCGCCATTAATCCTGCAATAAATTTAATGAATTGTGATTAGACTTAAGGTTTTGCCTTGGTTTTTTTCACTATTTTCATCATATTTCACGCATTCACCATAGAGAACCCTTGGATACAGTTTTCAGAGCCTTTTGACGCCATTTCTGAGCCTTTTCTGAACCTGATTGTCCTTCTAAAAGCCATTTTCTTGCTGAAATTCATCCCCGGAGAATCTCCACACCTTCTGTCAACCGAATTACAACTAAATTGAAGACTATTACAAAACCACGACCTTCCTCGACCGCAACTATACCTATCAAAGGTATTTTTCATCAACCTGACCTGCAAAGTTCTCAATTTAAAAGAAAAATACACCAATTGAAGTGCCAGTACTGAAATAAGCCCAAATTATCCATCTAAGAATTCCCTAAACCTTCAAAATACAGAGGAAACCCTGTCAAATTTTTCCTGGAAATTGTTGTTTCAGTTTTTAAGATTTTTTCTCCATTCCAAAGCTACTTTCACTGATAAAATTAGCTTGAAAGCTTTTGAAAGTCATCCTCTAGCCCTATGTGCTTTATAAACCTTTTCTGTCACCCTAAAACCCTTCCCAAAGTTCGATCTTTGCCTAAAAAGCCTTTCAATTGTCGCTTGTTTCTCAAAAGAACTCAGCAAACTGTATAATCTTTCTCTGTTCATTCAAAATGACCAAAAAACAAGTCACCCCAAAGTCTGGAGGTCCTAAATCTCAGAGAAATACCTCTAGCAAGTTGCCACATCTTGAACCTTCCAAAATTAATTAGCCAACTCCTACCCTTACTGCTGAAACAACTGAAGTAGTCAGACTAGTTCAACCACCCGTAACCAATGAAGAAAGTAGCTCATTGATTGATGTGGATTATAGAATCTTTAATCCATCAGTAGAATTCAACTTGCTTAAAGCTCACAATTGGTGTTTTTAAAAGTTTGTAGAGAAGGTTAAAGATGATGCACCCATTTTGGATTCTAATTTGCTAAGGTATATAGTCCCTATCACTTATTAGGCTTCGGATTTCATCAGATTATGTTAGTTTCGTTATCTTCCAGATCATAGGTGTATGGTTAATAAAGATAGGGAATTCTTGTTTTATATCAATGCTGATTCCATTAATGCCATGCTGCAAATGAGCCATGACCCCAGAGCAGTTTCTCTGTCAATTGAGGATTTAACTAAGCTCTATTTGGATTTATATTTTCCTACCAAATTCAATACTTTTCAGACCTTTTGGCCAACTCATGTTGATATCACCAAAGTAAAGCCACCCTATGATACCTTTGATTTCCTTGAAGGTACAAGAAAGATTATCTCTATGCTATCATTTATTCTGGGATATGATAATGATGAATTTACTGATGTTGCCATTTTGGGTTTCCTGTCTACATTGTCTCCTGGCCAACCTCCATCAATAATCTTCAATTTTGCTAAGCTCATTGCAGAAAACATGCACTCTCAATTTACAAAGTTACCAAAGGAGGGGGTATTTAGATATACATCATATCTATTACATATTTTCTTATACTATCAGGTAGAAAAATTCCCTATTGATTTACAGAAAGTGGATATAGAAGGGAAATTACTTTTAGTAGTGTTATGGACATCTCTTTTAAGGAAAGATAGCGGTGAATACACATATAAAGATTTCAATGATTTGTTCATAATACCAGCTATGAACTTATTGAATAAGGCAGAAACTCCAAGAATAAATGAAGAAACCAAAAGGATTTTACAGTTGTTTGAGAAATATAAAGTAGGGGATTAGTATTTATATAAGAAACATAAAGAGATAAGAGTATATGGTGCACTCTTGGCTCCATACAAATTACCAAATTTTTTTACTACTAGAATCTTTGCCTTGGAATACTTTAGATAGATATTAAATGCAGACGCAGTAAATTTCATGGCTTCCAAGAAGAAAACCCAATTCAAACTCAAGAATCAGATTGGTCCATTTATAGTTAACAATAGGGAAGATATGAAAGAGATAACTATAAAATTAAAAGAGTTCAAGTTCCAAGAAAGATTCATGTGGAATTATGACCCTCAGGGTATTTTGAGCACTATCAGGGTAAAGTGCAAGTTGACTCATTTCCTGCATGAGTCAAAGCCACAGATTGAGAAATTTTCCAATTAGATTGAATGGGAGCCAAATACTTTGATTGATGATGATGCACAGGGAATGAAAAATGTTGATACAGAGGGAACACAGGTGAATAATGGACAGGTGACTACAATTGATAAAGAAGTGGAGGTATCTCACAAAAGAAGCAGAGAAGATGTCAACTATACTGCAGAAACCATTACAAATAAGAAATTTAAAACCCCTTATAGCAAGAGAACCAAATTTACTACTGAAGAGAAGGATAAAGCAATATAAATTGAGGATAATAATGGTCAGGAAACGGATGATGAGGAAATAGTGATAGTAAATGAAACACTTAGAGAACTTCAAAAGATCCAAACTGAAACACAGGATAAAGATACAGTGATGGTTGAAAAATTAACTGATGTAGAAATTCCTTCTTCCCCAAAGGAAACTGATAACAGAGATTCAGACATTCAGATAAAATTCAAGAAAATCAGGGAAAGGAATGAAGAAATAAAAAATGAAGTCTATTCCAAATTTCTCAAAGAGAAACCAGGAAATAAGGATAGACTTCTCACTGCATTTGACTATTCTTCCAACAAAATGATAATGTCATTCTTGAAGCCTATAGTGGCTGATCCCAAGACAGTTGCAGATTATTCAAAGATATATTTGGAGGTAGATGTTGAGGAAATTCATGAACTTGATCAAATTGAGTTCCATAGAAGCAATACAAAAATGTTATATTAAAAAATAGTCAACAAAACAATGAGTGCTAGCATGCTACAGAAAACTGTGACAAATCTGCAAACACAAATGAAACTGGACAAAGCATCTCTGCATGCCAAATAATTGAGAATCAAAGCTTTAGAGGATTTGATAATTGAATCTGGAGCAGATCCATCTAATGTTGAAATTGCAAAGTGTTGTGGAGGTAAATCCCCTCTGCGGACAAAGGCGATCCCTACTAGCCCAGATCGGGTCTAGCAACAATCATTCACGCTATAGTGCAGGTTCCTAATTGCAAATAAACCAACTAGCGATGAAGGCTTACCTGGAATCCAACGCTGTCACTCGTAGAGAAAGTAGCGCTCCCGTTCCTCAGCTCTGGCAGATCACAACCCTCACGATCTCCGTGATCAGACACCTGCACATGCAAGAAACAAAACAAACGCGAGCATAAAATCCAGTGTATGCAACTATATGTCAGTCAGAGAAGACATAACTCATCATCATAATCAACAACAAGAGTGGAACCATAACCAATAGTCGCTTATCATTAATCAATCAAAGAAGAATACAACCATAGCCCTGACGCTAAATTCTCCTTCGGAGGGTCGCCAGCGGAACACGTCTCGAAAAATCCTGTTGGGGATGGGACAAACCTCTCTCTTCGGATGTCTGGACAATAATCTCCTTGCTTGGATTTGGCCTTAAGGGAATGAATCAAGGCTCTTGCAGCATAAGGCTCTGATGGCTCTTGGGAACTTGGAGACTAGCTTGCAAAGGGAATGAGCAAGCTTTTATAGATGGAGGAAGGGGAGTTGGGATCCCTATAATGATGGGATTGGCCCTATCCTCAAGGAAGCTTCCATGAGAGGTGGCAAACCACTTCCTCTACATGGAGATCCGGAGCCAAACCTCCCAACTCAAATTAGATACCATTTTATGGATTGGTTAGGACGAAACTTCCACCATTTATTTTAAAAAACACTCCTTAAAATGGCTGGTGCGAGTGCGACTCTAAGACAGAGCGCCAATTGGCGCGCCCTCTTTGAAGGATTTCCCCCATTGGCACGGGTAATGAACTGGATGCCCACGCCAATGCAAAAAGGGGTTTTTTTAGGGTTTTTA